>BDIU01000171.1:0-60663 GCA_002118135.1 Trebouxia sp. TZW2008
CATCTATTCCATACAATGGCTGCCGAAATTCTAAAAAACGGCGTGTCTAACCTTTTTTTTCAAAAGCAGGTGTCCTCTTTCTCTTTTAAAGAAAGAAAAAGCACCAATGCCTTTGCTTCTGCAGTTGCATGGACTTAGCTTTGCTGTGAGCTTTGACCTCCAGTCAGCCATATCTTGCAAAGTTGCAGCCTCTTATTTGGGCAATTGGGAATTGGCCAAATGTGAGGCAGACTTTATGTCCCTTGGGGTGCCCATCAACTATTGCAGAAATTGAACCCCACAAAACACAAATGTATTTTCCAACAGATGATCCAAGAAGCTTTCACCAACTACTGCAGAAATTGAATCCCACAAAACACATGCATACCTTCGAGCAGATGATCCAAGAAGATCTCATCACTATGCAGTTGGTTACTGTCGCTGGAAGGTAGTCCATCTTGGCCATTGCTGAAACAGACAAACATTCTGCATGTCAAGATGGCCCTTTCCCTAGCTAGCCTGAATATTTCCTGGGCGCAAACATAGCGCCTTTCAGGTTTGGACAGTAGCGCATCAGTTCACTAAGTCAGGTAGCTCATTTCCACAAGTCACTTTTCCAGTTCTACTCTTCAACTCACTTGGCAACCTGAGCACATGATACAAAACGGACGTCACATGGATGTGTGGTGCCGCCATCATTCAAAGTTTGCCCACCTTTTTGCCAAAATGCCAACTGAAACCTACGCATGTATGCTTATCGTCTGTTTTGCTGAGACAGTACTTATAATCTTGCTCCAGCATCCCTTGCTGCTCAACAACATTGCTCCCAGCAACAAAGCGTTATACACAAGCTTTCCAAGAAATCACAGGCTACAAGTTACGATGCACATTTGTGATGAGTGTCTGCCAAAACAACTTGTGTCAAAATTCTTCAGGTGGGTAGCTTGGGTTGTACTGTCCTTCTTCATGCCCAATTGCAAAAATATCCTGCACGGCTTGCGGCAACAAAGCATCTAGAAGCTTCCAAGATCTGGGATGACTAGGACTTGCTTGGACAGAATCTACCAAATCTATCCGATCTTTTTTGCAGTGGTAGGTTCCATTCAGCGTGGGATTGCGCAAGCCATATCCATATCCATACCCATCGTTCTCCCAGTGCCACTTGAGTTTGTGGCCAGGGCAATCTATGTTGGCACAAAAGAACCTGTAGATATGAGTTTGCGTGGTGCCGCGGCCCGCATAGTGCGACTGGCACATTGCACGTCCACTCCTGGTTGACAACACACTCGTGACACGTGCCATGATCTTTTCTTCGTACCCTTGCTTTTGCTGTGCCATGGCTTTCATGATCAGTAAAACGAGCTCGTTGGGGAGATGTTGCAGCTGAGAGCTATCTGAAACAGCCAAGTAGTCATGTGCTATCTTGTCCACACACTGTCTTTTGAGGCCGTCTAATGAAAGCTCGTGGGAAGCCAATAACCACTCAATTGTGGAAGCAGAGGTATTGAGCAAGGCTGCACCACTGCTGCTGTTGATGAAATCTTTACAGTGCTGCAGGAGGCTCGGGCAGTTGAGCTGATCAGCTAGTTTGTAAACTCTCCATGCTATCTCAGCTAACTTGAAGCTGGGTACACCAGGCAGATACATGGCCCTCAACAGCGTAGCAACACTGGCAGCCGTGACATCCGGCAGACCTGTGTCTAGTGCTAGGGGACGCTGCCAACTGTATGGGCCTGTCGATCGGACCAGACCTTGAATCACCCGAGAGTGCATTGCCAACTGTTGAGTATGAGCAGGGAACCGTGTCTTCTCTGCCACAATAAACGCGTCAGCCAGATCTGCAAAGCCCTCCGGACACTGCGCCAGGTGTTCTTCGTTCGTGGAACTGCTGCAAACAATGCAAGTTGATTTGCATGCACTTTACAGCAAGTTCAGATCAAGAACGACAGCAAAAGCGCTGCAGCGTCGGCTGAGCAGGGCGCACCAGTGGCCATGCGTTTGGTTCGTAGTCATGAGCTTGACTGGCACAAACTTTAGGACAGAACTCTCGAGTAGCCACCTAGCACGCGAGAACGTGTCACTGCAATACGTTGCGCACGGCTTCTGCACGCCCAGACGTCCCTGTCCGACGTTGTTGCTGGCAGAGGCCGCAAGATCCTGTTCAGAAGTGTCCTGTGCCTGAAAAGACCTAAACCTGACAAGCGCAGTCCCTGCAAACTCTCGCAAAACAAGTGTAAATTCCGTTCAAGCAGCAAGATGTGAATTGTCGGGAACAGTTGCTGCTTCGGCGCACGTCTTATGCTCGCTGCACTTACTGCCAAATGAACTTCCGCCCCGGAAGCTCGGTGTCTTGATAAGTCATCGATGAAGTTCTCGATGTAGTGTTCAATCAATAATTAATCAATCAATTAATTTTATTGTCCTTGGGACCCAACAGGGGGGTCAACAGACAACGTCAATAATGAATAAACGCAAAACAGACACCTAAACTAAAATAAGCATGCAATAAATCGTCTTGGCGTTCGTCAACAGAGCACCGAGATAGCTAGGGAGATGAAGGAAAGTGCTGCGACACCACTAACACATTACTACACCTTAATTGTCTTTGATGTTCTCAACAAAGCATCAAGGATATAATGAAGGAAGATGCTAGTGTTCCGACAACACTACTACCTTACCTAGTAATGAAAAGCTGCATTCAATCTGCTGACACCAATGCATTAGTGGGACACGACCTAGCCAACAGTGTTCTGAAACCTCTAAAAGCAGGCACGTGACAGATAGGTTAGGCGTTTTGTTTGTTGATGTCCCGTGACGTAAATCGCGAACGATCTACGCCTCAGCAAATGTGTCGAGGCCATTTGTTTGCTCAGTTGTACATCTACATAGTGTGGGCATTTAGACGCCATGCCAGTGTGACCTGCGTGTGATGCATAGATTTTCATTTTCATTTCAGACACGACACTCCTGCATGTTGATGACAGAATGCCTCACTGACCGCCTATTTTGGGCATAGCAAGGTTGACGAATTCAGGGGGTATTCTGAGAAGCATCCTAATCCCATTTAGCCTAGTGCACAGCGCTCTGAACGCGTTTAGCCGTCTGGCAAATAGCAACAAAAAAAGTGTGATTAGCATCGATTTTGCACTGAAAAAATCCGCCTAATCCTGTGCAGTTTTGCTAATCCAAAATGCATGGATTAGACATGCGTGCATGGATTAGACATGCGTGCATGGATTAGACATGCGTGCATGGATTAGCCTTGGGCTAAAGGGATTGGCTTGCTTGGATTAGCACAGCTGATAGTGGATTAGTTGAAATGAAATAAATTACATAATGATGAATTTGCATTACATTTTGTTCAAAGCAGCATGCCCGGCTGCAATTGAGGCTGCAATGACAGCTAGACATGTGTATGACAGTATCCCTGACACCAGGTCTTCTTATGAGCTGCAGCTGACCCCAAGAGACATCAAATATACAAAGCACACTCTATCTGCTGCAGCTTGAACATATCAGCCTAACAATATCAGGCATCAAAGCACTGCAGCATCTCTGCCTGTGACTTCCAGCTGCCTCATCAGACTGACCAGACCAACCCTCAATCACTGCATTGTCAGTGCTGCTTTGATCAACAGATGCCTGGTTAAGGCTGCACCATCAGACAGAATGTTGGGGCTGCTGATTTCACCACCATGTTGCACAACAGCTGCTTCTGACACTCCCTTGCCGGCTGGTGTAGCGCCTGCCTTGTCAGCAGCATCCTCGAAAAGCCCTGCATTGCAGACTTGTGCTGAGGGCCCAACAGCAAAGCCTGTCAAGTTCAAATGATGCAAGATGATGACACCCTCAAAGACCTGCATTGCATGCCTTTATAAAGGCCAAGTGTTGATTTGAGGGCAAAGAAATGAAGGCGCAAAATGTTGTCATGCCCAATGATCACAATGGTCACAAATGTCGCTTGATTTTTGTGGCTGCAAGTGATGTGCCTAGTCAAACATATGTGCATGATCATAAGCCAGGTTGGTAAAAGCAATTAACAAGCAAGTAACACTTGATGCAACAGCCAACAGCAAATCCTGTCTGAACAGAGTGGCACCTTACTTGAAAATGATTTTGCCTGCACGTTCTTCACTTTGTCCTTCAGGGCCTTGTTGTCCATTGACACCAATTTAATGGCTGTGATAGAAGCTGCCTGTTGAGCAGCCCCATCTGCAGCAAGCCAACATGTGCTCAGGAGTGCATCAAACTTCTGCTGTGCACGACGCAACAAGGCAAAAGTGCTGCATGCCTTCTTGAAAGGCAAGTGTCGGTCAAATGGTAGGTTTCTGTCTATTATGCAGCAATCAGGAATTATTTGTCATCGCAATGGCAGCTTACCTTAGAGTCTATTGGCCTTCAGGTCAACTAGTACAGCCCTGGCACCACACGGACCATTTGTGCTGTTGTCCTATGCGCTTGCTTTTTTGATTTTGCTGTTGCCATTTGACAGCGGATGAATCACCTGTCACATACACAAGAGTCTGAGCCCTTGGATAAAGTGCCTGCTTTGTGAGAAAATGTGAGAGTGTGAATGTACAATTAACCATTAAGTTGCGCTAACCAAAGGCGCAATGCATCCAAATGGCCTCGGCAGCATACCTCATTGCTTGAAGTGCTTGATTAAAGTTGCTCAAGACACTACATTTGAGGAGGCTTGAAAAGCCTGAAAACAGTGGCCACCCAGGCTTAGTGGAAAAGGACCATCACTTCAGCAACATGTTGCCACAACTGCACAGCTGCTGCGATAGATGAATCTCCAATATCAGCAATCAGCTTGTGCAACTGCCTCTGATTTAAGGCCTGGAGACCACTGCTAGCCATGTTCTTACCTGGCAGATGCTGATGCTCACCTGGAAACTTGACAGCTTGAAGTTGCTGCCAGCTTCTGCACACCTGGGCAGGAGACTCGTCAGGTCAAAGAAGCTGGTCGGAACGTCTGAACTGCTCCGTTGCGCACTTGAACGCGCTCAACTAGACTGGAGCTCACCAACTGACTGTGCTTGCGAGTTAGTTATGACTTGAGACAACAGCTCGTGCGAGTGTAAACGCATCTTTCGAAGTCGGGCCGAGGGTTGCCACCACGGAAGTGCCGCATACTTTTGCGAGGGGCTACAATTGAGCGCAAGGCAGTCATTGTGAAGGGTGGCCAGTCTTGTTTCGCATCAGCTGTTGTCTGTTGTGAAGGTCAGAGTCAAATGTCAACAACAGGTCAGAGTCCTCGTATATTCCTGCTGTTTTAGCAATTTCACCCTCTAATCCCATTCAGCTGGATTATCAGACCCACAAGGCATGCTAATCTGTATTGCATGCTAAGCGGTGAACTACATGCGCCAATCCGGATAAGATGGATTAGTTGGGCTTAGTGGCGACTAAGAACACCCCCTGAATTCGTTGTGTTTTACTGTAAAACTTTTAAACTTTAAAACTTTTACATGCAGTGAACCAGTAAGACATTTGATTTAGATTGCATAGTATCCCGAAGCCTGCCTGTTGGGTCTCTGAGGACGTCAAACTTCTTTATATTGCCATTGTCTGTATGACCCCCTGCTGGGTCCCTATGACAGTAAATGTATTGATTGATTGATTAGTCAGCTGTGAGTCATGTCAGACAACGACTGCCGACAGCACTGCATAGTCAGCACTGTAATAGCAGATGGTCAGTGGTCAGATAGGCAAATATATAGAGAGTGCAGATTAGCTACAGGCTCAAGCAGCTGTAGACACCGGCAAGCGAACACAGGTCTATACGAAATTTGAAGAAAGCTGCATTTCGATGCAGCTGCGCATGCATGCTTGCATGTGTTGCGATGCATATGCCATCTCACCAGCTATGTGTTAAAGCCTTTACAAAAGGCATGTGATACAGTCAGGAGAGATTTCCGTGCCAGACCTTGAGAGATGTCCATGAGCCTACGACAGAAATCTGCTACAGGCCGCGGCTGTTCGATCCGTCCAGGGTAACTTTCCAATGCATGCGTTACAACTAGGCAAAGAAAACTCCTCCGCAGTGTGTTTCTGCAAAATTACAAGCTTCTTTGGGATTCACCTCCGCAAGGTGCGTATCAAGCCTCGGTTGCCTCATGCACAGAGTTGCTGAGGTCTGAATTTTTCTGTCGCACTGCAGATCTGCGTATGCATATGCATGCTGTGTATGGCCGTCGACATGTATCTGTATACCTGCTTGCATCGCCGTGCAACGGCATTTTTTTAGCTTCTCACAGGCTGGAATGGTCTTTGCTGACTTTGTTGTGTGTCTTGCAATTCAGCCACTACTTCTGCAAGACACACCCAACATCGATGTCGTCCAATCAGCCGGCGTCCGGGCCTTTCACGGTCTCTCCCATCTGCACGACGCACCACAAGTTTGGTATAACGCCAACGTATTCGTGGCTCAACGGTTTCTCGTGCCCACTTGAGTACACCCGCTCTCACGAGGACTGCAACAACCCTGACTGCCCCAGCTCTAAAAACTACAAGGGCCCAAAGAAGGTGTGACCGGGTGTACAGCTAACGAGCGGCGCTCATTGTGAGCATGGCATGTCAGCCTGGGTACGGGCCTTTGGGACATGTTGAGCCAATTTGGCAAACACCATGGTGATCAGCGCCACTGACAGCCAGTTGATGTGGACTTGAAGTGTTGATCTAGTTGGCCTGAGGCAGCTTGCATGGACATGCTTCTCTTGCTACTGCTTTGACTCTTTTTGTTGCTGTAGATGATCACAATAAGCAATACAACTTGGTTTTGCCAAGTTTTTTTTTAAAGTTTGTGTGTACATGTGTCCATAAATTGTGTGCAGAAGACCAGTGTGAACGTATTTTGCATGTGTGTACAGTTTGTACACAGTGATGTACAGATTGTTCAAATCATACTGGTGCATTGGGCTTTAATCATTACACTTAAGCAGCTGGAGAGCATATACTGCTATTGGGCTTTGATGCATTGTATGCTGTTAGCTCTGTTGTGCACAAATGCTGTCATCACCAGAACTTGACCTAGTGTCAGCAACCATGTCCGGGAAATACGAAACCAGACTTGCAGATTGCTCACATATTGTACAGCTGCTATCCCAAGCCTTCTAGCAATGCAAGCAAACAAGCTTTGTAGCAATGCAACCGCTTGACAGGCCTCAAGGCTTCACGAAACAGTTTGTGGCCAACAAAACGCCAGACATCGCATAAGGCGTAGAAGGGCCACTCGGTGCTGCATTCGCTGTTGCAGGCCCTGCCATTCTGGTGATTTCACCAAGCCATGAGCCTGTGTCCAGCGTACTCACAACAGACGAAAAGCTAGTAACCAAAGCAGAAGCTGAGCCTCTGTGCGCAGCATCCCAACACCACTGAGAGTGTCTTGCGCTGAGCGCTGACAGAAGGCTGAGCTGGCATGTGCACAAGTCTGCATTGATCTTGTCTGCAAGCATGAGCAGCTGCAGCACATCTTCAGCTGCATATTGAAGCAGATCTTCAGCAATGGGACGCTCAGACCATAGCCTGGGGTTGCTGGCCATTTTATCTTGTACACCTGCAGCAAAATTGCCCGTAAGCCCTGCAAATGTTGAATGCACTGTCCAGCAAGAGTGTTGCGCGTGTGTTGCACAAGCCTTGTCTTGCCAGGCTGGCTTGTCCTGATGAGCGAAGACAAACAAAATATGTAGGGCAAGCAACTTCCATTATGCAGCAGTCTATCCGCAAAGTCATAACGTAAACGAGCAGACTCAGCAACGACCAGAACATCATGCAGCATATTGCGCAGCAACAAAGATAGTTGACAGCTGCAAGGGCAGGTTGCATGTACAGTGACTTCTCTTTGTAACGACTGCTTTGATTTTTAAGACAATTGCCCTGATATCAAATTGTCCTTACCCAGAGTTACCACTGCAGTCAGGATGCAGAGATTTTTTACCAATTGCATTGTCCTTGAACTGAGAATGTCCTTATATCGGGTGTCCTTACATAGAAATATTACTGTACCTTGCTTGGATTTGTGGGCTGGCAAGTTGTGCAAAAGCAGAAGGTTGGCTAGCCCAATGCGCTGCTGCCAGTGCCCATATTGGCCCCAAGCCCCTTTCCAGAACTCTGCCAGCCCATGAGCAACCTGTGCAGCATGATGCTCTGGCTCCAGCTGTTGCAGTGATGTTTTGCATGTATAATACACAATGCTTGGATTTGTGGGGTGGCAATGGAGCAAAAGCAGAAGGTTGGCTAGCCCTATGCGTTGCTGTTGGTGTCTGCACTGATTCCAAGCCCCTTTCCAGAACTCTACCAGCCCATGAGCAACCTGTGCAGCATTGTAGTTGCAGTAGCCAATGAAGTGGTGAGTGGAGGAGCAAAAGCAGGTCATAATGGGGATATGAGAGCGGGGAAGGGGTCTTGATGGGTGGACATTGCGCAAGGTAATTTAGTGTAAGCCGAGGTGGTTGCAGCCATCAACAGTGTATTTCAGCGGCATAAACTGCACAAGACTCTGCAGTTCTCAGCGTGGATGAGGACATCATGCAACACTGATGGCAGGATACAGAGTACAGCATAAACAAACAAAACAGACTGCATTTGTCTACAATCAGCATTCTGCCTTGATGTGCCATTGTGCAGTACCCAGGTGGCATACACATTCTGCAGTTTGATGCCCATTTGATAGTACAAAGCAGTGAGTCCTGCCAGCAGTCATGCATGACCTTCACGGTGACGGGGTCCTCTGGCAAGGCCTTCAGCTCAACAGTAATGCCCAGTGAATGAGGTGCACAGTCCTTGCCTGTGTGTCATAAATGTTGCGCAGCTTGATGCCCATCTGATAGTACAGGGCAGCTGAGTCCTGCCGGCAGTCATGCATGACTTTCACAATGGCAGGGTCCTCCAAAATGTTCTTCAGGTCAGCTGTGATGCGCAAGCCAGCTTGAAACACAGCAAACATGTAGCAGCTGCCTCCTGCCATCACCTGCATTTATGTTACTGCAATCAGTGCAAGCCTAAAACTTGACAGTGATGCGCAAGCAGGCTTCAAACACATCCAACATGTAGAAGATGCGACCTGCCATCACCTGCAACCATGTCATTGAAATCAATGCAAGTGTAAGCCTCAGTGATGATGCAAAAGCCAGCTTGAAACACATCAAACACGTAGCAGGTGCCTCCTGCCATCACTTGCAAGATATCAGCGATTGTCAATGCACAGCTGCTGATCCTGAGCCCGTCTAGCACACCTTTAGAATGAAGTGAGTGAATGAATGAATGGACAGCACAGTCATTTCAACATTACACCCAGTACCAGAAATGGAATTCAGGTCAAATAAGCTCTCTGCATGAGAACAGCACATTGTACTTATAGATACAGAGGTATATCATGGATCACGCACATGGCTGATGGGCTGAGGACCATCAGCTCTGCTTTGTTCCAAAGGCAATAGACGCTTGTAATCCGCCTAGTTTTCAGTCCCGACTATGAGGGATCTAGACAAGCACAGCAGATGTGACAAGCACTGACAGTATGCAGTGAGTCCCCTGCAGAAATGCAGAAAAGCGATGATGGTCAATCATAGACAGCGTATCCAGCTAGGCACCCACTCATGACTTGTGTTCTCTTGCTACACTGATTGCATCAGCCATCAAAATTTGTGCAACTCATCCATCAGCATCTCACACAGCTTGACGGCATGGGCACAGCAAGCTAGTCACATGCAGTAGACTGATGTTGACTAGAGACTGACATTGCCTGTATGATCCCCTGCTGGGTCCCCTCAAACTGTAACCCATGCTGAGCGCTTGATCTGTCAATGAGCTTGTGGGGTGTTTTACCTGGACAGAACAGAGGTGATTATGACGAGACAGGCTGCAGCTGTCTGACAAAAACTCAACTTGAGTGTTTGTCAGACAGGCATGTCATCCATGAATTGCTTTGCTAGTTGGCTTGCAAGCACAGCTTTGCTCTAATGACAAGCATGATCACAAGCACTACAGGCAGGTCTCAGAGCCTTACCAGACTCAGGCATGCTTAGAGTCCGTTGCATTTCTGTCTGATGTGCCAACTATGAATGCATTGTCTCAATTACCTGAACAAGACAGAGGCGCCCATGACGAGATAGGCTGCAGCCCTCACAGTCAACACCAATTCTGCCTGCTTTGCTGGCTGTCCTGTGTACATCCATGGCTAGTCCTGGCGTATTGACCATGACATATGGAGCCTGCACATGTAATAGCCGCGTCAGGGTATTCACTTGGCGCAACAGGCATTTCACAATTGTGGTTTGCAGTGGATTACCATACGCACTACTCAATACTCCATAAGCAATACGCCATTTAAGGTGATTGGGTGTATGAATCACTGAGATGCATTGCAGTGGAATCTGTGAAAACCACAGAACGTCAACAACAATACATAATACTCAGTACACAACACTTTGGAGTATCAATCACTAAAAATAAGAGTGTGATGATGCACAGCATGTTTGTTCTCAACACGCAATGCACATCTCAAGCAACGCATAGCCCACTAACAGATGAGGTTGAATGCACAACATCTATCATTGCTGCGCGTGCAGCTTTTGGGTGCTATCAAGGGACGCTCACTGACTCACGCAAATCATGTAGTTCAAAATACTGCCTTAACCAAGCTAATCAAGAATGTGAGCCTTGTAGATGGACAGCACAAGACACGCATGTCAACAAGAACAGTGACAAGCTTACCGCAAATGCTGTGATAGGCATTGACATAGAACATGACGCTGGCTCTTGCTTGCAAAATTTGACGTGAATGTATGACTCCTTCTGAGCCTCATACCCGGTATCCCTAGGGTGCAGGCTCATGACATAAACGGACGGCAATATGTCTTTGACCCTGTGTCTCTGATTGTCTTGCGACAACAGAAGGTGCAGGTTTGTGATCATGAGGTATGAATCTGCCCTGACAGCTGTCAGCACTTTGAATAGTCGCTTATGTCTGTCTAAGGAGATCAAATCCATGAGTGAGCGTGACTCCTCAGGGAGGGCTCTTTTGATTGCTGTGCCCACTATGTGTGTTCAATCTGACAGGCTGTAGGAGGAAGCCTGAGGGGCATGCTGACCAGCCATAATCCAAGCAAATGGATGCTAACACCCTAGTAATGCGCTGAGAGTGCCCATTGTGGCACTTCTGCACAGCTTCGTAAAGTCTGCTGTAGCAGTCTTCTGTGCCACTCTGTGAAGCAGTAACCCACACAACTCATGGCAGTTGACCCAGCACATGGAAGATGTAAGAGCAATGACATTACATGTGAAAAATGCCGCAGTAGATGCTATGACACTAGGTGTTTGCCCAAGGCCCATGTAATTACTTTCATGACATATCTCAAGGGTCCGTTCCATGAAAGAAGCATACAGAATAAATGATGTGCACCAGCGTACGGTGCGAATGCAGACTTTTCGTGTCGCAGCGATATAAATGGATTTGCAAAGCGCAAGAAAGTGCAGACGCACCTGCATGCCTACGCATTCCACAGCTTGCTCGGCTCAAGCAAGCTTAAAGCTCACGCTCGATCGAAGGGCACAAATCGAGGAGCGAAGAGCAAATCGCAGCGAGTTGTGGCAGGGCAACTTTGTGCCGCAGTGTCGCGTCAACACAGCGGTGCGAGAAGCTACGCAGGACGTTGCGAGCCAGTGCTCGAGCTACACTCCAGTGACGTCTGCTATCCTCGTCGATTTGACAGCGCTTTACGCGTGTTGCCGGAAGCCGCGGCAGACCGACACGAGCAAGCGTGAACGCGACTTCGCATTACTAAGTATTTAAAGCAGTACTTAGTCACAGGGCAGGTCACAGGGGCCTTGCAGAAGTAGCAGCACAAAGCATGAGCAGTAGACAATGACCACAACCTTCATGCTACAGCAGCCCAGAAGGACCAGCTTCAAGCAGACACACAGAAAGGCAGCACATTTGTCTGTGAAGCAAACGAAGGGTGTTATAGCAGCCCTAGATGTTATTGTTGTTGGCTTTGTAGCACTATCAGCACCTGGGGTGCAATGCTCTCTGTGTCCTTGTTTGGCCCCTGTAGAGTGCAGGTCATTAAAGTGTCTCAGCATTGCTGACAACATCAGAGAATCAGTCTAAGCCTCAAGATTTCCACACATATGCTTGCTGTATGACTCTGTCCTGCCTATCATGGAGGGCAAAACAGGGCGCTGCAACTTCACTTTTTGAAACAGGCAGCTTGACCTCATGCTCTTTACCCGTTTGGGAGGCAGACCTGCAATATGGTCTGTTTCACTGATGTTTCAAACGTCACAGAGTCTAATGTTCAACAGCACTATTGTGTAAACGTGACCCGTATGCACACACATATATGCCAGACAAGACTTGTGACCTCAACCCTTTCAGGAAATTCTACAGTGTGTATGAATGGAACAGGGTCTGTTAGCAGCAGCCAGTACCTGCTTCCACAACAGGCAAAATTGAGTTCCTCAAAACAGTATCCTTGATCAGGACCTTACAAACCCTGATTAGACTAGCTGACATGCATCTACCGAAAACTCCAGGTCAGTCCAGACGTGCACTGTGAACTGCTGCTGGGCAAAACTTTCCAGCAGCACAACGCACCTAAGAGGGGTATGACCACACCATTCAGCACTCTCACCCGTGTGCAGAAACCCTGAGGGAATCCGTTCTGCTACAGCTATGTGAATATGATAGAGCTTTCCTTGGCATTGATGATTGCAGAGCACAGACTTGTTGTTGCTCAATTGTACAAACAGGCAAGCAGGAAACATAGCTGTCTTCATGCAGCCACCCTGCATTGAGTTTCTGGCTTGTATACCACCTGATGAAGCACATGTGCTGTGGAGCTCTGCCTTGTACATCACCATTTGCATGAGTTGTTCACCAGGCCAAGGTACATCTGTGTGTCTTGCTCCACAAATATCACAACGCGCTTCAGAGCGAGTCAAGGGAAAAGCATGGCTCGCCTGGCCTTGACTTGTCGATGTCATTTCTTGCATGGACAAACAACTGTGCCAGCCATGACCCAGGGACAAAAGGATCTGACAGTGCAGACCTGCTTGCAAAGTGAGATATGCTATGCTTCCCTTGAGCATGTTGGTATGACTTGGAGTAGCTTGCGCTGAGTGTCTGCACCAACTTCAGGTGACTGGTCCCCAACTCAGTTGTGAGCTTATCCGCCAAAGTCAGCAGCTGAGACACATCATCAGCAGCGTATCGAATCAAATCCTGAGGCATTGGGCGACGCTTCCACATGCTGTTGTCGCGCTTGATCCTCTCTTTGATGACTGAAAAGGAGGCAAAGACACTCATGTCAGCAAACATCACTCAGCCTAGCTCAGCTCAGCTCAGCTCAACTGAATACAAGATGCTCAAAATTTAGGTCAGCTCAACATAGCTGTGCAGCTTGTGCTACTCTAGTGTGACGTTGCAAGAAAAAGCAATTTGCTGGCATAAGCGAACCAAAAATGCATCTTACATACCTGATTTGTACCTTGAAGCAGGCAGACTATATAAGCTCATGAGTGTTGCAAGGCCAACACGCTCTTGGCTCTGTAGGTGGCGCCCAGTCAGCATGCCTTCCAGCAAACCAACCAGGCTGTATGCCACCTGAAACAAAATCAGTGCGTTGAAAAGGCATCTAGGCTGAGCATGTTTTGCAATTCAAAATAGGACAAAGCAGAATTCTGCATGAAATCTCAGAATGCTGCTGCTTAGCAAGCCTGCTCATTGATTTGATTCATGTATGTCATTTGCAGCAAGCGTTGTGTAGGCGTAGGTTATACCAAGCTGAGGCATCAGGACTGAATTCTGGGCTTGAGTCAACCCATTACCGTGCATACATTGCAGCAGACTGTTGACAAGTTGACATGCTCATGTACTCCTATCGCGACAGTCTACAGTACTTGTTGTAGACGCCAGCAATTGCGCAAACCTGTGTATCAAGGATGTTCTCCAATTCTATGCCCTTCTGGAAAGATAGAGCAAGTGAGTCCTGCCTGCAGTCATGTACTACCTTCATGACACCTGGGTCCTCTAGCAAACCCTTGAGATACAGCATAGCAATAATGGCTTGTACATGTTCTTGGCTTCCTCAGTGCTTGTGACCATCGCTATCTGTGCCTAAATGCAGCAAAGAAATCAGATATGCACGGACGCTAGGCATGCACTGAACTATTTTGATGCATTTGAACGCTGTGGACCCGAGTCATTCCTGATGCCATGACTGCCTGTAAGGCTTTTGGCTTCTTTGCATGCCCTAGTGAATGAAGCTCATGACACTCTTCAGCAAACAGTGCAAGTTGAATACATGCACTCAGTTGCAGTGCACACTGCAAGTCAAGGGAAGTCACGAGTAGGGATCAGCATGACAATATCACATGCATAGCCTGCAGAGCTCACGTTGGAGCTGCTGGTCTTAGGCATGGTTGACTGTTTTGCCATGACTGACGGCTTTGGCATGACTGACGGCTTGGGCCGACGCATTTCTGGAGGTGCTGTACAGTGGCCCCAGGCATCCTCCCTGTTGGTGTCCTTGCTATGCACATTCAGTGTGCAAAGGCCCGCCAGGAGCTGCTTTAGTTTCTCCTCATGAGGTGGCCGAATGAGAGCACGCAAGTCAGCTATCACCTCAGGCTGATAGCACAATGGACCAGGCAACACAGTGATATATTTCTTGCACATTTTGGTCTGCAGAATGTTTGTGAGTGTCCACGGGGCATGAAATTCATTGCCATCATACAGGGCCCTAATGTCGGCACCCCTCGCGTCATAGTCTCCACTGCTGCAGTAGTTGCCATTGCTGTCGTACCCGGCCATGCCACACGTGTTGCAAGCCTCATGATAGTCTTGGAACCAGGTCTGTCTTCTGCCTCAGAGTCCCAATCTGGCCAGAATATGTCCGTTGGGCATTCTTTTCTGAGAAAGCTGCTGACAATGCTGTACTTGACAGGCACCATGGCGTAGTGGGTCCACAGATTGAGCAAGCCTTCATGCAGGCATGCAGCAGTCACTGCTCTGACCACTGCCTCTGATCCATGGCTTTTGTTGACTGCATGTAGGAGCCTTCCATGTGCCTCCTCGCCCTGCAACATGGCAACATGGTTGACCACATTGTAATTTGATTCCATGTTTCAGATAACGCAAAGCAGGTTGGAAAAACCTGTTACTACATGCTGGCATGAGCAGGTGCACTGTTGGCAGGCTTGTTTGCATTTCTGTTTGACTGCAGGATGCAAGCTGCAAATCATGTTGGAAAAGGCGTTTGTATATAGCTCAACTCGACGTGTCTGCAGTCAGCTAACCAGCTCTTGGTGATTGTTGCAGCTGCATTGCGACACTCATGACAGTCTGCTTTCATTGGCATTGTCAGGCAAACAAACGTGCTGAAATCGTGCTCATTCGACAGACTCGACCTGTGGCCGCAAGCAGTACCTTGCAATACATAGTAACAGCATTTGAATGCGCCAAGTTGTCCACCGCCACCATCATGCAGAATCTGAGGGTGCAAACTCTTGGCTATCCCACGACTCGTTCACGACTACTTGATTGCTTCTATTGTAGCACAAATGCTCAGTTCGTCGAATCCGAGATTTCAAAGGCCACATTTTCAACGGTTTACCGTCACCAGGCTCTTCAGCCTACCGTTCAACTGGGGGGCAGTGAGTTCCCAAGCTGGTCATGATTTAGTCGAATTCGTACGTATACATGCATGGATATGGTGAGACCTTCAAAATCGTAATATGCAGCAATTAGTGTT
Source organism: Trebouxia sp. TZW2008 (assembly GCA_002118135.1). Taxonomy (NCBI): domain Eukaryota; kingdom Viridiplantae; phylum Chlorophyta; class Trebouxiophyceae; order Trebouxiales; family Trebouxiaceae; genus Trebouxia; species Trebouxia sp. TZW2008. The sequence continues at coordinate 15,738 of BDIU01000171.1, forward strand.
TACATGTAGATCAGCTGCTGCTACAACACATCTCCATGCAAATTGCCAAGATAAGTAGATGACTTCAGGCCATGAACAAAAAACAAAGTAACTCCGCAACAAATGAAGCCTATTATGCTAATGCTTAAATCCGCTCAGATGCCCAACAACAAGCAGAGTCTGACAGAGGGTCAGAGACAGACAAAAATGTCACCAAAACAAAGTAGGATTTTGGCTGCATGCTGACTATCAAAACAAAACAGCCCATGAATCAATGCGTTCAGATGCTGCCTCTGCAATTTTGCTTTGCAATTCGTAGCATTTGCCCTGCTGTACATTGCTTGTGTGTTAAATCTTGTCATCCAAACTTGAGAATGTCTGGTTGACAAGCTATGTCGAGGTTGAAGTAGCACCCCTGACCTTGTCAAGCAGCTGAGTCATCCATGGGGCAGATGTGTCAGGAAGTACAGCTGAGGTACAGACTACAATGCTGTTCTTCACTGCATCCTGATGTGCAGGATCCCAGTAGGACTGAGAATACACAGAGCTCAGTGCTGATAGCAAGCTGAGGTGAGCAGTGCCCAGCTCTGCTGTAATTTTGTCCACAAGCATCAGCAGCTGCAGCACATCCTCAGCTGCATACCGCAGCAAGTCTTCTGCAACGGGACGCTGAGCCCACAGCTCAGGATCAGCTGCCATCTTGTCTTGCACAGCTGCATAAACATTTGATGCGCCTTGTACAAGAGCGTGATGGGTGGCTTGAATCATGTACAGGCAGACAAGACTGATCTTTGCAGACACTGCTGCCCTCTTGCTAGTGATAAAGCTTGCAACAAGAATCACCGCATATGACCAGGCGCAAGCACTTTGCTATTGACTGCACATGACGCAATGACAATGCAGATAGACCTGTTTGCAAACTAGAGTCATATTGCAACAACAAGCTCTGCACAAGCCAAAATCAAACAGCAAAGCAACAACAGCACTGAGGGCTGTATGATGAGGACTGGGAATGCAGCTGACATCATGCGATAACAACAGCATCTGGCTGGCAATGCAATGGTAGTATGGGCTGCAATATTGTTCAGAGGCTGTTGCACTCAGCAGAAGCAAAGCACTGCAATCAGCTGCTCCCACAGCCCCTCACACGCTCAGCATAACGGCCTGCTGCATCACAGCAGAGCAATGCAGCTGATGTGCCATGTTTGCACATGACGCACCCTCCTTGCTGCACCTCTGCACAGCTGCTAGCCTTAGCAGTTGCAACCACAGCAGCATACTGCACAGCTGGAGCACCACAGCTCACAGCGTGGGCACTACAGCTTTGCTGTTCTCATGCATCCAGCCACAGCAGCATACTTTCCAGCTTGAGCATCACAGCTCTCAGCCTTGGCACTGTAGCTTGCATTAGAGCATCACAGCTCACAGCTTTGCTGTTGCAGCACCCAGCCACAGCAGCATACCCCCCAGCTTGAGCGCAGTCGCTCACAGCATGGGCACTGCATCTTGCATCAGAGCATTGCAGCTCACAGCTTTGCTGCTGCATCATCTAGCCTCAGCAGCATATACCCCAGCTTGAGCACCACTGCTCACAGGGGTTCCACAGCTCACAGTTGTGCTGTCGCACGCAGCTCAAATGAGCTATCTCAGCATTGGGAGCAGCAGCCAGAACAGCATCACAGCTGTGTAACTGGATTTTGCTTGCAACGTTCACGGTGCAGACATGTTGTGAATGACTGACTTGACCACTATTATTTGATGCTCAAGGTTTGCAGTGCAAGTGCAATGACATGCAGGATTATGCCATGATTGTGGGCTGCTCCAACAAAACTAGGTTTACCATGCAAATGAAAGCAGTTTTGCATTGATCTAGATCTGCAGGCAGCCTTAAGATGAGCACCACACCTTGCTTTGAGGAGTGAGCTGGCAGCTTGTGAAGAATCAACAGATTAGCCAAGCGAATGCGCTCTGATGTATAGACACTTGTGTTGTACAACACATTCCTCCACAGCTCTGTCAGACCATCTGCCACCTGAACAAGGACAACAGAAACTTGGACAGCATGCACAAGACGTGCGCATCAGACAACATCCTTGCGCCAGAACAGATGACAGGGTACATCAGCATGGCAAGCTGATCTCAAAATCTTGCAGCCATCAGGAAACCCTTCATGCATTTTGAAGTGATTTTCTGAAACAGTATACTGGCAGAAGACCTGTCTTGGTCTAAACTACTCAAAATGTGCAGTGATCACCTGGGTGTCATAGATGTTGCGCAGCTTGATGAGTGCAGGATCTCCTTCAGGAGCCTGTCATTGCAGCTGATGGCTACACATATGAGAAGCAAGTGTTTCAGGAATGGCTGAAGCAGCACGCAACCTCTCCTGTGACAGGGCAACCACTGCAGAGCACAGTTCTGGTGCCCAATCTTGCCATTGCAAATTTGCTTCAAGATTATTGTCCACATTGCTCAGATTAATCCGGTGTTGGAGTTGGTAGCCATGTGTACAGGTCCAAATGCAACCTGTTGAGTGTCTTGTCGACATGTGCTCCTTGTGACATTGTTGAATGAGAAGTTTGTCGAGACTCGCAACAAATTGGAAGCTGTTGCAACAGCCTTTTGGCGCTCCTGTTACTAATATCTGATCAACACGTGAGCTGGGTCCTCTGTCGGGATCTGTGCGCCAAGCCAAGGTGACATTGCTCGACGGCCTTGCATCCGGAATGGCCAGCTGTGGTACTTGGAGTGCACATACGCCGGCTGCTCGTCAGCAGAACGAAGCTAGCACAAGCGGTCGCCGCGCGGAAGTACCTTGCTTGCACACACGTCAGGCCTGGTCTCCGCGCACAAGGCGCGATCATTGCCAAGCACGGCAGACCGATCAGTTTTTGAGGCCCTCTGCCACCGGGTGCCGGGCTACAGCCAGTTGCACGGGCACAGCGACCACAAGCGATCAGGTGGTTGAACAAGCCAGTTTTTTGCTTTATGCTTAGGTCGCACTCGTCCTTTGACGTGTCGAACGACGGCTGTGCAGGCAAAGCCATGGTATGACGAGGAGGATTACGACGTCGTCGTGGTCGGAGCAGGTCATGCGGGTTGCGAGGCAGCTCTAGCTTCTGCTCGACTTGGTTGCAGGACGCTGCTACTGACCTTGAACCTTGACCGGATAGCATGGCAGGTCTGTCACAGCAAAGTTGCTGTGTGATATTGGCGAAGAGCACTTTGATGGTCTTGTTGTGCCCACTGTCTGACTGCTTTGCAGCCTTGCAACCCAGCTGTGGGTGGTCCTGCCAAGTCACAGCTGGTGCATGAGGTGGACGCCCTGGGAGGGGAGATGGGCAAGATGGCAGACCGATGCTACCTCCAGAAGCGTGTCCTGAATGCCTCAAAGGTATGGAGTGCCTGCAACACAGCGCATCAAACTCTTGCACTTCTTGCATTCATGCAATGCGTTAGCGTCCGCGTGACCTTTTCATTGGTGGAGTTGGTGTGAAAGGCTGTCAGGCGTCAGCTGCATTGGCCAGCTGCAAGTCAAATGCTTTTCCAGCATGAGGATTTTGCAGATCACAACCTCATGAGCCAAACTCAGACTTTCATGTAGAGTAAATTCTCCTTGCAAGGACACTCAGTCCAAGGACAACTGCAATTGTAACTGGGAGCCTATCAGTGTATTTTGACTGCAACGGCACCTCTCATAAGGGACAGTTTAATGCAAGGACAGCTTCCTTGGTAACTGAAGCAGTCATTAAAAAGACAAGTCACACTGCAGTTGCTCTGTGCACTCCTGAACTTCTACATTGCTCTCAGGTACAATGTGAGTGTGCTTGTATGCAGGGTCCTGCTGTGCATGCCCTCAGGGCTCAGACAGACAAGATTGAGTATGCACACGAGATGCGACGCATCCTAGAGCAGACACCAAACCTGTTCCTGCGAGAAGGCATGGCAATTGGTCTGGAAACAGGCCCAAATGATGAGATCCAAGCCATCAAGACTTTCTTTGGTCTCAGTTTCAGATGCAGGGCTGCAGTTGTGACCACAGGCACTTTCATGAATGGCAGGATTTGGGTTGGGCGTCACTCAATGCCAGCTGGCAGGTGAGTCTTTGTCTGTGTAAGCACTGCGGCTATGTGCCAATTGCTTAGTTCCATTGTGTGCTGCCCAATCTTGTGTGAGTCGTGTAGAACATTTTATTGACATCTTGTCATTGGTTCTGCAAAGCTCAGTGCAATGCCATGGTGACATCTGCAGAGGCATGTGTTTTGGTTACATAAGTAGCCTTTGTTTGCGTTGGGCACAAGGGACACAGCTTGAAACACCCCAATGTCATGACAACGCTCTGCCTCAAACAGAACTTGAGCTTATTTCGACAGCCCATTTGGCCAGACTCTGCACACGTCACAGTTTGGACAGACTCACAATGCACCTTAATTGCTTTGTTGACAACGTATTTTCACCAAGGTGATTGTGAATACATATCGTATATCAGGTGCTTCAGCATGATGTGCAAGTCTACCCATATTGACTCACGAAGCTGACCTGACACTTTGACCTGATATGCAAACCTTGTAAAACCCACAGCTTGCAAAACAACTGAACAGCAGATCAACTGATTACATGTGTAGGGCTGGTGAAGCAGCCTTAGAAGGCCTGACTGAAGCAGTGCAAGGCTTTGGCTATGAGGCTGACTGCCTCAAGACTGGCCATGTCAACTCATGCATGAACAGACGTGCTACAAAACGATGTGCAAATCTTGCTCATGTCACAGCCTGGCAAAGATGCACAAACTTCACTCTGTGGAAATTGTTTACAGGGCTGGTGAAGCAGCCTCAGAAGGCCTGACTGAAGCTCTGCAAGGCTTTGGCTGTACAAGTGATCGCCTCAAGACAGGCATTCCTGCCCGAGTTGACCCAGGCAACAATCTTGACACTTCAACATGATTTGCAAAGCTTGCACATGTCACAGCCCAGCAAACACCTAAAAGAGCAAGTCTGCCACAATTGCTTCTTCTTTACAGGGCTGGTGAAGCAGCCTCAGAAGGCCTGACTGAAGCCCTCCAAGGCTTTGGCTTTGAGACTGACCGCCTCAAGACTGGCACCCCTGCACGTGTTGACTCACGCAGCGTAAACTTTGCCAATTTGGAAGCCCAGCCTGGTGATGAGCAAGTCAAGTGGTTTAGCTTCGATGAAGAGGTAAGAGTGGTCATGGTCATGCACTACTGTTTCATTGAAGCATTTCTTATTTCAAAGTAATAATTTGTTTGTCACAAAGCGTCAAAAGGACACCTCCTGACTCCAGGAAGATAGCAAGCAAGCAAGCATGCAAACAGCCAAACATTGTTATACGACAAGCTGAAGTCAGCTTCAGCCCTTAGATCAAGGGCTCAGCCTTAACTCCTTGACAATTGCTGATCATGATGCTGCTCTGCACAAGATAGCTACTTGTACCACAGATGGCGGAGGGATTGACAGGTGCAAAGTGCAAGTTACAGTGCACCATTCAATCCTCAGTCGTCTGAGGAAAGTGAGTGGTGTTGCGCCAGAGCAAGTCATCATAGACTGGAGGGGTACAGCGAGAGATAGTGCAGGGCTCAGGAGGAAAGCATGAACTTGTTGCATGACACCAACACAGATCATGGTGGGATTTTAAGCTCCTGAGAGGCTGCAGGTTTATCTTGAGAGATTGTGCCCTAGTCAAACTCCAGTTGTGAAAGGAAATGTTGAAGATTGCACCAGTGAAACCCAAGTTGTGAAAGCAAGTGCTGCAAATGACACCAATACAAGTCATCTTGGGAAGGGCATTGCTGCAGGTGCATCTTTTGAGGCCACAAACACCCTGTCACCTGATGCACACAAGAGCAGCCATACCCGCCTTGATGCTGGCCAACCTGCCTGTTACCTGTGCGGTGCTCCAAACTCACTTGCGACTTCACAACAACGCAATGCATTCTTTGGAACCTTACTGATGCAAGGCAATGTGAATCATGTTGCATGACACTGGTTTGCAGGTGCATGTTGCGAGGCCACAGATTCCTTGTCACCCGACGCACACAAGAGCAGCCATACACGCCCTGATACTGGCCAACCTGCATGTTACCTGTGCGATGCTCCAAACTCAATTGCAACTTTGGCAATGTACGCTTTGAAACCTTCCTGGTGCAAGGCAATGTGAACTATGTTGCATGACACTGGTTTGCAGGTGCATGTTGAGAGGCCACAGATTCCTTGTCTTCTGATGCACACAACAGCAGCCACACACGCCATGATAGAGGCCGATCTGCATGGAACCTGTGCTGTGCTCGAAATTCACTTGCATCTTTGGCAACCTTACTGGTGCAACGCAATGTGGACAATGTGGCATAACACCAGTTTGCGTAATTTCTGGTTTGCAGGTGCATGTTGAGAGGCCACAGAATCCTTGTCACCTGACGCACACAACAGCAGCCATGCACGCCCTGATTCAGACAAACCAGTGCTACTTGAGGTGTTATTGCAGGTGCATGTCGAGAGGCCTCAGATCCCTTGCCACTTGACGCACACTACAGCAGCCACGCATGCCATGATTGAGGCCAATCTGCATGAGACCCCCAAGTATGGGGGTTGGGTGGACAGCAAGGGCCCCCGCTACTGCCCCTCCATAGAGGACAAGGTGGTGCGCTTCAAAGACAAAGACAGTCATCAGGTAAAGCCCCTCCCCAACCCCACCCTCGCCCTCTTTACATGAGACCCACAAATATTGGCTTTGGGTTGACAGCAAGGGTCCCCACTGCTGGCCCTGAATAGAAGATCAGGTTGTGCGCTTCCTGGACAAAGACAATCATCAGCTATAGCTGCACAACAGGATTGTGTCGTCATGCTTGCTTTCCTGTTCTGCATGTTGTGCGCAAGCTGGAGGCCACACCTGCAAGCCCTACTTGATTGAGCAGGTGTTGTTGGCTGCAACGCCCAACGGGCTGTGCAAGCAGGGCTAAACAACAGTTGGAAAATTCTGATGCTGCCCAGGTATTTTTGGCGCCTGGAGTGTGCACCACTCCTGAGCCGTGCGTGCAAGCTTCACTTGTTTACCATCTCACAAACAGCCTTTGCATCACGCCTTGTCATACGTACTCATTAACCAACAGGTGCTCAAGTTGCAACGCCACACAACCACTCTCTTCCTGATATGTAGGTGTTTTTGGAGCCAGAGGGGCGCACCACGCCCGAGCTGTATGTGCAAGGCTTCTCCACAGGTTTGCCTGAGCGCCTGCAGCTGGCTCTGCTACATACCTTGCCAGGTCAGCATTTAGTCATGCATTTACTGTGCAGACTGGTTCTGCATCTGGCCTGCGCTGTACATCCTTTCAGGTCCAGTATGTGTTTTGTACAGACTGCTAGCTGCCTTCTCAAAGTGAGCAGGGCTTCTCTGCTGGCACCATGGCCAAAGCCACATTTGTTCAGCTGACTTGTCAGCAAATGCCGCTGATCAGACTTTCAAAAGGTTTTGTTGCCTCTGCTTTGAGCATGATGGCGTGATCCTTCTGAACCAGGGTAATATGACCACATAAAATGCTCACCACTGACATTGTCCAATTGGCAGCATCTGCAATCTTGCACAAATGCAAAATGACTGGCTGAGCACCAGCCTGCTTAACATGTTGCCTGCCTGGCAGGTTTAGAGCAGTGCAAAATGCTGCGCCCTGCATACGCTGTGGAGTATGACTACTTCCCAGCTCACCAGTGCCACCCAACTCTGGAGACCAAGTCAATCCAGGGTCTGTTCTTCAGCGGCCAGCTCAATGGCACAACAGGCTATGAAGAGGCAGCTGCACAAGGACTCCTTGCTGGTGAGATCACAATTATGACAGCAGTGTCCAATTTCTGAATCAAAGTGCATTCTTGGTGCATTGTGCTTGTAGTGCATACCTGGAAAACAAGTCACTCTAGGGTCTATTCCTCAGCAGCCAGCTCAATGGCACAACAGGCTATCAAAAGGCAACAGCTCAAGGACTTCTTGCTGGTGACATTACAGAGGTGACCTTTTGTGGCACAAAAAAGCTGACATCACAGACTGCAAATTGCACATTACACTTTTCAATCACAGGTTGCAAGCATTGCCATGTTTCCATTTTGCAGTAGCTAGCCTGCTGTTGTATGTCGCTGTTCATGCTGATAAGAGTGAGGATGTGCAAAAAAGTCAGATTTCTCCCAGAAAGACACTGATCACCGCTCATGGTGAACAGTGCAAGCCTTTACATACAACCTAAAGCTTTTTATGCACAAACTGCAGGCATAAACGCAGCAAGGCGAGCTCAAGAAAGCGCTCCCATTGTCATCCCGAGGGACAGCAGCTACTTGGGAACTCTGGTTGATGACCTTGTCACAAAGGTGAGCAGGCTCACCGCCTTTGCATTGTTTCAGCAATATCACGTTTGGTCTGTGCTTTGGCTGCTGCCCTCGTTACAAATAGTAGCAACTGCAACGTGCACTTTGGTTGATGATTTGGTCACAAAGCTGAGCAGGCTTGCTGCCTTCACACTGTTTCAGCAACATCATTCGCTGTCTTGCTGATGATCTTGATACCAGGGTGATCAGAATTGGTATCTGTGCTTGCAAATATTGGCATTCCTTGGCATGCGACAATTTGGATTGCCCTACAAAGCAGAGGAGAGTTGCTGCCTTCATGGCATCCAACCAGAAACACTCATTGGCATGCAACCAAATTGTCTGCTCTACAAGGCTCGTCTGGCCATGCCAACCACCGATGTGATGTATCTGAAGCAAATCTGGTGTAGCATCAAAGCTGGGATGGCATATGAGGCAATGGTCTTTGACAGCAGAAGATCTTGAATATTGTCCAAGGCAAAGCCTGGGTAATATACCTGGATGACATCTACATGCAAGACAGCTTGAGTTGCATTCACAAAAGCTCTCACATGCATGAAACAATTCATGTGATGCAAACAGGACTTGCGGGAGCCTTAAAGATGCTGACTGGTTGGTCTGAGTATTGTCTGCTGCTATGGTCTGACAACATATGTCCTTTCACAAAGGCTGTCACAAAGGCTGTCACGAGGTCTGTCACAAAGCTTGGATAGCATGCGTGAAAAATCTGATCCTGCTTCTGTGGTGCAAGCAGGACCTGAGGGAGCCGTACAGGATGCTGACAAGCCGGTCTGAATACCGCCTGTTGTTGCGGTCTGACAACGCTGACCAGCGCCTGACGCCCCTTGCTCGCGGGTGGGGGCTGATCAATGACAGGCGATGGGCTCACTTTCAACATAAGCAGGTATGCTGCTGTTTGCATCTTGTTGGGCTGCTGAGCCTGTGACGCTGTCCTTAGCCAGCAGACAATGTTAACATTTTCCATGCGCTGACTGGGTTTGCCTGACTGCTGGTTCAACATGGCTGTATATACCAGGAAGAGTGTGTTTGCATAAGAAAGGATGACCAATGTCCATTTGATATCCTGAAACACGTGTTCATCGGGATTAATGCGTTTGGACCAGTGTAAAACACATCATCATGTCAGTGATCCACGCTCCCAAAGCTATCGAGCATTATATGTGATGCTTCACTGTCGTACAATGCAGGCTCAAATGGCTTCTGAGCAAGAGCGGCTTGCAAGCACCATGGTGCAGCCAGACTGTCCCTTGTCCCTGCAAGCTAATGCCATCAGTCAGCAGCAGATGAGCACGGCATCTTCCCTGGCAAACATTCTGCGGCGCCCGCATGTCCACTACAGGCAAGCATCTGCAACACACTGCATCACTTGTGTTTGTTCTTTGTATGTGCTACACATGAGCAGGTCCCAACTTTGTTGGGAGATATTCAGTCAGTGCTCACCATGACTGCTGGCAGCGCAGCTTTTGACAATGCAGCTGTTGTAAGCTTGAATCATTTCTCTGTGTTTGAGTGCATATGCACTTTCAGCATGTGAACACTGCCAATACTACAAAGCTCAAGCCAGTGCTAATCACCTACTGCATCAATGTTTGTGATAATGTGTACTTGAGAGATTAGCGCTTCCTTCTGTTCAGGCATGCATGCATGCCTGCACTGCCTCAACATGATCACTTGCAGCACATGCAATCATGTCTTTTGTCGCACAGTGTGTTGGAGTAACACAGACATGATGCGCTTCAATCGATGATGCATGCCTTGACACGATCACATGAAGCATGTGCACTCACATTTTATGCCATACAGTCTGTTGGAGCAACACGGACATGGTGCGCCTGAGCCTATGAGTCCAGCAGTCAAGGAGGCTGTGGAGATTGACATCAAGTACGCTGGCTTCATACGGCGGCAGACCAAACAGCTGCAGCAGACAACTGCTAAGTATGGCAAGAAGCTGGCAGCAGACATGGACTATATGGCTATCAAGACAATATCCATGGAAGCCAGGGAGAAGCTGTCAAAGGTCAGGCCCAAGTGCTGAGTGCAGTATGGTTGCTGCACCTGTTCTGCATGAGGTCAAAAATTTCTTGCATCATTGTTTAACTGCATTTGCCCACATTTGCTGCATTTGTGTGTAGACAGCAATGCAAATGGCAGTTCAAGTAGACAGCCAATAGCTCATGTTTTGAGTTTGCTAGAGTCAAGGCATGCTGCATGCAAATCTTTGACATCATTGTCCTGGAGGACTCATGTTGAATCTTGCATCTCATGCGTATGCATTGAGCGCTTGCAAGCTGTCATCACAGGGCAACGTAGCCTTGCACCGCAAGATTGAATTTCACTCTCTGGTGCATGAGGCCTTGATGCACATGTGGTGTGTACGCCAGTTATGGTTGGTCAACAGAGCTCCTGTCACATGCATGTCATTAACCCCGGCAATGATGCGCAGGTCCAGCCTCTTGATATAGGGCAGGCATCACGTACAGGTGGCGTCAATCCAGCTGATATTACTGCATTGCTAATACACCTCGAGATCCAGCGACGAAAGGAGTCTCAACCTGAGCAAACGCTCAAAACGGCAGTTCTGACCCACTAATATCACGTCTTGCAAACATTCAGAGTTCAGACAAATTGTGTTGTATGAGAATATGTACCTGGATCAAATGTGTCTATAGCAAGCATTACTGATAGAGTTCTGCAAATCTGTTTTACACAATGACCACTAGATGTAGACCCTGTATACTGCTATTATGAGCCAAGATAGATCTGTCATGTCTGTTGCAAAAGTTTTTGGACTAAGATTGATGCATGTACAAGCCTCATGCCAGCAACTGTACAACGTGAAATCAAGGTAAAGTCAGATGTAAGACGGCGCGCATGTGTCTCTGATTTAGTAAGTCTGCGTGACAGGCACTCCGTTATGCGTTGCTACTGGTTGCGCTACTGGCTGTGCAGCAACTGGCTGGGTGTGATGTCCATGATGATGCGCTTGATTAGCTGGCAAGCGTGCTGGTCCACCCTCAGTGTTCCTGCAGTTTGAAAACACATGCTATGCAAATTGTTGTCACATCAGTGCTGTGCAGAAACAGAAACATTGGAAGATAGAGGTTCAGGACACATGTGCTCATGTGTTGCTGGCAAAGATGAGCTTTGCAAGATCAGTAGTCTGCTCACTTGACGAACTCCTCGTTTGCGCCAGGCTGACCGCACGTGAAGCCGCAGCAGAAGCAGCATTTCACCTTGGTACCTGTTTTATCACTGCAGCGCACACACATAGCAAGTCAGTGCAGACACTTGTAGACAGCTAGATCACAGGGAGCTGTGACTTCAGCAGCTGCTCAGGAAATGGCGGGTACAAACCTGAAGCAGTGGAAACAACAACAATCGGTCTTGCCTGCAGAAGCAGCACTCAAGCTCAGCAACGACAGTTCAAAGGCTGCTGTTGCCAAAAAGCAGACTGTCGGATTGCTTGTCTGCGCACCCATGTTGTTCCCCATGGCGCCTGTTCTGGTGCTTGTACACTCCTATACAACTTGGCGGTCCCAAGACTCACGGACACAAACAATATCAGCGCTATAACGCGTTTGTTGCTACTGATCTGGCGAGGAAAACGGGTGTCCAGCTGCAAGGCAGGCATTTGAATGGAGGTCGAGCCAAATTTGGCATGCGGGAAGCTGGCTCACTGAACTGCCAGAAGCTGCAGCTGTCGTTGACCATTTTGCCCTTCCTAGGAACACGCTTTAGCAAAAGCACTGCACGGTCGTCGCTGTTCCAGTCGAGGTTCGAGAGGGAACACTCCAGCAACTTTTGGGGTGTGGCTTGATGGGAGGCTGCGCCAGTAATCTCAACTGTCCCTGCTGCTGTTTGTATTGCACCAGTGCTCCTGAGGGCTCGAGCGTCCAGTACTGTTGCTTTGGCTGTTCGTCCAACGCTCAGGAAGAGCGATGTGACTGGCCATGTTTCAAGTAAGTCCTCCTAACACCTTATTGTGACTGCACTGTTGGCTCTGAGTTTGTAACAGATCACAACAGCTTGGTTCAGACAAGGCAAACTGATTCAGCTCATCCTGGTGTTTCTGAGGAATCACATGTCAAGAAGTACACGTTGAGTGTTACTTGAGCTACAATGTGCAGGTGCTGGAGTGGAGGAAATGGATCAGGCGTCAGGATCTGCTTGTGTTGTAGCTGCAGCTGTGGCAAGGGCAGCAGCAAGTACGGGAAGTACGGCAGCTCATGCCCTATCTGCATGCGCTCATCATACAAGCATTATGCGCATGCTGTGCTGATGGTGTGCCTATGCTTGTTGCGCCACTTACAAGATGCATGCTGCTTGCCTGCGCTCAGCAGCAATTTGACTTACGCCTCACAGCAGACAGAACCCAAATGGTGTGCAAAACCTGAGGCAAACTCGATACTGCATCTCAATCCACACAGTGCCAATCTGCAATCATGCTTTGAGCATGACAGAAATGCAATGCGCTGTAGGCAGAACTCTGCTACTGGCGTGGTAGCATACCCAGAGACAGGAGCAGCGGCACCAACAGCACCTCACAACATGCAAGTACCCCAGCAACAAACCGCTATGTACCCAACTGTCAACAAATACTAGCAGCATGACACTATGCTGCTTCCATATACTCTGAGATGCTGGCACAGCATTGATAAAAAAGAAAAGGCTTTGCCATTAGGCATCACAGCAGGAGCCTCTATCCGTAACAGCAGCCTGGGACAGCATTGACACAGCCTCTTCTGCGTCATTACCAGTGTAAACTTGATTATCTTGTCAGGGCAGTTCATTGAGAACGAACGAAGCGTATTAGCCACTCAGAAACTTGTGTACCGCTTAAGCTTGCTGTTGTCAAATGTAGCACTGCATAGAACTTTTGGCATAATTGTGAGGTATTGAAGTGAGCATGGCGACACATGCTGACACGTAACTGTATGTCTTGGACACAATTGCATCCATGTGCAGATATGTGTCGCTTGACTATGCTTTGAGCATCTACGTAGACCAGTACTGGTGACAAAGCGCAGTCGCTCATGGGCAGTCGATCAGAATCGCATGTTGTACAGACCAGTACTGTTATGATCAGTCTTATTGACTAACATCAGGCTGAAGGCTGGCAGGTTCAGAATATGTCAACGCCAGTGCTCAACCCCAAACCTGACAAGCACATGTTGCATCATCTGGGCATGAAACCAAACTGGCTCACTGAGTCTTGGCCAAACAGACCTCTTTCTGCTCCCGAACAATTTATTATCTGACACGTGCAGCCATTTGCTTGTATGCACGTTTTTGCGTGCGCTTTGCTACAGGCAGAGGCACCAAAAGCTACATTGTCTGTTCTAACTTACAGCATAATCATTGAATATTGCAGCTGCAGGTCATGTGCAGCACAATTTGGGACAGCTTGCTTTTGATGGCTGTTTGGTGCATGTCTGGGCCGAGGCCAGACTTCCGAACCTCGCATCTGAAAAGTCTGGAGACCGTGAAGTTAACAGACTGCAGTAGGCAATTTTGTCAGGACCCTCCATGCTGGCAATTTTGCGTTGAGGGCATTCAAGGTTGTTGACAGGGTTTTGAGCAATTTTGACCAGCACCTCGAGGCAAGAATAGTATTAACCCCGTTTTTCCGACACCTTCCGAGACGCAAGCACACGGACAGAGCAATCTGCAACTGCGAGCATGGCTGTGTTAGCGATGGCCGCTGGATTGGGGTGATGCTGCTAGCACTGCGCGAGCTGCAAGAGTGGTGTCTGAGTCAGTACTGAGCGATGCAAGTGGCTTCAAGCCTTGGTGTGGTCCCGAAAGCACACGCCCCTCTTACTCAAGCCACACCCGCCAGGTGGGGAAAGGAATGGCATTCGGCGGCAGACTATGCAGACAGAAGACAGCTGATACAGTACATGTAAGTTGCGGCAGCTTTGCTCAGGGCTGCTGAGGCAATTTCTCACGAGGGTGACAACCTTGCAGCTTCCATCTGTTAGTTCAGCGCAAGCCCAATGTATCACAAGAATGGAAGGAGAAACTGCCAGACTTTGTCAAGAGGCTTGAAGAGGAATTGTACAAAAGCGCGAATTCAAAGGTAAGTCGAGAGCGTTTACTAGACTGGATGCTTCTGAGCTTCATGTTTCACTGGTTTCACAGGAGGAGTATGTCGACACGAACACCCTGGATCAGCGGTTGCAACAGGTAGCCCGCACTTTCGTGGCTTCGCGAGGTGCTCCACAGCGCAAGCGACAGCCTCCGGTCCGACCAGATTGCAGCATACGCGTCCGCAGACGCACACGCTTTTCAGCAAACAGAGGCAAACCTCCCAGTCCACCTGTACGTTCTTAGTCACGCTGTACATCAGAGCTTGCGCGTATTGCTTGATAGCTAGTTGAGAGTTGAGCACAGCAAGACTTGCGCTGTAGGCAACATTCTGTCCTTGGCAAGGTAGCATATCCCAATAACAAACAGTGTTGCCCACATCACGTCATGATCAGACTGCCATGTAACCATTTGTCTGCAAGTACTGGCAGCATGGTACTATGCTGCTTGCACTCACTCTAAGGTGCTGACTCAGCCCAGCCCAGCATTGCTGTAATACCACTGCAGTGTCTTCTGTGTCACCATCACTGTGTACTTGATAATTGATTAGAACAGTCTCTTGAGATCACATGCAACTCAACTAGCGGAGGCTTATGACTTTCTGTTCTGAAATGTAGCCCTGCTCACGAGTTGAGATACAGTCTTGCAGTTGTTTTGTCAAAGTAGCAACAGATGTATGTATAGATCCTGGATCAGATCGGTAATACAAAGTGTCAGAGCTGTTGCAAAGTAGCGTTCACAAAGTGTAATCATGCCTGTAGCATGTACAGGTGCAGGCAGGGTGGCAACTTGCTGCCCAGATCTGCACATGCTCCACCTTTTTCAGCAAGCGATGTTGCATGTTGTTTCTGCGCTCAGCCAGCGTCTTCAGTTTTTGAGTCAAAAATTTTGACCACATTGCCAGTCTGCCTCTTGCAGCATGCACTGCCATCTCTGCTCATGCGTGACATTTTGTTGACACTGCAGCTTTGAGGCTATTCAGCTATGTGTGTGATATAGCATGTCATCACACTGTCTTCTTGACTTGCATCACAGGCTGGATGCTGGCAGCAATTGTCAATGCCAATGCTTGTGCACAGATTCAGGGCAAATGTTGCGCGTGAAACAAATCAATGTCATGTCACACCATGAAAGACATATTTGAGATGAAGATTGACTTGCAGGTCAGCTCTCTTGATTCTCTCTAACAAGCTTCTCTCTTTGACACAATGGCATGCAATACGCGCAGCAACTTGTGTGCATCAATATCTCTCTGCACAGGCACCATTGGCAAATGACGTGGGCTAGCATTGCCAGATGGTAGCCCACACTGGAATGCTGCTGCAAGCCATGTGCACCATAAATCTGCTCTTCATCGACGCTGATGCACGTCCTTGCTTTGCTTGTGGGCAATATTGTCTTGAGCCTTGAGAGGGGGAAAGAGAAAACAAGTTTGCCCTGCGCTAGACTCGCAAAAGATTGATCGCCAAAAGCTTGCAAAAACTGGTGAGGCGATTTTGCCGTGCTGACGATTTGGCTGAGGCCAGTCAGGGTCTGCTTCAGGGTTTTGAGCAATTTCGACAAAGTAGCGAAACAATGGTCACCTCGAGGCAAGAATAGTATTATCCGTTTTTTATGACACTTTGGAGGCAGCACTCGTGAGCACAATGGCAGAGCAATCTGACGCTGTGAGCATGGCTCTGTAGCGATGCTCGTTTGATCAGGGTGATGGGACTGTACCAGCACTGTGCAAGCTGCAAGACTGGTTTGTGAGTCAGTGTTGAGCGATGCAAGTGGCTTCAAGCCTTGGTGTGGTCCCAAGCACACACGCCCCTCCTCCTCAAGGCACACCCGCTAGGTGGAGGAAAGAATGGCATTCGGAGGCAGACTATCCAGACAGGAGACAGCTGATACAGCACATGTAAGTTGTGGCAGGTTTGCGCAAAGCTGCGAGGTTGCTGAAGCAATCTCTCACAAGGGGTGAAACCTTGCAGCTTTCATCTTTTAACTCAAAGGAAGCCCAATGTGACACAAGAATGGAAGGAGAAGTTGCCAGACTTTGTCAAAAGGCTTGAAGAAGCTTTGTACCAGGGAGCGAGTTCAAAAGTAAGTCGAGAGCGTGCGCTACACTGTTTGCAACTAAGCTTTACAGCTCATTGGCCACACAGGAGGAGTATGTGAACACAAACACTCTGGAGCAGCGATTGCAAAATGTAGCCCGCACCTTCGTGTCCTCGCGAGGTCCTCGGCAGCACTCGCAACAGCCTCCGTCCCGACCGGGTTCAGCAACAGGTCTGCCTCAGATGCCTCACCTCAGCAATGGGTTCTCTGCCACGAATACACCGCAGAGCAGCTTCACAGGGGCTAACGGCTTTGTTGCTGGCATGCAAAACCCCATTCAGCAGCAGGCTCAGCAGCAGCAGCAACAGCATCAAGCTCAGCAGCAGCAGCAGCAGCAAGCTCAGCAGCAGCAGCAGCAGCAGCAGCAGCAGCAGCAGCAGCAGCAGCAGCAACAGCAGCAGCAGCAACAGCAGCAGACACAGCAGCGGCCTGCTTCAGCGATGGGGCAGAATGTCCAGTTGCAGAAGTCACTGCAGCCAGTGTCGCGGCCAACATCTGCGCTAAGCAACACGGCTGTGCAGATCAATGGTATGCCTCTGCAGCCTCCAGCTTCAGGCAAAGCACAGCAAAGCCCCAGTCAAAACAGAAATCAGCTGGACCTGACATCCCCCAGCCTGGGACCTGACAACAGTCTTGGCGGCATAGGCTTGGCTGGTCAACAGCAACCTGGCATGCTACGGCCACAGCAGCAGTTGCCATCAGCCAATGGGCCCGTCATGAGCAACGGCAAGCCAGCGTTGTTGCGGGGCGCTGCTGCACGGGATGGAGGCACTTGGGCGCAAGGACCAAGCATGGTATGCTGTGTGAACGTCAGGACATGTCAGCACTCTGAAAGCTTGCTGCAAAGTTGCCAACATGTTGATGCAGCCAGCTGCGGTGTTTGTGATAAAGAACTTTTGACACAACTTGCCTTGAACGCGTCAAGCTAGAGGACTGTGTGCATGACAAGCTGTGAGGTGATTTGCAAAGCATCAGCTAATTGCACACATTTGTCGCAGCATCTGCTGACCGCTGCTGCGCTGCTGACATTTGTTGCACTGCAGAGCGTGCCGACATCGCAGCCAAATCCCAGGATGTTCATGCCTCATGGTGAGCGTTCAGTACTGTTGTCAGCAACTGCATATTAAGACAGCAGCTTGATGGCATGCGCAATTCTTCATAGACTCTCAACGGTGTACATCTGGCACTTGCATTTGCAGTCTTGCCTGTACGGGATGTGCCATCAAGCATGCTATGCGTTTCACACATGTTCATGGCATGTGATGTAAC
Organism: Trebouxia sp. TZW2008; assembly: GCA_002118135.1. Taxonomy (NCBI): domain Eukaryota; kingdom Viridiplantae; phylum Chlorophyta; class Trebouxiophyceae; order Trebouxiales; family Trebouxiaceae; genus Trebouxia; species Trebouxia sp. TZW2008. The sequence goes on from BDIU01000171.1 coordinate 33,551, forward strand.
AGAGTCGAAGAACATGGGTCTGACGATATGCACATATCGACAGTGCTCAGGCTGTGATGTAAACATTACACTTTGTCCCCTATTCTTATTTGCCTTTGGTTTGCCCATTCTGAGTCTGTCTCACGTACAGGCATGGTCAATGGTCCCATGGGGCAGATGCCAGGGCAAATGGCAGACCCTCGGCCTGGCCCCATACAGCAACCAGCAGCGCTTAGGGTATGTTGCACCTGCTTCAGATTGTTGCACTCCTATGCACAACAGCAGTTGTCTCATGTGTGTGGACCGGTGACACATACAGAAAATGCTGATCAGAAGTTCTGTTCATGTCCATCATGTTTGGAGCATCTTGCTTTGCTGGCAGCACGGCATCTGCAGGGGTCAGCAGTCACTCAAAAGTAGTATTCTCAGTGCTTTGAAGTGCCCTGCCCTGTCAAATGGCACATTGGCATGCATCAGCTGCAACAGGACAGCAGAGTCGCCTCAAACCATACCAAGTGGCATGTGCACACGAAAGCCACTTTCATGCCCTCTCTAGATCATTTGGCTGCTATATTGTTAAGGTTGTTGTTGCGCGAATCTATCTTGCCTGGTGCCTTTATCTGAGTGAGCAAATTCATCTATCCTTGCACATAGGCTGCATGGCTCTTTCCTCAAGGACGTGCATGCTTGCTGCCCAAGCTTCAGCCACAGGCAAAGTATGCCAATGAGGAGTGTGTCACCATGCTGGCATGACAAGACATGTGTGGCACACATAGCACATGTGCTAGAAAGTATACGCATCATCTCGTTAACTGTCATCAATATTGGCAGCCGCTTACATGTTGTCCCCCATTGCTTTGCAGAATGGGATGGTGGGCAATGGGACCGGGATGATGGGCAGCAACGGCGGCATGGTACCCATGGCCAACCAGAATCAGCATATGCCAGGCATGGTCCCAATCATGCAGCAGAGCCCGCAACTGCCAGCCATGCAGGGTACTGTCACTACTGTTGCTTTGCTATTCTGCTTTTGCTACCAACAACATGGACCAGACATCTGCAAATACAGCAGACTTTTTTGGTCTGGCATGTTCTCTTGTTGACCATGCTGATGAAAACAAGACAGATCAGACATCTGCAAAAACAGCAAATCCTTTGTTGTGCATGTTCTGTTTGATACCAAACAGTCTCTTGGCCTGCATAGACATGACGAATTGGATCAGCAGACTGCTACAATGCCTGCTGAAGCTGATAAAACCAGCCTCCTGACACCAGTTGCTTGGACTATGCCTCGACATGCAACAGTGAGCAGTGTCCTCAAGAGCAGAGGCTGCTGGCCTGTATAGTATAGCCAATGGCAACTCTTCCTGCTTGACTGAGCTGCGTCATTGTAACTGCGGGGAGAACATCTGAAAGCAAGCTCAAAGCTTTCAGACAACTCTTTGCAGCAGCGCTTAGACACTTTTTGGGTGCTCAGGCAGCGGCATGGTGCCAGTGAACAACATGAGCATGAGCAACGGCAGCAGCATGACCAGCGTGGGTGTCAATGGGTCAGCCAGTCCCTCCATCACAGGGGGTAACGTCATCCCACAGATGCCAGAACTGCCCTCCTCAGGGCTTCCAGGAGCGGCAGGGCCACAAGGGCAGTACGCACTCAATCCCCCTACAGATGCCTCTGCTGCTGGCGACCAGCAGGACCCAGCTTTCCTTGCAAAACAACGCCAGAAGAAACAGGAGTTCATACTCAAGCAGCAGCGCTGGCTGCTGTTTCTGCGCCACTGTGCTAAGTGCCAGTACCCCGATGGGCAGTGCAACTACGGCAGCAGCTGTGCTGTGGCTAAGCAGCTGTGGCAGCATATCCTGGGATGCAGTGATGCGCGCTGCGAGTATCCCAGGTACTAGCTCAGACGAACCTGCAGACACTTGTACCTTCACATAACTGGGGCGCTTGCTGTGCTAAAGTGCATGTTCTCTGTGTGTCACTGTGCACCACTGTACCATGCACACGATCTGGCCACTTGGCAGAGGAGTTGGAACAGCTGTTAACAGCAAGTGATGCCCCGCACATGAAGAAAGCAATGGCATCTGGGCTATGCTCTTGATGCACGCACTTTGTTTGCACACAGGGGCGGTCTTGTTGTTTTCATCACTTACACACTGCATGGAATGCAATTGACAATACTGACTCAGCCTTATCAACTCATGCAGGTGTGTTGCCTCGCGTGAGCTGTTGAAGCACCACCAGAAGTGCCAAAGCACCACATGCTCCATCTGTGTTCCTGTGAAGCAGCACGTGCAGCAGCAGAGGGTTGCGGCACAGCGCAAGCAGCAGGAGCTGATGATGCGGCAGCGACAGGGTGGTCAGGCGCTCATGATGGACAATGGCATGCAGGTAACTTTCTGGTTTTTTGTGCTCACAGAGGCCTTTGCTATATGTCTAGCAACGCTGGCCTTCTTTTCAGCATTTCTTGCTCTTTTCCTGCACTGTCCTCAGCACTCATGATGGATAAAAGCATGCAGGCCACCGTCGCACTGTCCCTGGGCTACTCAAGAAATCTTTTATCGCGGCTGGCAGCATAGACCTTTCTTGCCCCCAGAAATGGCTGTCTCTTTTACACTGTCATCAACAGGCAGCTACAGTCTGAGCAACGTGCAGTCCTCAGGCAAACACCAATCACTGCTTGTTGCTCAGGCAGCAGCAACCTGCTCTTGGCATCTACTGTAGAAAGCAAGCTCATCAGCTCATCAGCTCATCAGCCATTATTCTATTTGACATTAGTTTAGCATCAAACAGTGCTGTGAGCTGCATACTTTGTAGTATACTGGAGAGTGCAAAATAAAGCAGGAGTCATATGCTGTACAGCTGCACATCACATGTCAGCATTGATAGCTTTCTGCTGCTGGATGTCAATCAAATGCTGCAGCAAGCTGTGACCTGGACTGCACCCATAGCTACATCTAGCTCAGCATGTCAGCTCTGTACAAATTTATATAGAGCTGGAGTCACGTCAGTGACCATACAAACTTGCTCCTGTCACAAAGATGGCAAGCTCCTGGTCACGATGCTTTGTGTCAACCAGTATCATGGAGCACAGCAGCCGCCTCTGCACAGCAGCTACTCATTCACCAATGTGTGGTGTTGGTAGAACTGGTCAACTGCAAATCGCACAGCAGACTTTGACTAGCTTCTACGCAAGGCAGTCTGGCTTGCTTCACAATTGAGAAACAATGTGATCCCTCTCCTGAACAAGCAGCACGAGAGCAGCTTCATGTAGAGACGTTACATGTTTGATAACTCCTTGGTGCCCATTTCACTAAATGTAGTCCAACTACCCCTATATAGCAACATCCAGGGGAAATTGTGTCGCCTTCAGCAGCTAACGTGCCTTTGGCCCCCCAATGTCTGCCCTCATTGTTTGCAGACACCATAGATGCCTTTTGCCTACAGACTTGCAATCAATTGATGGCATGCAAGATTTCTCGATCGTTTGGCAGACTGCTGCGTAAACAGAAACCTGATACAGTGCTAATGGTGTGTAAGACTGATTTTGCTGTGGCGCTTGACAAACAGCATGCAAGTCCTTTGGTGACATTTCATTTGGTAGCATCAGCTCACACTGTGGTCTGCAGGCGGTAATGCTGCCACACATGATGCATGGCATGCATGCTCAGCAGATCCACCCCGGCCTGCAGCACATGATGCAGCCCAACAGGGGCAGGCGTCCTCCACTGGCGAGGCCTTTAACTGTAGACAATTGTGGTGCCAGTCAGCGAAGTGACACTGACAATCTTGTTTGCAGGCGGCATTGCCTCCTCACATGATGAGGGCACGCACCCTCAGCAGATTCACCCCAGCCTACAGCACACGATGCAGCCCAACAGGGGCATGTACCCCCCACTGGGGAGGCCTTTGACTTCAGACAATCATGATGCCAATCAGCGAAGTGACACTCACAATCTTGTTTGCAGGCGGGATTGCCTCCACACATGATGAACGGCATGCACCCTCAGCAGATCCACCCCGGCCTTCAGCACATGATGCAGCCCAACAGGGGCATGCCTCAGCGCCCCAGGGAAGCCTCAGAAAGCGAGCCTGCTGCCAAACGGCAAAGGGTGACGCTTGGAGGGAACAACCAGGGAACCTCCCTGCTTGAGGCTTTCAGCGTTGAGGAGATTGCAACACACCTGAAGATGCTCAGATTGCGGCCAGGTAGGGCTTTCATTCAATACTGGCATGACTGCATCAGGCAGAGTACACTTGGCAAGCCTCCACCCTGTATCTAGCGGGCTTTTATGTCAAGTGTTGGCTTGGTCCTTCTGCAGGGCAAGTTGGCGAGGTGCCCATTGACCAAACAGACGAGAATATGTGCAAGGCTTGTGGGGACAAGCGCTTGACCTTTGAGCCTCCCTCTCTGTACTGTACTTGCTGTGGTCAGCGGATCAAGCGCAACCAGGTACGTCACATTGGCGCTGCAGCCTTACATGCACTGCACAAGACAATGAAATACAATTTTGCTGGTAATCACTTACATCAATATTGTCTGTACAACCTCCAGTTGGGTGCCTGACACTGAACCACAAACATGCATTGAACACAAGCATGCTGCATTGCATGTCTGCACCCCCTCAGCATAGTCCCTGTGGCAGCTGCTGATTGGCTGCCACACTGTCTGCACAAATGACTGATCAGCGCTGGTCAGCTGCATTGCATGCTCTCAACATTGAGCACTCTACTTCAAGCAGCTCAGCAGCAAGGTTAGCTGCAAAGCACCACCCATTGCTTGTCAGCAGCAATAGTGACAAAACAATCAACTCCCAAGTGTGTGTCGTCAAGGCGCTGCCTGTCAGTCATGTGTCAGCGTTCAATGGCAGTGTGAAGTGCATCAGCCATGGGCTGTGCGCTTACAGGTGTATTACACGACGCCTGTGAACAAGACCGAGGTGAAGGGCTTCTGGTGCCACCCTTGCTATCAGGATCATCGTGGGGAACGCATTGAGCTTGATGGCACAAATGTGAGCTCCTATGCTGTTTGAGTTTGGCCTGCGCCCAAAGCCATGTCCATGCATGCATCCAGCAAAGTCTGTCTGTTTCTGATCTGTAGATGGGCATTGCCTCTTGATAACAACACTTCTGCTCTTTTTCATAGATATGTCATATTCATCCAGCAGCTCTAATAGTATCAGCTGCAATCAGCTTGTTAGTTCACCCAATGCATGCTTTGCACCCTTGCCTTGACGTTAGACATCGCAATTTCATGATGTGATGTAATCATGACAGTGTCAGCTGCAACAGGCTTGGCCAGTGCACTCAATGCATGCTATCTGTTGGGCTGTTTCTCCTCTGTTGATACAGCTATTTGTGACAACACAGTTCTGTTTGCAGCTGAATGTTCGCAAAAGCGAGCTGGAGAAGAGAAAGAATGATGATGAGCAAGAGGAAGGGTGGGTGGCCTGTGATCTTTGTGGGGCTTGGGTGCATATGATCTGTGGCATGTTCAACAAAGGCCGCAACGATGAAGACATGCCTTATCACTGCCCCGACTGTTTGTCGCGCGGTAAGCCAGCAAATGCTACTTCATACCCGACTCTGTTGTCTGACCCTGAACAACAGAACTCCTACAAATACTGCATTCCTCTGCAACTTGCTTCACCCACAACTTCCCAGGCTGCTCAGCAGTGTCCACAAGTTTGTGGGTGCCTTCTGTGACCAACCAAACATGTCATATCAAGAGAGGTCTATGGCAGCAATGTTTTAAGATAAGGTCATGGTGCCTCACAAACCAAATGATCATAGCATGACAAGACAGTTCCTGGACATGTCATATGCAACAAGCGCGTATCATGCCTGAGCAAAAGTATGTGCAGGCCAGATGCATTGGAGTTGACAGGCCATTGCAGTGTGTTACCATGTCTCACCGTGAATGTGTGCAGACCTGGTACGTGGGCTTCGGCAGCCCATCGCAGTGCGGCCGCAGGCTATGCTGGAGGCGCGGGATCTGCCCAAGTGCGACATCAGTGACTTCCTACAGCACCGCATTGACATTGCTGTCCGGGAAGAGCATGTGCAGCGGGCCAAGGAGCAAGGCTTGCCTCCCAAGCAGGTCAGCTCAGCTTGTAGTTCTGCTGTCAGATCGGGATGTCTTTGTTGCTAGGCTGTGCTGACAGCATATGCCTGAGGAGTGTGTACTGCATTTGTCCTTGCTCAATGATGCTCTCTTGGCTCATATGACATAATCGGCACCTGGAGCTGCTTATGAGTCTGGTGGAAGGCAGCATCTGTTTGAAGCACAGATGCAAGGTCGCAGCTAGGCAAGGACATCTGATCTTGTTTGAAACACAAAATCATGTATCCTTGCCCAGCTGCATCCTTGCAAAGATGCTGTCAACATCGATGACATGCTGCAAATGCTTGTGGAGGTTGTGCATCATGACATGCAGTCATCTTGCAAAGCATACAATGCCTTCTGTTAAAGTTGGGCTCCGCCTTGTACCATGCTGCAACTGGCTTATGCTGTCATGGCTTACAGTATGATGCTATGCACATGCAGGTACCGTCAGCAGATGGGACGCTGATTGTGAGGGTCATCAACAATGTCAGCAAGAGGATGGAGACAAAGCCCCGCTTCTATGAAGCCTTCCAGAAAGAGGGCTGTCCAGATGCGTTCCCATACCGTCAGAAGGTGCTGCTTTGCAATGGCACCCCTTTGCTCAAGCCCTGCTCTGCATTGGCACCCCTTTGCTCAAGCTTCGCTCTGCAATGGCCCCTTTGCTTGAGCTCTGAACCCTAGCATCCACTTACTAAGAATAGAGCCACTGTTTGCCATTTAAAGGGGAATGCCGTCTGTTTCATCTGAAACCTGTCCAGCGCAGTTTACTGGGTTTGTTGCGTGCAATCTGGACAGGTTTGCACGCAACAAACCCAGTAAGCTGCGCTGTTGCACTTGAACGATGAACGATGATGCCACAACTGAGAGCATTAGATCCGCTTGCAGTGGGATATCAGAGCGTCTCAGTATGTGTTTCTGTGTGCAGGTGATACTGCTGTTCCAGCGAATGGATGGAGTGGATGTGTGCCTGTACTGCCTGTATATGCAGGAGTATGGGGATGACTGCCCCGCACCCAATCGCAAGTGGGTCTACCTGTCCTACCTGGACTCTGTCAAATACTTCAGACCTGAGGTCGAGGCTGCAGGTACAGTTGTCATGCTGGCAAGCCATACTGCGCTGTTCACGATTGTCCAGAGATGTTGAGTATGCAGTGCTGTCATCAGTGTCGTCAAAGACTTTTGTATCAGGCGCTCAATGCAACCTGAGTTGCTGAGCAGGCAGTATCTCTGTAGAAGTTGCAGTGAAGTTTTTGGTAGATCTCCCCTGCATGAGACAGTGGCACCTGGCTGCATCTGAGCGTGATGCACAAAGAGCAGTATTAACATACTCGGGTCATACTACAATTGCTGCTGCCTTATCAAGGCATGCCCATTTGCAGGACGGAATGGGATTGCACTGCGCACGCTGGTGTACCATGAGATTATGGTGGGGTACCTGCAGTACATCAAGCGCCAGGGCTTCACATCAATGTTCATCTGGGCTTGCCCTCCTCTGCAGGTCAGCAGTTAAAACTTTCTGAGTAGACTCTGGCCTAATGAAAATTGGAACTCTGAAATTGATTCCTGCAGCAGTCCCATACTGAGTCCAGTCTGATTGCACATGCTCCAAATGATGCAGATCTGCAATGGGTCTTGTTAGTCATGTTGCTACACGCTCGACTTGTTCTGCCCTAGCATGGCTTGACACATAGCTGCATACGTGGCAAGTGAGCAGGGCATGGCAACATCAGTCGCAGTTGGAATGTTACATTCGCCTTGAAATTGTGCGTGCATTGCAAGCATGCAGCAAGAAGAACCCATATTGCAATGTGTGCAGAGTTGCGCTCATATTGCTGTCTGCATATATGCAGGGAGATGACTACATCCTGTACTGTCATCCTCACCGTCAAAAGACGCCCAGGAGTGACCGGTTGCGGGAGTGGTATCACATGCTGCTGCGCCAGGCCAAGAGCGAGGGCATCGTCACCTACTTGTCCAACCTGTTTGACACCTTCTTTGAGGGTGGCAAGGATCACAGGGTGGAGAAGCCAAGTGTGCTGCATCTGCCCTACTTTGAAGGTAGACACCCTTGACCTGCCGTGGCCTGTCACTCTGGTACAGGTCATGTGTCAGCTTGTGTTCTGCTGTGCCATGGTGCTTTAAACTTCTGTCATGTAACTGTGCAAGTCAAACTTGCTCAATACCTTCTCTGAAGGTTGAAAGGATCACAGGGAGTAGCCTCATGTGCTGATCTGACTTACTTTGAAGGTAAACACCCTTGACCTGCAGTGGCCTGTCACTCTGCAATGAGTCATGTGTCAGCTTGTGTTCTGCTTTGCCATGATGCTTCCAACTCAGGTGCTGAGCAAGGTTGACATGCTCCTGTCATGGACATGTGCTTTTCAATCTTGCTGAGCACCTTCTTCGAGGATGGCAAGGATCACAGGGAGAAGCGCAGTGTGCTGCACCTGCCCTACTTTGAAGGCGGACACCTGAGCTTTTACCACTTGCATGGCTCATTTGCATGCCTGCTAATTCTGTGGGTCAGGTGCTGATGCAAAGCCCTTGATGCAAAGCATGCAAGGGACTTCCAGTCTGGTTTATGCCCAACCTGAACCACATTCTATACAGCCTCTGTCCCCCTCCTCATGTTGATGTATGGGTGTGGTGTGGCCACTGTCAATCCCGGCTGCCTCTATAGACAGTGGCTCCCGTTATGATGCCTAACAGCGTGGACTTTTCTTCTCCTTTCCTGAGCGTCAGTCCTGTCAGTAAGCATGTATCGGTTTGTATCCAGGGGACTACTGGCCTGGTGAGGCTGAGAACCTGCTGGGCAACATCAGCGAGGAGCAGCGGCAGGCGGGGCGCAAGGGCAACAAGGGCTCCCTCACTGCTGGGGGCAAGCCCCGTGCCAAGTCTGCCAAGGTATCAAAAAGCCAAAGAGAAACAGAGTAAAAGTCCTTGCTGTTCAGTGTCAATTTTGCAAGCAACAGGGCTCTGTAATTCTGGGGGCAGGCCCTGTGCCAGTTCTGCCAAGGTCAGAAAAGCATCAACACAAGCATGAAAGGTTTAGGCCAAGGCCTCAGTCAAGGCTGCCAGCTTCCATCCAATATCAAGCTCTGCATACTCATTACCTGTTGCTTGTATGCACTGATCAGTAATTGAAGAATTGGCACACTGCAGTGCTTCCTCCAAGTCTGCTAAGTTCAAAATGCAAGTGATAGAGCACTGCCAACCCAAGCCATAGCGCATATCAGCAACACCGGCTCCAAGCGGCGAGCATGCTGAACAGCAAGCTCAATTTCCTCGCAGGGCAAGCGGTATGGCAGTGGCAGTGTGGATGAGCAAGTGATGGGGCGGCTGGGGGAGGTCATTCAGGGCATGAAGGACGATTTCATTGTCGTGCATCTGCAAGAGCCCTGCTCCCTGTGCAGAGAATACATCTCTGACGTTCCCAGGTGCGCTTTGGCATAATGCCCAGCAGCATGAGCACTTGATGCTGTCAGTCCCAGACATGCTGCGGTCAGAATGTCAACGCAGCAAGTCGTGTTGAACAATTCCCTTGGACATCATGTGCAGCAGTTTCACTGGCTGCGCCTCTGTGCTTGCAACCGTATGCATTGCACCGCGTGTGTTTGATGCTGTTTAAGACAATAATCAGAGCCGCTGCAATGGCTTTTGCTGTTGCACTGGACATCCCATCACAGGCTACTGCTACTTGTCATCACTGCTTGCCTGGCGTTATCTTAACAAGTGAAGCTGGGCACATGAGATGTATCTTACTTTCCACATCCAATAGACTTAATATTACAACCTCGTTCAGACATCCATCCATCGCATTGATACAAAAGGCCATCTGGGTTGCAGGTACTACCATCCTCAGCCTCCGCAGCGGGCAGTGAAGAGCGAGCGCACCTTTGAGGGCATCAGCCTGGACACCCCAGGGCAGAGCAGCCGCCAGGTCATGCAGATGAGCCGCTTCCAGCTGTGTGACACCTGCTATCAGCGGGAAAGCAACCCCTCGTCAGGTGTGCAGCTTTTGCTGTTGTCTTGCGTTGCTGTGTCAGTCACGTCCATCTGCAACTCCTCATCAACTTCGATGCTTCGGCGGTGTCACTGTGCTTGCAATGCTGCAACAGGTTTGTTGATCTGCAACACCTTAGCATTTGCAAGGTCATGCAGCTGAGCCGCATCTAGCTCTGGTCCACCTGCAACCAGCGGGAGAGCAACCCCTCATCGGGCAGAGGCTTCAGCTGTTGTACAGTATTGAAATGCTCTCGCAATGTCTGTACGAACCCCTGTTGGATTCCTATAGCAGTAATTTTGTATGACGCGCACCTGCTATCAGTGGGAGAGCAACCCCTCATCAGGTACAGGGTTCCTGCTGTTACAGTGTGTATGCAGCACTGCAGTGGCTAGCGTCCAGCTTCAGTGCATTGACACATGTGGTGCTGTTAGCACTCCACTTTTGTGTACTGCTGCAAAGACTGTGTCTGTCCTCTATGTAAGTTTTGTTGTCTGTCAGCAGGCCTCAGCAGCATCTGCGCAGTACAGCTTGTCAATGTAAGCATCAACAATTTCGATGCAGACAACTGGCTGGCAGCAACAAGGGTTGCGAGCTGCAAACTAGCATAGACTAGAGCAAGCGCCACTTCTGACATCACACTCTGCAGGCATGATGCTCAGCAAGTTTGTTGGCACCCTCATCTTGCAGTCCTATTGCCCAGCGCCTGCTTTGCAGGGTACAGTAGCAGCAAGATTGAATGTGCATGTCCAGAGCGCAGACTGCTTCCTGCAAGTTTCAGACACCATGCTCAACAAGTTTGTCCTTTAGGGTATGGCAGCAGCAAGGCTCGGGGGTTGCCTGGGGGCATGAAGGTGGAGGACCTGCACATGGCCAAGGTGGAGCCCATCCCGGCCATCACTGACAGGAATCCTGACGTGGAGTGCGAGTTCTTCCATACCAGACAGGTGCGCAACTGTTTGCTCTCAAAACCAGTCAGCTGAAACTTGATCATAGTTGCTTGTGTAAACCAGACGGTGGCTGCCCTGAAGTTGGTAGCAGATGAGTAGGTGTTTAATGGCAAGAACAAAAGACAGGGACTCAGTCTTGGCACAGTCAAGTGGAACAACTTTTGTGCCCGTCATATATTCATGTCTTCAGCATGTGTCTGTTTGTTGCTGCCCGCATCTCTCTTGCAGCCATCTGCCTGCAAGTACTACAGTTTGCAATTGAAAGTTATGGTGATTTTGTCAGGCGTAGGCTTGTTGGAAACCTGTCACTGTGTCCTTGAGCAAGCACTGAGCTCATTGTGACAACTCATGCATAAATACTTTGGGCCTATGTAGCTTGAAGTCGGCCTGTGCAGCATGCACCACACTGTCGAGGTGCTGAGAAAGCTTGACTTGATTGGCTGCAGGCATTCCTGTCTCTGTGCCAGGGCAACCACTACCAGTTTGACACCATCAGGCGGGCCAAGCACAGCAGCGCCATGGTGTTGTATCACCTGCACAACCCAGATGCACCAGCCTTTGCTAGCACTTGCAACTGCTGTGGTCTGGAGATTGAAGCTGGTCATGGCTACAGATGCACACAGTGCACGGACTTTGACCTGTGCGCTGACTGCAAGCACTCTGGCCGGGGCACCCATCAGCATCCCCTAGTGGTCAGTATCAAATCCCTGTTGCATGTCATCGGCTCTGTGCATCAGTTGAATGCGATCATGTACTTGCAACTGCTGTGGTCTGGAGTTTGAGGCTGGTCATGGTTACAGATGCACGCAGTGCACGGACTTTGACCTGTGCGCTGACTGCAAATGCCGAGGGACCCGTCAACATCCTCTAGTGGTCAGTGTGAACCCTCTGATTGGTCTTGTTGCGTCTCTTCAGCTTTGCGCATCAGTCCATCATTGTTGCTCTTTCTGGCAGTCAGCGCTGACAGCTATCAAACCCTTGTTGCACACCATCAGCTGTCAACATCAGCTCGTTGCGGTGGTGCTCTTAAACACTGCTTTGCAATATGCATGTTCAGCAGCTGTAATGCTGTGCACAGGACATTAAGTCAGCATACTGCATGACAGCTGTTGGATGGCTATGGGCGTAAGGGCACAGCTTATGTTTAAAGCAGACTCCTCTATATCAATGCAGGTGCAAATACTGCATGTCGTCCCACTCACTCTGTGTGACAATGTATGAATGCTGCAGGCGCAGACGCGGGGTATCAATGAGCTGAAGACCAGGTTGACAGACTCAGAGCGGCGGGAGCGGCAGCAGCAGCTGCAGCGCACCATGACGCTGCTGGTGCACGCCTCAGCCTGTGACAACCAGCAGTGCCCCAGCAGCAACTGCAACAAGGTCAAGGCGCTGTTCAAGCACGCTGTGGCCTGTCAGCAGAAGGTGCAAGGCGGCTGCCATCTCTGCAGGTAGGCATGCATGAGCATCACATCAGTCTGCATGCTGGCAAGGCTGTGTGCTGGTGCACATCTCGTCCTGTGACAATCAGCAATGCTCAAACAGCAACTGCAACAAGGTCCAGGCGCTCAAGCATCCCGTGGCCTGTCAGCAGAAGGTGCAAGGCGGCTGCCACCTCTGCAGGTAGGCACACATGATTGTCACATTACTCTGCATGCTGGCAAGGCTACGTGCTGGTACATGCCTCAGCCTGTGACAACCAGCAGTGCCCCAGCAGCAACTGCAATAAGGTCTAAGCGCTGTTCAAACACGCTGTGGTCTGTCAGCAGAAGGTTCAGGGCGGTTGCCACCTCTGCAGAGGCATGCTTGATCGCGTCATCGCTCTGCATGCTGGACATGTGCTGCCGCTGCACATCGGTGCTGTTTGCCCGCATCACACTCTTTGTCCCCCTGCTGCGATCATGAACACTTCATACAGCAGTCTTAGCTGTTGTTCAGTGCTTGATATGCATGACCAGGCGCAGACATCTGATTGCAATAGACGCCAAAATTCTGCAAACAAAACTTCTGCTGGAGATCTACGTCGCCATGCAGGCGCATGTAGGGATTGCTGCAACTGCATGCCAAGCACTGTCAGGCGTGGTCCATTTTGATTTGTGTTGTTGCCATTGCAGGCGGCACGTGGGGGCTGCTGCAATTGCATGCGAGATATTTGTGCCAGAATCTATTCTCACTCTTTTCACTGTCATACAGGCGCATGTGGGGGTTGTTGCAACTGCATGCCAAGCAGTGCCAGGCGTCAGACTGCCCTGTGCCGCGCTGCCGGGAGCTGCGGGAAATGCGAAGGCGACAGATGTCGCGCCAGGAAGACCAGCGCAGGCACGCCTACCAGGCCATGTTGCGTCAGCAGCAAGCTCAGCGCCAGCAGCAGCAGCAGCAGCAACCAGGGCAATACCCTGAGAGAGGTCACACACCTGGTTATTGATGACTAGCTAGTAGGCACTGTGTGGAAGGAGCCAAGCATATAAGGTCGCATGCTGGGCTTACTTCAGGGCGCCAGATGCTAGATGCTGCATGCACATGGCCATGCAGCATGCCAGATTCAACGCAGAGCTGCTGTGCAGGCTTTCAACCCCAGATTCAGATTGTGGCTCGTGCTGTCGACATGTCGTAGTATTCCATGTGTGGGTCCGTTAAATTACTCCACTTATGAGCATTTTGCTGTCTCTTTCCTGCAGCTTGAGGACCATTCCAGGGCTGCCTATGCTTTCATGATTTTGAAAATCATGTTGCAGGTGTGTTCACCGCAACATGCAAAGTGCTGGATGCTTGACCTTGACATGACAAAAGTTTCCCTCTCTTTGGAAGATCAGTTGTGTTGCATTGAAAGAATGCTTGTCAGTGTGTATACTTGGCATTGTACAGGGCTGAATAGCCAGGATTACAGCAGCATTGCTCTTTTCCAAGTCAGGTGCAGCTTGTGTCCGTTTTGTGGTAGTGTACAGCTACCAGGTGACCTTGTGGCATCAAGTGGCAAGTGACTTCGCAAATGTCCATGCATGCAGCATTCACCGCTCATTCAACATGGCTTCCAAATTGCAAACATGTAGAATTCCTGTCCTCAGCTTAACTGGAATGCTATGGTAAAGCAAGCGACCGGCTGGCTGCTAGCATGCAGCACAAAATCAATGCAAAATGACTTTCCTCTATACATGTATGTATACGCCTGGTGGCAATTTCACAAACACATGTTGACACTGTTGGCTGAACTGGATGAAGACAATGAACGAAATCACTCGACCTGATAATCTTGTACAGCTAATGTCACAAGAGGGTCATGCTTGAGTACAGCATTTGCTGCATATTGCAAATGGAAAGCAAGCGTATGGTACACCCTTGTATGATGGCCTGGCTGTTGTACAGACACCTTTAGAGATCTGTGATCTGCCCCACTGCTTGCCTGTCTTCTGACTGTACCGCAAATTCTGACTTCTGGCCGTAAGCGTACAATTGTTTCATGAAACCTGAGTTGGGTTGTACTGATGGTCTGGTCTGCCTAATCAAATCGAGAGCTGCCCCTGGGTCAAGCCCCTCGCCTGCAAATTGGATGCAGTGATTTGTTGAGGTAGCGGCTGAGTTTGTTACAAGAAATTTGTCACTACATCGAATTGTTGCTACGCAGAAGTACCATTGCAATCAGAATGATTGCTCGCTTCCCGCTTTCATTGCTGTTACATCAAGAATGCAAATTTCTTGAGTGTCACTACAACAAGCAATGAGACGCCTGACAGAGGCTCCCTTTATGACACCTAAATCACTGTATTGCTGTCGGAGCTGCTGCTGTTACAAGTAATTGCTCAAGGCTCGCAATGTTGCACAGGATATTTTGCTGCTTGCCTGATGCAACTGTCATGTGCAGGGAGTACAAATGGTGCCTTACTTGACATCAAATAAGCTGCAACCAATGTTGCTGATCTGCTTTGACCAGCAAAGCAATGAACCAAAACTCCACCTTTCTTCCGTGCCTGAGAGCAGCAGGAAATGTTAAACATGGAAAACCGATTCAGGGAGCTTTGCCAAATGTGGGTGCCCTTACTTTCTGTATGAACTTGTTGCTTTCGTCAAAGAAGCTTGAAATGTCATCATCCGGGTCATCGTAGACAGACAACTTCTTATAGCGAAGTGTCCTCTTGTGAAAGCAAGGGATGACCGGGCTGGCGTTGAGGACATGCGTTATGCCGTTCTTCTGCAGCGACTCGAGATTGCGGGCAGCTCCAATAGGACCTGCGTTGTAACCTCTCGCTTGGGTATTGGGACGATCAGCGGCGGAACGGACAGCCAGCCCTGACAGTATATTCCAAGTACAGGATTGCAAGTCAAGCCGGAGTCCCACCTATATACAGTCCGGGAAGCACTGCACACGGCTGATTGTCTTGAAACGCGAATTGTCGGACTAAATGCAGCTTCTTGATAGCTATTTTACGTTGTTCAAGGTCCTCCATCCCAGGCAATGCTGACTGTGTAGACTGAGGGAGGCGAAATGATCAGAGCACAGCACACTCCTCTCCCAGACCGGTTGTACAACACAATAGACCCGCAGGACAAGCAGCTCTGGGCTATAGGTCTGTTCGCGCAGGCCCGGTCAAGCATCGAAGGTCAAGCAAGAAGGTCGAGGATCCCAGCAAGCAGCGCAACTTCTGCGTGGAGCAAGCCATGGCAATGAGCAGTCAAGTTCAAAAGGCGATCACGCAGGAGGATCACGCGACAGCAGTGATGTCAGATCGCTACCGAGAGAATAATGCGTGACGAGAAATTGGTCAGGCTGTGTCCTGTGCAACTCAATGCCTTCCGATCATCCACGTGGTCGACCTGATCTGCCACCTTGGCACTACTGTTCTGTGACTGTATTCTCTGCTATCGCTGCGCTGCACGTTGAAGGCTAAAACGTCAGTGACTGCTGTGTTGCTCAGGCTGCGGTTGAATCGAGTGAAGTTTGGCCATGGCCAGCATGAATCTGCTTCAAATGCATCAGACACAAGGTCATGCTGCCCCGACACGACTACTGGTGCGTTAAAGACAGCAGCGTTGCGGTGGCTGCTCGAGCTTGGTGATAGCGCCCTGAGAAGTCAATTGCGGCCTTTTATCTTTGTCTGACGCAGGAGTCACGACCGCACAGGCAGCCATTCCGATGCCATCGTCACATTCAAAATGCCACAAACCAGCAGCGATGCTCTCAAGCACCAGAAGCTACACGCAGAAGCTCTGTTTTGAGCCAAGTCGCAAGTGTTGCCGCAGCCCTGTCCATTTCATGGTCAGCCAAGCCTCAGTCCTCTGCTTTGTTGGCACGTTTGCCTTACACTCTGACAAGCTTGAACAATACATGCACGGCCTGACTGCTCAGGTCATCAGCAGCAATGGCAACTTCACTCCCTGCAGAAGCTACAGATGAAAGCAAACTACTGTGCAATCCAGAGTGTGAGAGCACTTTGGAGCAGATCAAACTGCAGACCACGCCATCAGGGCTGCAGTACAGAGACATCAAGGAAGGTCAAGGCCCTACGCCTCCTGTTGGCTTCCAGGTAGGTCAACTTGATTGAACAATGGCACAGTGCTTTCTTGATGTGACTGCAGATTGGTAACACATGATTCAATACAAATGGTTCAGGTAAGGGCAAGATTGAACTGGTTCAGAACAGTTAGTTGCCCCACTACAAATCTAGCTGTGTCTGCTGAGCCTGTGTAGCATGCATTTTCCAATCAGAATGAATGCAGTTGATGAATGCATGTGTCAATCCAATGCTATTCCAGGATGAATCAAGTTACAGCAGTACAATGCAACAAGACTTTTCCCTGTTTGCTACAGCTAGCACTTTTGGTGCGACCTTGCTTATCTCAGCTGCAGCTGCATTACACGCCTGCAAACATCTCATGTGTGATGTGCCATGTGCATTGTGTTGTGAAATGGGTTGTTGTGCAGCAACCTCACCCTGGCATGCAATGTGCAATGTACTGGCTGCTGGGGCAGTGTTCGACAACCTTGCCCTGGCATGCAGGTTGTTGCAAACTATGTTGCAAAGGTTCCTAATGGCAAGATCTTTGACAACAGTCTAGAAAAGGGCAAGCCCTATGATGTGCGCGTGGGCTCTGGGCAGGTGAGACCATATCTGCGTCATGTGTATCATCTGGACCTGGTAACAGCATCCCATCCACAGCAATTCAGCCAGCTGATGAGAAAATGTCCGGCATCACAGGCCTGCTTTCATCAGCATTCTCATCCATACCACGTTCAACTGCAGACTCACCCCTTAGGTCTTTATACATGGCACTTGTGACAGCACTTGTCACAATTGTCAGTATCATCATGCGGACTCAGCTGAATCTTACCTGCCCAGTATGACACAGGCTTCAATGCTGTTGGGACTACAGCCTGCCGTTTGATGCACGCAGGTTATACCTGGTTTGGACGAAGGCATGAAGTCCATGAAAGTTGGAGGCATCAGACGTCTTTACATTCCTGGTGTGTGCTGCAGCAACCTGCAGTGATTGTATCAAAGTTGCATTGTCATCTGTGCATGCTTCACAGAGCCAGGTTTTGAGCCGTAGACCAGCTGAGACTGCAGCTTTGTTCAAGGCAGGCTAGTACTGCGACGCAAAACTGCATTTTTAGCTGGTTCACAGCTCAAACCTTGACCCTCGCAAGCTGGCTTGTTGGCAAGAAGGGTACAGCTTTGCAAGCAATGAGACTGTCTGCATTGGCCACCACTTTGTACCTTGTCAACTGTCAGAAGTGGTTGTTACTGTAGCCTAGCATGAGCCTGGTTTGCATGTGCTGGAAATCCATATGCGCTGCAGCTACGGTGTATGTGGACTTTTGCCAAAAGTGCAGTGGCTCGTTGCTTTTGTTTGCATGCCATTGACAAGCAGTACCACCTCTCATGAGCTGCAGCAGTGTCAGCCATGCAGCAAGGGCGGGTGTGGCCCACATTAGGAAAGCACAACAAAAGCAATCGTTAAACGTTTTTGCACCAGTTTGAGGTGTATATGGCCCTGGTCTTGCCGCATAGTGCCTCACTAGGTGGTTGTTTATCAAGCCTTTTACTTTGTAATGCACTGAAGTTGCTCATGAACGCTGCAGGCAATCTGGCTTTTCCAAAGGGCCTTGCATCAGGGCCAGGGCGACCCCGAGTTCCCCCTGCCAGCCCTGTTGTCTTTGACGTGCAGCTAGTCTATGTTCCAGGTGAGCTGCTGTTGACACCTTGTTCAATTGTTTTTACAGTGGCCAGCCATCCAGTTATTTAAGATTACAGATGATTCAGTCCACCTGCCAATATATATATTGGCATTTGTGTTGCCGTCAGCCTTGTAATGTTTGATGTGCAGCTAGTCTATGTCTGAGGTAGGTTGCTGATGTTGGTTGAGCTTTCCACCTACAAATCATTGGCACCTGTGTTTGTTCTCTGTGACTTGCTCATTCAGTGACAGTCCACGAGTTTCCATTTTGTACCTGAATAGTTGAGCCTGGTTTTTGATCAAAAAGACCAGGCAAAAGCTGTATGTAGAGAAGCTAGTGGGTAGTGGGCATTTTTGATGATGTTGAGGCACAAGCCAGCTGTGTTGCACTATGTGTTTGCTATGTCCCTGTGCGATCTGCTTTCTTGCAGAAGGCTTGCCTTGTGATTCTTGAAAGCAGCAGCATCACGCCTTCTATTCATAAGTAGACCCTGTCTTGTGACCACAGTGACCCTTCTACTTTCAGGCACTGCACTGACGCGTTTTGCCAGTACGTGCGCTGCCTCAAGTCTAGAAGGCCATTTGGGTAACAGACAGGGTCTAGCTATGAACTGACGGGGGAATGCTTGTCACTGCCTATTGGCTTGAAAGCATGGTTCAGGGCCAGGCAAGGGTCAGGGCCAGTTGCCCATCCAGTCCAGTCATCCACTCACTCACTCACTCACTCACTCACTCACTCACTCACTCACTCACTCACTCACTCACTCACTCAATGGCATTGCAGGCCAAGCATGATGTACTGTACAACCTGTTTGGTCTTGTGCTGACCTCACTGCTTGTGGAGATGAAAGTGTGCTTGAATGCATGCAATAAACCCTCAGCATGTATTGAGATGTCCACTGCATGCCGTTTTTATGCATGCAGGTCTAGATGACGAGTAGACACAGCCAATCTCAAGATAAATTTCGATGATTGCGACAGAATATGCCAGCGGTTGTCATGCGATGCAAGGAGGCAGTTTTCCGGCTGTACGGCCAATATTTAAAGTATGAACCTGCATATGGTCTTGTATGGAACGCTGACGCGTCGCTCAGTGAATGTGCTGGAATGTGCTATACGGACTCTCGTTTTGGAGACCATGCTTTGCAATTACTGTGCTGCACATCATGTCATGCAATTATCACTGCGACTGCAATGAATGCTGCCAGGCTCAGTTGTGCCCTTTACAGACTGCTTGGGTGATTGTAAGTGCAACGACACATACTGATGGCATGCACAGAGTTCCGGTAGGTTGGGAGCGGCATGCATACTGCAAACGTGTTCTGCATGAATCGCACATGCATAGGTGTCATCCACACAAAAAGCTGTCATGGTCATGACTTCTGGTTGCAGCTCTTCTTTCCGGTGCAACACTGCGTCAGCTGAGTTAGGTGCACATCAGACATGGGGGCTGTGAACCATGCAGCGGCACGATCAGGCAAGAAAGCAATTGCAAACACTAATGTAAAGCGTTGCACGCTGCTGGCTTCGACCATGCACCTTTCAACTCTTGTGGTCAGAAACATAACTGAGTCAAAATTTCAACACAAACAACACTATCAACCGGATACTCAATCCTGAATTGGCTGCAGCTTGGCCTTGTAAGAGCCTAGCCTCTGCAAAGCAGACCTGCCATCAACTCAACTTTCACCTACACAACCAGTTAGGACTTATACAGCCAAAGTTTAATGTGATAACAATGACACAAACAGCAGTTTCCAGACCAAAGTCACGGGAACTGTCCTTTCGGCAAACTGACTCCATACCTGTGCTGCACTGAGGAACTCCTTCACTTGATACAATCAGTTCTGTTATGCAAGTACCTGGCCATTGTGCCATGCCAAGCATACAACCTTGCAATCGGGGGGAGAGGCTGCAGTCTTGGCGTGACACAACCAAAATCATCGTCCTGCAACTCAGTCGTTCAATTCATAAAACCAAACAATAGTCATGCCACTCGGCCATCCAGCGTGTAGCCTGAGAGCCCAATTACGCAGTTGTTTGCCTGACTCAACAGAGAAGGCTGAAAGCAATACAAGTGCCACATGTCACACAATTGCCAACCAAGCAAACTCTTGATTAGTCAGCCGCCAAAGGCAGCCTGACAACAGATATCTGGTCAGACAAACCATATGATACTCTGAGCCATTGAGAAACGCTGGAGACACCATGGCTTCCGTTTTCTGCTCTGCAACAGCAAGCAGCAATTGACAGTGTGTGGATTGGAGAGCTCCATCAAAATGAGCTGCTCGGATTAGATGAACAGCGACAATCCACTAAAGTTTCAGTTCACAAAGTTCGGGTTGGAGAGTTCCATTGAAATGAAAGGTGTGATGTGTCGACCAGCAATGATGGATCAAATATTTCAGTTAACAGTGTCTGGGTTGGACAGCTCCATCAGAATGAGCAGCTGAGATATGTCAACCAACAATGATGCAGAGGCGAAGTACGCTATGCCTCGATACAGCTGTACTCCCTTCACCCCAGATCTGATCATGATCCTCCTTAGGTGTTATTGGCAGCTACCCCCCACCAGCAGACCCATACCCCCCCAGAACCCCAGAGCATTCACCCAGAACCCTAGTGTGCTGGCCTCCTTGAGAGACAACGGGACAAAGCCTGCACAAGTTGACATGCAGAGTCGACATGCATGTGACTTGAGGCACTTGTACCTTTTGCGTGAGGGGCAAGCACATGACATGATACCTGTGCACCCGTTTGCTGGCAAGATTATGTGGAGGACTTTGACCACTCTATGAGCTTAAAGGGACCTGACGCACTGACAGACGTGTGTCAGCTTCAATTGAATGATGTGCATGCTCTTGATCAGAATGCATGACTGCATGCAGGCTTGATGCTCAGCAGTGAAGATCTGCACCTCACAATGCACAGCATTGCTTCGTTCTGTATTGTACAGTCAGGTGATGCATGTTTAATGCAACATGTGAAACAGCATTGTGCAACGCATGCAGGCACCATGAAGCAGTGCCAGATGCACCAGTTGCAGTCACTGATGCAGTCATAAGTTTCTTGTACCTTTATAGAAGGAGTGGCTGTTCTCCCAGATCAGGATGGAGCTGCCAATCACAAACAGTGCAGGCGCCAAAACATGAGGGAAATATATGATCCAATCCTGCATGTGGCTGATTACTGATCAATCATAATAGCTGATAAGGGAATCGAAGCGGGTGCTTGAGTGCAAAATGCATTGTCGCAGACACACACACAACGAATCTGTTGATGAATGGCTGTGACAGTTGACAGCCAGCACACGGCGCACAACCACACCCAATGCAGCAGATGGACAGAAGTTGTTGCTTTTATCTATCCTTGTTACTGACAAAGCACACCAGTAGTCATGTTGTACATGCTTTAGTGATGTAAATCAGATGGCGTGTTCAAAGACAAGTGTCTCTTTGCAAGTTGGCAGTGGCTCTGAGCATAGTGTGGTGATGCTGAGACACATTTGACAACAACAAGACAACAAAAGTCATTTCATTGAAAAATGCGGACCAAGACAATGTTCCCAGTGGCTGCCCAGTGTCCAATGACAAAGTTTACCAATATGTCTGGCAACTGCATACCTCAGTTGTTCTTGGCATGTAGACATGGCATGTCTGTTTGAGTCAGTTGTCAGTGGCAAGCGCTGCGTCCGCCCAACGCTGAAACTGAAACCTCACAAGGTTCGGAACCTCAACCCCGTGAAAGTCACACTTGTACTCAGCTTCCTCACAGGCATATATATCAGAAGGGTCTTGGGGAATTATTTGAAAGTCAACTAAACACCACGAAACTCAAAGTCTTCTGGATGCAAGGACATCAATTGCCTCTTGGGCGCTTGTTTGTCAACTTAGACACAGTACTACCCTGCTTAGTATTGCGCAAGGCGTCGTCAGGAAACAAGGACAGCCCTTCTAAGATTTGCAACAGCCTGTTGTGAGGGACAAACATGCCAATAAATGCCTTGTGCGGTATATTAGCACAAGCATGCTGGGTCAAAGACATTGCACTCAAATCAGATGAGATTGTATTCAGGCTTGATGATGGCTTCTGAGCTGGCTGAAGCTCCTCTACCCACAGTTCATCAACACTTGTCTCAATCTTGCGGGGTGCTGCCATACTATCCTGCAATGAACAGTTTGCGTTCAATTGACCGTATTCAAATCCAGGCTGTCCTTGGATGACTACCACAACCGTTATTCAAGACAAATGTTCTGACCAAACATCAACACTTTTGCTTACCTGATTTTGGGCGTGTAGCTCATCCAAGTGGTAGCATGTTCCAACATGCACGCCCCGAAGGCTGCGGGTATCGTCCAGAACAGGGGCTTCAGAGCTGTTTGGCATTGCTGCAGCGCACACAAATCATCACACAGACGCAAAGTATTACCACAGGATATGTCGTCGCAAAACAAGTACAGACTTAGGTAGCCGCAACGTATCCTGCAATAGAAGTGCAAGCTGCATTCCAGATGACATGCGTGTGTGCAACAAGAGAAGAGCATTGCTCACGGCAACTTGGCGTAAGAATCCTATGCAACGGGTCCCAGCTTTGGCACTTGACCTACCTCCTGGATATGTGGCAGCTGCTAGCTCAAAATCCCTATCATAACAAGATGGTGCCAGCTGTGATCATGGGCTGTCCCGCGGGCTGCCTTGGAAAATCCTGATCACTTGCTGCCGGGAACCAGCCATAAGGACAGGTCTACCAAGTTGCAATAATTTTTCAGTCATGTCGAAGTGCTTGCCAGGTGGACCTACGCAACAAGTCCTTATTTCCACTAAGATCAGATGAACCTGCTGGAACCAACGGTATGAAACTGCTTGCATATGGTGTTGCGCAACATCGACAAGCTAAGCATGAGCCAGCTATTTTTGAGTATTGAGCTTCACCTTGCAAGAGAACAATATCATCGTGTGGGGAACTGGCTACAAATGCCAGCTTTTCTCCCCAGCCTATGGCATTCAAGAATTTGCCGTCATCAACAAAAACATGCCGGCAGCTGACAGTGAGCCCATCTTGCTGAATTCTGGCAGCTGTGCCAATGCACTCGCCAGTGCTTGCGAGAAGTACTCTTGTCATTCTGCCTCCCACATCTTCCAAATCTTCATCACCCACAGCAACCTGCTGGTGTCTCCACTGGATGCTCGGGCCTACCCACAAGAAGAACTGACTTGAGCCCTCCTTGCACAAAGCTAACAGCAAGCCGTCATGTGACATGATAATGCAGGCATGCTTGCCATCAACGCATCAATCAAGCTTGCTCAGAGGCCCCAGGCAGCATGAATTGCTGGCTAACAAGCACAGACAGGTCAACAGATTGACAGATGAGCCACAGGTGAGTCCCTTGATGACTTAGCAGAACCACGGCATTGAAGATGTGTAACCAGAACACTGATACAACTGCTAAACTCTCATCTGACTAGACCTGACCAACATGCCTTGGGGACTATAAGCCACATTGTGTTAAAAGCTGTACTTTGCAGAGTGCTCATGTATGCAATCAAGATCTAGATAGCAGCAGGTCATGAGTCAAGCTAGAGGTCGATACGCGACAGTGCAACCAACAAAGGTCTACACAGAGGCTGATAAGAGCTCAGCCATAGAAATAGCTGACAGGAGAAGAACATGTACTCTGCTCAGCTATGTGCTAAGTTGTGCACAATAATATATCAGCCAGTTGTCAGCATATGGTGACTTTCACTTGGTGACTGTGGGAAAGCTGTAGCTATGTGCCACATGTGTGCACATTGGCAGATTTCCTGCAGGATATGGTGATGCTTTGAGTTCTGATGATTCAAAGAGAGCATGCTATTCATTGTACACTGCTACTGCAGATGAATGGGTCAGAGGGTTCCGTGATGTATCTCATGCACAGCAAGACACCACTGGAGCCTGAAAAGGGTTCCACTCCGCCATCAAAGGCGATGAGTTGGGTATGAAGACACGGTTGCAAGGAAGGCGTGTGGACTGGCTGTTGTATCAGCTGGTATATGAGGTATGACACATAACATTGTTTAGCTGCTGCTGTGATGTGCAGCTTGTGAAGTGTTGCAATCACATGAAATAGCAAAAAAGCAGGCGCTGATACATTCATTGCAGTGCTTGTAGCGACGCACAAGACCATTTGCAGTGCATTTGTACTATCAAAGAGCTCTTTGCAGGACAAGATCAAGCTGTGGCATCAGCTGTGATGGCAGCTCAGCACATTGAGGACAATATGGTGCAATTTTTGGACAGCACTGGACATTCAGCTCATGTCACCAGCATGCAAGACAGCTCTGTCAACTACGAGGTGACAGGGGCAGGCTCAGCTGCATACAGCTGCACATGTCCCCAAGGTCAGCTGCACATGTGCAAGCATGTGGTCAAGGTTGTCAGCTTCAGCACAGGCTATTTAGGTGCTCAGATCATTCAGGCACTTGGCACATGAGCAGGATCTAGCTTGCAAGGGCTTGACAGGCTGCAAGGCAGCACGCAGTCAGATGCTGCCCAAGATGAGATGACTCAGCTACAGGAGCGTTACGCTCTAGACAGCTCAGACATTGCTCCCAAGCCAGCTGATCAGCCACAGCGAGCTGCGCAGCAGTCACATGACAGCGTCGGCTGCCAACAGCAGATTGACACAGCTTTCCAGCAGCTGTTAGGTGAAGTGGCAGACAATCCTCAGCTGCAGCAGCACTTGCTCAGCCAGCTTCGGCAAGTACAGGGCAGTATAGCCACTATCAAAGCCAGCCACGCAACAGGAACAGCTCATCCCATGGCAGTTCTTGACAGGGTGCAGGATGACTGGGGCAACTCCCTAGTGCGCAAGAAGGCAGTACTGGATGGCTTGCCCAAGCAACGCAAGCGGCAGAAGCAGACAGGCAGCTGAGACACAGCAGCTGAGCAGGAAGCTGAGCCTTTCAACAAGGCTGCTGCAGCCAGGAAAAAGCAAGGTCCCAGACAGCAAGCCCAAATTGCTTCTTCTGGCAAGGAGAACTCACCTGCTGCAGCCAATGCCGTCACAGATGCCCAGCTTCCAAAGGCAGCAGCGCAGATCAGCGAGGCAAAACCTCCGACAGCTCATATGGCTAAGTGCGGCCAGTGCGCTAAATGCCAGAACCCCACAAGCAGGAAGGGCTGCCTCCGTAACAAAGCGCGACGGGAAGAACTAGCTGCAGCCTCTAAGCTCACGACTTAGCCATTTTTCGCAAAGTTGACCGCCTACTACACTTACGTACACTGTAATGACAAAATCACCGCGTTGAGCTCTGAGTTCGATCGCATCGGCGCTGCGGCTTGAGCGTCGGTGGCGGATGGGATACTAGCCTAGGATCCGGTGTGTATTAACGCTGGGGGGATTTTACATCCCTCCGTCGTACAGCCAGAACGGGCATGTGGTAGCTCCAGAAACCCTGCCTGTTCAGCAAAGACAATTGCTTCTTCTTTCTGTCGCGGACTGTGTCGGGTTCCGGCTTTTGGCAGCGTCTGCAATCTGTTGGGCAGCTGCTGTGATACGATCCCCTGGTGGAAGCGTGACAGTCTTAGCTGCCCAGCACTCGTTTATTGTCACACAGTCAGGCGGCAGACAACTTGTCAGCTCTTACTTTCTCTTGTGTGTTGCTGAGCCCAGTCGCGGCACAAGCGTTGCTTCTGGTTCAGCAGTGAAGCTGAAGCTTTGCGCTGGCGCGTCAGCAAGGCTCTAAGCTTGGCGCGAGTTAGAGGTACGGAAGCATTGACCACGCTGCACCGGCAAATGCTTTGCAGACGCATTTTTGAACCGCATCAGCGCCAGATTTGGAGCGCGGTCTGAAGTTTTTGCTGGTCCAAGCTTGCTTTCCAAAGCAGGAACGCAGCTGCTCACTCTGCGCAGCTCGCAGACAACTTGAATAGTGCACAAGGCTTTGATGCAGGCTGTCATGCATGTGGATGTCCTGCTCATACATCCAGTCAATTGCTTTAGCCATACCATAGGATTCCTGGGCTTGAGGCACCGTTTTTGCAAACTCACAAGTCTTTGCATGCTCCGAGGCTCTTTGTGCTTTGCTACAGCATGACTACAGTCAGCGAACTAGTGGACAAGGGCGATATTCCTGAACAGCGCAAGAAACATGTCAAGAGTCTTTTGCACAGCTTGGGATATGCAGCAGGCAGTGCAGTGGGCAAGGCTTTTGTGAAGCTCACCAAAAAGGACATGACAGACGCAGGCGTGAGCACTGCAGATGCCAACGCCATACTAGCTGAAGTGGAGTCATTGCAAGGTAGCCTACTTTGCTGATGTCAGAATGTTGCACTCAGCTTAATGATTCTTGGTTCATGGTCTCCCAAGGTATGCTAGTGCACACTTTAAAATGAAGCAATTGGAGCGTCATTCAGCCGTGATTCAGTGGATGTTCGCTTGCAGGGTCCTCAGTTGGAGGCGTGGCTGCACAAAATACAGTCAGAAAATGGGGTGAGGCCTGCTAGTATAGTCTTGTTGGTGTCGATACAAGCTGATGCGCAGAAACCATGTCTTTTCAGGGAGCAATATGGTGAATGTCAAGATCAGAGGAGAAACTGCATTTTCTCCAATTCAACTGTACCTTGCGGCTGGAGAGTCTGACCAAGCCACATCTGGACATGTGTACATGGACAACATCAGGGCCATGATGCATGGACCGCCAGCGGATGTTCCAGTCATGGTTTGTGAAGACATACATGCTTCGAGAATGAAGGGAGCGCTGTTGTGTTGACATACGCCCTCACGCATGCCTGGCCACCAGTACAGCCTGTCTACAAGGGGAAGTGTCAGTGTAGATCTGATCACTCAGCTTCCCATGACCAAGTCTGGTAACACTCAGATTGTGGTCTTTGTGGACAGACTCAGCAAGATGGTGCACTTTGCA
>BDIU01000172.1:0-306164 GCA_002118135.1 Trebouxia sp. TZW2008
TTTCTACAGTTTAGGCTTGGTTGTCACCAGCTTCCTATTGCTGCTGGTCGTCGCAGTGGCATTGCTAGAGCCTGTAGGTTGTGCACACTTTGCGGTTCTGGGGCCTTAGGCGATGAAAGGCACTTGGTGTTTGAATGTGGAGCATTGGCTGGGGTGCGGGCCAAGTACGCTGGTTTGTTTGAGAGCTGCGGTAATAACATGCGCGCTTTTTTTGCGCAACGTGATCATTTGGGGGTGTTTCACTATGTCATAGACTGCCTGAATTTCATGGACATATAGTCATTGCCACAGTGTGGCACATGTGGTCAGCCTTGTTGGCTGGCTAAAGCATGTAAAATCATTCTCTCTCTTCTTCTCATGCTCGATTGCCCTTTGTTGTGCGATCCTCAATGCAACCTTCATGTCACGTTTTATGCCGCATAAATCCAAAGGAATGACGAAGCGTCTGATGCCAAACACTCGATGATACAACTGAGATACAGGAGTCAGTGACGACCGCGAAGGAGACACCACGTCAGCTAACTGAAAGCATCACACCGAAACACTTTAGATCCAGAGTACGGAGTTACAGTTCAAATTCAATTCAATTGAAATTTACAAAATTAAATGCACAGATGCATCATTGACGAGCTCTAGGTTCATTTGCAGAGGAAGCTCAGCTTGTGTAAATCGCCTGCAGATTCATGATGACATGCATATGGTACATAGTGGCTGATATATGATGTAAACTTGAGCATCTGTCAACCTAATGTCAATGAGTGATCACCGTTGCTGACAGTGTCTGGCTTATTCCCTGGCTGATAGTATACAAAAAAGGACAAGGGACATTGAACAATCAAAGAGGCACACTGCAACACTTAGCATCCGCCACCTCCACCTCCACAGCCGCCACCGCCTCCACCACCACCACCACCACATCCCCCACCTCCAAAGCCCCCACCTCCACAGCCACCACCAAACCCGCCACAGCTGCCACCGCCACCGCTACCAGCACCGCCGCAACCACCAACGTTGCCGCAATAGCCGCTGCCAATTGCTGCCACAACATACAGGTTGGCTGGACCCGTTCTATATTGAGCAAATTGTGATGGAACAGGTCTGCGTCTGCCATACTTCTGCTTATCTGCTTCCCTGCCCGCCTCATGAATAGCTTCAGTCACACCTACAGTACATTTACAGTCATTTGTTGAGTAGACTTCGCAGTCCAGGATAGAGAGCCGCATGTGTCTTATTGAAGTTTCCCCCTTGCAGCACAGGTACTTGTTCAAAAGTGCAGGACAAGGGGTGCATGCTGAGGCATGGAAAGCGTGCAGGGCATGTGGTGTAGTGCAGATCTGCTGATGAGCTGTGATGTGCTGCAGCAAGCACCTACAGCACGCACAATTGCAACAATTACAGTATGGAGTCCTGGCTCGACACCTGCTTTGAAAAATGTTGCTGAAATATGTGATGCTAGCTAGGTCTGCGTCGTTGAGAACAGATTGCCAGTCAGTTGAGCGCAGCGTTCTGTGCTATGTTCCTATCAACCACAGACAGCATACATAGCTGATGACTGCAATGCTAGCGCAGGTGCACCAAGCCAATCACTGATGCAGTTCAGCTTTCAGGATACAATCTCAGGCAGTACAACACTGAGACTGCAAGAACAAACAACTTGCGTCGAAACCAGGTTGCTGCTGATATTCAAGCATGCATGTCACACCACATGCAAGCACATTTGGCAGGACACAATGTGGGCAAAAGCAAGCAAGAAAGGAAGACATACAAGCAAGCATGCATGCCTGAGCATGCAACATTCAACATATATCACAACAGCAAAGCTGAGAGTCGCATACCAAGCGGAGGGCCATCAAAAGGTATTGCCATATGAAGAATGTTCAGCCATTTGCTTGTTGATGACAATGGCAGCCTTGCATACTTCTGGCCGAGATCACTGCAAACAGCAATTGCATGCGAAACTGATGCTTTCACAAGTCTGTACACAGTATCAGTTGCTGCACCAGTGAAGCATGCTGAGACTCCAAATCATGAGATGTTGAACACGTTTGCAGGACAATAGCTGTCCTGCCATGACAGTAATTAGACGCAATCTAGGCAAGTTACTGGAGACATGCAGGAAATTGAAATCAGAACTCGTCCTTTGGCTTAGCTGGCAGGCATGCTTGAAACAGTGCTTATGCGCACACAAGCTGCTGCAACGTAGACTTGTGCATGCTACAGGCCAAGCACAACACATGCTGGCTGTTTCTGAGTATGACATGCAATCATCACTCAATTCACTTGACAAGCAACAACTTATTTAAAAGAAAGCCCTCAGCACTTGTTCCAATGAAACACAGCTTGGTTCCTCAGCCAGCAATCAATGCCATCAGCATTCATAGCTTACTGTTGTAGCTTACGTAGACAAAGTGGATGGCATTCCGCTATCAGTGCGTCTGCCTGGCGCAACACAGCACATGTAGCCGCAGCTGTCATCTGAATCAAACTTCCTGCGCATTTCAAGCAGCACAGCCATGGCATGCAAAGCATGGCTGCCTGCTCGAATTCCTGAGCCATCTCCATACAACGCCTCAAGGTTGATGTTGATGTTCTCCATGAAGATGACAAACGGATGCCTTGATGGCATATTATTGTCCCATGTTGGTGATAGATATGGTGAATCTGCAGCATGCATCAAATGCCTGTGAACTGCTTGCTTTGCAAAATGGCACTTATGTCGACATTCTTCATGAAAAAATCACACACAAATGCTTTGTTGGCACAATTATCCCATTTTGGTGATGGGTATGGCAAATTCTGCAGCATGCATCACATGGAATTGAAATGCTTGCACTCTGAAAAGTCCAACAATGATGATACGTATGTTGAAACTGCAGCATGCAGCAAATGCTTGTGACTTTGCCTGTACTCTGATGTTGCAACAACGATAAGCAGTGCAATGAATCTACAGCATGCAGCAAATGGCCGTGACTAGCTTGCACACTGACACGGCCAACAATCATGATACTTCAGGGATAGGTATGGTGGATCTGCAGCATGCAACAAGCTGTGCAGCATTTGCATTGATATCTGCTTTGAACAGAATTGTTTGCAGGCAGTCAACTGCTTCTCTTTGCACAGTAACAAAAATGCATCAGGAAGCATGTCAAGGATTGACACATCCCGCCTAAGAGACATCCTTTTATCAAGGACAGCTGTCCTTGAGGAAGAACACTAAACATGTCAACTTAGAACAGGTGCCCCACTTTCCCAGCTGAGAATCTAAGAGATGCATTTGACGCATAGAGCTGAAAAGAAACTTGAAGAGCCAAGCTTGTTTGACTCAGAGGCTGTGCCTTGAGACAACTCTGCGCATGCATCGTGGGTGTCACTGGACCAAGACGAGGCTGTTGCAGACAGACACTGTGTGCTTTAAAGGCAGTTTTTGCATTTGAGCCTACCTGGAAACAGCTCTGCCCAGGCTTTCTGGGTGTCATGGAATCCAGAGTCTCTGGTCAGGCTAGCGGCTTTGTCATCAGGCGACACAGTCTTGTGTGACACCAGACCGCCAAAATGTGTAAGGCACATGTTATAGTACTGTAGGTTCATGCTCATGTGGGTGTGCCAGATGAAGTCCACATCAATAGGAGGAACAGAAAACACGTCTGGTGCTTGTCTCCTAAGTTCCAGAAACAACTTGTACCTGCGTATCATTTCCTGCAAACGGCAATGAGAGCATGACATGTGAATTCCAGATCAATAGGAGGGAAAGAGAACATTTCTGGTGCTTGGCTTTTAAGCTCTAGAAACAAGTTGCACCTGCGTACCATCTCCTACAAACAGCAAGATTGCAGGTCTGAAAGGCGCGCTGTGATTGTGACGGGTTTGCTGTGGCCAGTACAGACCAAATACTGCCAACAGTGCTATATGATGGATGATGGCAAACGTTAAGAAGTAGCGACGCTGCATCAATAATGTAGCCTGTTGTTTTGCTTTATACAGTCATGCCGTCACATTTGCATGTTACCAATAGTCAGAGGCACTCAATGTTGTCGAGCGCAGATGAAAGCAGTCCGCAGCCATTGTATGCATCAGCTGCCTGCGTTAGGCTTGATAAACAGCAGGAACGTATGCTGCTGTTCAGTACAATCTATTTGCAAGCCAGATGAGCCTCAGGCCGTCAGCAAGGTATGCTTCCAGCCAATCTGGTGAGAATGCTTCTGGAGCCAATACAGTCCTCAACTTAACATTGATCAAGAGCCCACTGAGATCCTGAGAGGTGTGCAGTCGGCTACATGTTGAGATGTATGTTGTACAATGGTGATGTCACTCTTAGTCATGCATCATGCCGCTGACACTGGCTCACATTTGTAAGATGTTGATCTTGTGCTTCACTCACTCTGCTGCAAAATCCTCGACTTACCCTGAGCTCAGTCTTGTTGACGATGGCTGGCTGAAGAATCTGGCGCAGGAGTGAGGCTTGACATGTCATTGCGCTGGGCAGATCCATGCTCATGGACATGCTTGACTTCAACCCCTTTGACACTGATGTTGCGACCTATAGAAGCACAAGATCAACATCTTGAGTGACAGAAGATGTACAAGCAGACAGAGTTGAGCAGGCAGGTCCATGCTCATGGCCATGCTTGCTCTTGAGCTCTTTGACTCAGACAGGCAACGTACACAAACACAAAAGGTGTGTGCATTGCTTGGCTTGCAATGGGACCAGACACGCTTTTGGGAATGCAGTGGTAATTGCAATTTAGCTTGTTGGACACTAGCTTGCAATTCTGGCAGGCATGCCTGCAAAATGCAGTGGCAAATTGCAAGCTGGCTTATTGGGCATTAGGTTACAATGCTGGCAGACCTGCTTCCAAAATGCAGTGGCCAATTTCAAGCGAGCTTGTCGCTCATCGACTTGCAACAAGGACAAGCATGCCTTTGAGATGCAGTGGCAAACTGCAAGCTGGCGTATTGGGCAGTAGCTTGCAATTCTGGTTGGCATGGCTTTCAGATGAAGCTGCCAATCGCAAGTCAGCTTGTTGTTCATGTTAGCTTGCAATGCTGGCAGGCATGCTTCCAAACTTCAGTGGCAAAAAGCAAGATGGGTTGCAGTTCATTAGCTTGCAATGCTGGTAGGCATGCTTTTTAGATGCAATGGCCAAGCACACCTCCTTAGGAAAGAAGGGCTGATCTGGGAAGCATTTCTTCCAATGCTTCTTGGTGTATCTGCAAGCACGGACAGCTTGTGACAAGGGGTATGCAAACTAGAAGTTACATTAAATGCTGCGCAGCATGTGCCTCACTGGAGTGCAGGTCCACTATTGAGAAGGGCAGCAGATAAGATGCCTTGAGCTTGCAACAGAGCACAGCCCCAGCAGTCTTACAGCGCTCTGTGACTGGCAGCAAGTTGCAGCAGACAAGTTGTCTCAGGAAGTAGGGATCAAGCACACTCTGCAGACAGACGCCGTAAAACAAGCAGATCAACAACAGGTTAATAGGTGTAGGTTGTGCAAGTTTATGACATCACGCAGACACATGCCGCAAAGCGTCCATGCTCAATAAGCAAGCATGCTGAAGCTTGGACATGTAGAACAAAAGGAGCAAAGGACGTGCTTTATAAAATGCAGGTCATAGCAGTCTTGCAGCAATCTGTGAACAAGGAAATTCTGGGCTGACAACAGCTCGAGAGAAAGGGTATGCTTAGTGTCAAACCTGCACTGACTGTCTTTGCCATCTGAAAATTTGAACGCCTGCCTGCCATTTGGTCTGATGACTTGTTGAACAGCCCGTTGACAGTCTGCCTCATATGCAACTGGATTCAGCCTGTGTACCTGCAAGTGCAGCACAAATACTGATCTAAGCAAGTCTGCCAACACATCATTCTAGTCTGTGTGCACGCATGAGTATTGGCGAGGAGCAGGTGACAAATTACCAAAACAGATTTGTGTTGTCTCATGGGTATCGGCGCCTGGTCTTAAGCTTCACGCAAAGCCTGTTTGCAAGCATTTATTCCAGAAATGTGTCCATGACATCAACTGGACTTACATGCCAAGCCCAAGCAATGTCCAGAGGTGGAACAAAACGGTCTAGCTCCAATCCCTGTTGCTTAGCTGAGGCCACAAAAGGAAGCCAGAGAGACTGGTACCTGCCATGTGCAAATACAGATGAGACTTTCGCTCAAGAGCTCAAAACACGGTGCAAGGTGAAGAGATTGAGACAGGGATACTTGCCTGGCAACTGCACGGTGCACAGCGGGGCCCTCATAAAGTCCACCAACGCCAGGGTAGCAGTCCACCGCGTGCAGCAGACGAAGGTGATCCTCGCTGGCAGTCAGCAGCAGGCCCTCGTCTGAGTCTGCAAGAAGCGCGAAAGTTTTACCTGACAATGCGTCTGCTATATTAGAAACAGCAGCCGGTGCTGAATGAATGCCAAAGCCACCTGAAAGAAAGCGCTGTTGCATGACTGTGAAGCTGTCTCAGCCTGCAAGACGCTGTGCCGAGCTCGTGGCCTCACAGCGCACGATCCCCGTCAAATGAACTTCTTTCCGTTTGGCTTTCAAAACACGCCGATCGCCGCAAGCACTTTCGCTGGTGTGCAGAGTTGCTCGTGCTGGCGATGACAGCAACTGCGAAACAGCCTCAGTATCACGAGGAAGTGAACAAACAGCTGCTGACTGACGAGCACAGGAGCTTCAGTGCAGATTGCGAGGTCGCAACGCAGCAAATCTCGTAGCGGTCTGTCCGTGTCAGCGCAAACGCTTCTTAGCCTTGCGAGCAGCTTCAGTCCATGACTAAATTAGTCTTCAGATAAGGGCACGTGTCGCAACTTCACTTGGCATCTCAAAGGGCAATCTCAGATCGCGCAGTGCACTTCCACTTTGCCCAGACACATTGTGCAGAACAGGCTATCGCCCATAACGCAGATCAAGGGTCTGTGTCTGTTGCCGCTTGCACTCAATGCTTGCATGCCGGGCAGACAACCTTTGTCAGGTCCACTGGCAGGAAGCGAAGCTGTGTCCGCACTATGAGCAAGCTTAATGTATGTCAACTCACAGGCAGATACACAGCATCATATATTCTTTGAGCAAAGGGGTGTTGACATGAATTGAGTACCTGCTGTGTGCACAACTGAATCAGATGCAACCTGTTTCCTATCAAACCATTTTGAAATTCTCTGGCACTGCGATTGCAGCAGTACTACCGT
The DNA here is from genome assembly GCA_002118135.1 of Trebouxia sp. TZW2008. Taxonomy (NCBI): domain Eukaryota; kingdom Viridiplantae; phylum Chlorophyta; class Trebouxiophyceae; order Trebouxiales; family Trebouxiaceae; genus Trebouxia; species Trebouxia sp. TZW2008. Next base: position 7,186 of record BDIU01000172.1, read on the forward strand.
GTCGCGTTAAGTTCACATGCACGTATTGTGTCATGCAGCAGCCGTCTGCAGCAGACATGGAATGGATTCAGTCACAGCCAATATGTTTCCATCGACGAAGCAGCTGGAATGCGCCTGCGCATGACCAGGAACTAGAAGCTACAGAAACTTTTGACCATCAAATGACTAAACGCAGCAGCTGTATATGCCGGAGGGTTACATCATAGGGCAATTCTACAGTATTGCTGTCATGATGGCCAAGCAAACAGTGATCTAAGGGTTCAAAATTTGTGTGATGATGATCAGATCAAGCCAATATTCTAGCTACCGTCTCAAAAACAACATATTAAGTCAGCTTGCCATCCAATGTTGGCCCCAAAGTTGTGTAGCCTTACACAGCAATGATGGTCAAAACGAGTCAACAGTGCAATGATGGCCTATCTGATCAAATTAACCAAACTTCAAGCTACGTGCATTACGCTGCAGTGACGTATTGCAAAGCTGACCTTTGCAATTGCCAACAGTGCTTTGTGACTCCTTGATTTGAACAGTCTCCTGCCATGTATCAAAGTGTAATTGAACTTGCTGCATCATGCTCAGAGATGCAAGGTGTTTTGCAACTTGCATCTCCAAGACTCTGCAGGTGGTACAAACATATCTGAATTCGGTAACAAAAGCGTAGATGGTACTGCTATCCATGTTGATAGCAGTTGCAAAGAACAGGGGTTGCTCCTTTTCCTGCTGCTGAACGAGATGTACGCTTGGTGACCCAGAGTATGGTGCAATTTGCAGCTTGCTGGCAAGTCAATGTGCCGCATACGCCGGGTAATGAATGACCCAAAGTATGGCCTTGGATAGAGAATCATTGTGAGACATTCGACCCAGCTGGCATACCAAAAACTGCTGCCACTGCTGCTGCCTGAACTAGTGCCCAAGGTATGCTTCCAGCAATGGCCAGAGAGAGTGAGCTCAAAAGTTTGGCCAGCAGCCGGGTTTCAGCCTTTTGATGCCTGCCTACAGGGTATATGCTTGGCGGTAGACAGCCAGGACAGGCACGGATTTGCCTGCAGACTTGGCATTGATCTGTGCGCAGGTCTGCTTAGCTCTGGCGAACATAGCTTCTGGACCTGCAAGCATGGCAAAAACAGTTGAGATTTAACATGAACAATGAGAGAGTGCGCATGAGAACAAATCATGACAAGGTACAGGTCTGTCTGCAGATTTGGTGTTGATCTATGCGCAAGTTGGCACAACCCTGGTGGGCAAAGGTTAAGGCTGGCCTACGAGCATTCAGCCGCAGCGGCTTTCACTAGGTCACCAACATAGTATCATCTGTCGCACAGATGCTTGCAGCTACAAGGGGCTGCAAGAGAAGCAGCTCAGCAGCATCAGTTGCTAATGTATGCATGCAAAGCCTTGTAGATGACATGATAGCATGGCTGGCAGATGCAGCAGTAGCACTCACCTGCCACAAAGACACTGATTCTTGTGCAGTCGCTGTGGATGTTCATGGTCTGCTTCAAGGTAGCTTCCAGGTCTGGGCGTGCGTCGGACACCTGTAATTCATTCCCTGTCAAGATCCTGCTCATGAATAATTGAGAGCAGCAGTTTTCTTTAAGATGTCTCATTGAGATCAGCGTTTGCTGTCAATGCACTCAATGCCCCACACTGCGGATACATTTTGCTGGAGGTCTTGAGCCAAAATCAACATCTGCTGTCATTGTGCATAACTGCTGTCGATGCACCAAAAGCATACAGGGAGTCGAAATATTGAGCAAAGATCACCGAGATCAGCAGCAGCTCACGATATGCTGACACAAATCTGTGCGACCATCCAACTGATGACCTTGACGAGTGAGCAGATGGATTCAGCTTGTGACAATATACTGCCAGCGATATTCAGGAGTGCAGATAGGCGACTGCAGTTGCTCATTGATGAATTGCTTGCAACCGCAGTTCGCAGGCTTGGACACTGTCTTGGGCATTTTCACTTTGCGGTCCTATTGTTTTCAGAACAAACCAGTACGTCCAGCACACCAAGTTATGAACAGCTGCAGTTCACTTACCTCAACATTGTTTTGGGCCTCTAGTTGGCTCATCTTGACATCCTGTGCGGCGTCACCAAAGGTAGTAGCGGATGGCAGGCTGTTGACATTCTTATTTTGCGCTCGCTTCCTGTCACGGATGTGTCTGCAAGGTCAGGAACAAAAGTGAATGGCATGCCAAATCGTGACATGGTTAAGTCTGTATGATGTTGATTTGGGTGTATGTTGACATGCAACAAGCACACAGTTTGGGTCAGCCATATGTGCACTGAGATAGCTTGACATGACTGCAGGCAAGCGTTGCTCACAACAGGGTGGCCTTCAACAAGCTACACAGTGCGCAGACATCACAAGTTACATGCTTGGTAACATGCCAACTTCAAACTGGAGCTGCCGCAAACTGACAGCTGTAGCATGCAGCACAAGCAGACGGCAAAAGCAGTCCTGCAGGCCCATCCTTCTTGGACAAATAAAAATAGTGTGTAACAGTCTGCAGCGCTGCTTGAGCATGTAGAATGTTGGGAATATCAATGTTGTTGTGCGCGGCTCAGGACAAGTCATTTCAACAAAAAAAGTGCTGTGTAGTGCTAGCTGTGCTTAGAAGGAATTTTGAATCTGTGCAATGCATATCTAACTCAGGCAAGAGCAGACTTGACACTTCATGCATTGTTTGAGCCAGAAAAAGCGTTACCTCCAGAAGTGCATTGGCAGGATAACGGCAGCAGCCAAACCAATGGTCATGATGCAGGTTGCCGCATACAGAATGATGCCCAACTGCAAGCAGCATCCTTTGTCGTGATCCCAGCAAAGCAGTCAGCTACAGATCGCACCAGACCTTGCATTGTAATGATATCTGACATTTGCAGAACCCTGGCATTGGTGCTGAGTTGCAGACGTTACCCAATCAGGAGTACGTTTGAGTCAAAATCTCAGCAGTGCAGTTACAATGTTAATTGCCAGTGTGAACAACAAGCAATTGTGACATCCCAGTGATACAGTACAGGATTAATTGCCAGTGCAAATCGCACACCGCATTGGCATGCCAGCTACAGAATACATTGCTGTCTCAGTACAAGCATCCTACTGTTGTGACATGCCGGCAACACAGCAGAGTAATAAGTGCATTACAAACAACAAACTGCGTTGACATGCCAGCAACAGAATACATCAATATTTCAGCGCAAGCAGCAAGCTGTGTTGACGACTGTGCGGTGCAACACAGGATCATCCAGTGACAAACAGCGAAATGCATGACGTCCTGTCAAGCAATGAGTAACATTTGAGGGCAAGCAGCAGATGGCGTCAAAACTCCAACCACAGGATGCATCAATATGTCAGTGATGGACGTGCCAACACAAAACAGGAAAGAACAAGTGGTTTCAGCAGGGACTCACAAACCAGATCTTCATGCCATTGGCGCTTGTGCTGTTTTTCTCAGCAGAGTAAGAGTAGCATAGCACTCCAGCCAGGAAGGCTCCCAGCATAGCCGCAATATAGGCAATACCCCAGTGCAAGTTGCCAAAGCCATAAGCCACCAAGCCTCTGCAACAGAGTCAAGTCTGTCATACAACACCGGCATGTAAGGCTGCAATGCGAGCAATACCCCAGTGCAACACCCGTAAGCCACCAAGTGTCTGCAACACAAATGACCTGTCATGCTCACCATTTCAGTTGACAGACGTCGATCCTGTTCATAATCTGTCCTAGCACAGCACCAGCAAGGAGTGCTTCCGGCAGGGCTGCAACACAGGCGACTGCACAGTACAGATATGCAAGGCCATCAGCAAGCAAGCAGCAGGTGTTAATGATCATGAGGTCATAGTGAACTGCATGAGCGATCACATTGGCCAAGGCACAGTGACATTGCTGGGTAAAGCTACAAGGCGCCACATCTGCCTGTGCTAAACAGTCGAAAACGTTTGTTATGCTGGAACCCATACCCAGGCTGCATGAAGAAGGCACTGGCAGTGCTCTTGCCACGCAGGCATCCCTTGTCATCATAGCTCAAGTCACTGAGTTTGACTCCATTGGCAGGGCTCTTGGCAACAGCCCCTGGGGCAGGGCTGTTGGCAACCGCCTTGTCAGGGCTGTTGGGTGCAGCCCCAGGCAGGTGAGGAATCTGGTCCAAAGCCATGGCTGTGTCACTCCTGCTGGGTGTGACGCCCTTGCTTGTGCAGTGCAGCTTGATGTCTAGCCAGGCTTCATCTTCCCTGCACAGACAGACACACTGCAGCTACTCACGCAATTGCTGTATGACTACAATGGTGCACATGTGAGAGGCAAGCTGCTGTGACGCCCTTGCTAGTGCAACGCAACTTGATGTCTAGCCAGGCTTCGTCTTCCCTGCACAAACAGACACACACTGCAGCTGCTCACGCAATTGCTGGTTAACTGCAATGGTGCACATGTGATGTATGTGGCAAGCTGCTCTGGCGCCCTTGTTGGTGCACTGCGGCTGGATGACCAGCCAGGCTTCATCTTCTTTGCAGAGACAGACGAAATGCGACTGAAGGCAATCGCTTCATGACACAGTGGTAAATGTACAGCATACACGATAGACTGTCTGCTTATGCAAATTTTGCTCAGTCAAGCTATTTCCAGCCACTCACGTAACGACCTTGTGCTGCATTTTGCGTTGGAGTGAAACATATACGGCACAAAGGCGAGCTGGATGTGTAGCGTCAATGCTTGCATGTTGCCGAAGCTGAGACTACTTTGTGATGATGGAGATGACTAACCTGTCAATGAGCAGAGGAGCAGAGCCAGCTTAGCTTTGGACCGGGCAGACCGCGCTAAATACATTTGCATGATGCAATATTTACCGCCAGCCTGCAATTGTTGTATGAGGAGCTATGTTGATGAGCTCCTGGTTCAGCAGAGGAGGCTCAGCTTAGTCTGTGGTGCGAGCATTCAGCACATCATCATAACTGTGACCAGCACGTCATTATTGGACGATGACCTGCCTGGCAATGTCAATGAGCTCCTGGTCCAGAAGTGCCAGCTCAGCCTTTGACCTTGCAGACCAAACCAGGTACACCTTTGCAGGGATCTCAATGTCATGGCTGGGGTCACTTCTGATGGACCTGGCGTGAGCGGCCATGTGGCGCAGCATGCCCAGCATGGGAGTGATCTGCATTCCAAATGAAAACTCAAATTGCAGGAAGTTTGCTGTGGCATAGCATGCCCAGCATGGAAGTGATCTGCATGTCAATACCAGAAGCATTGGATGGAATTTGAGTCGAATGAGATGCCGTGTGACACAGATTGAGTGATGGGTACGTCAAGATGCAAAATTCAAGAATGCAAGTTTGAACAGGGTGAGCTGCCGTGTGATGCAGCAGAGGTGATCTTCGTGAGCACATTGAAATTGAGCCTGTAAGACGAGCTGATGAGTTGAGACCTGTAGGACTTGCTGTGTAATGCAGCATACATAGCACGGGGTGATCTGCAAGGCAATGATTCAGTTTTGATTCCAGGGGCTGCTGCTTGTGTGTATGTGCAGATCAAAAATGGCTGTATGCAGCAGCGTGTACAGCGCAAGGCTGTCAAATCATAGCAACGAAACAATTTCAAGGTGCAGGCTCTGGGACAGTGAAGCAGTATGCCCAACGTGGGAACGCTCTGTGCATTGACATGACTGTCTCAATCAGGCATGTTCATGTTGCATACAGTTTGCTCACAGAATGTGGGTAGCAAGAGCCTACCCCAATACCACCGGCAAAGATGACCATGACCTCATGACCGCCCCACTTGTGACCCTTCACACATCCAAAGGGCCCATTTGCTCTGACTAAGGGCAGCTGCCCACTCTGCAGCTCCTTCACCAGTGCCTGCATCAGTGTGCACTCAAGCCTCATGTGTGAAGAAGATCAGGACAGCAGCACAAATCCCGAACAAGGTCAGCAGTACACAAAAAGGAACAGACAAAGCAGCAAAGAAAGGGTGGAGAAGGGGGAAGCATGCACTACTGCAAGTTAATGAGGCACAATGGACGTGTGAATGGCGCGTCGGTGAGCTAAAGCTGAATTCAGAACAGCGGCTGATTGAGACAACCCTCAAGCAGGTGAGAAATTGTCTTGCACTGAATACCTTTTGCCCCATATCTTGATTCGGCATGCAGATGATATGCTCAATAGCAGGAGAAGTGGAAAGCATGAGAAGAAGCAGGTGAAACCAGTACCTTGGTCCATGCTCCGTATGCCTTATAATGCACAGTAACAATTCCTGTGCCTTCAGGATTGCGCGAGTCATCCAGCTGCACATGTGCCACACTGACTGGATGCCAGTGGAGAATACTAATGCTGGGAATGTTGATCCACATGATCTGTGACGGCAGGATGTCTGTCACATGGCTCCATCTGAAGCTTAGGGTTGCTAGGGTTCCGTCCTCAGAGGCTTTTGATGACCCATCTGCTGGAGTGACGTGCATTCGCTGTGCAATTCTGAATGTGGCATCTAGCAGGTATAGAGCAAACCCTGGGTAGGTATATGTCCACATGTATTGGTAGTGGATGAAGGCAAACAGGATGAAGCCAATAAAACCTCCAATGTGGAAAGTGTAGAAAACCTGCACACAACAGAACACAGTAGGCACAAAGCAAATGACTGCAGAGTGTTTTGTAGGCTGACTTGCAATAGGCTACCTAAGATGCGTATGCATTCAAATGTAAGAGATGACAATGAGCCAATGGCATCTTCTGTAACTGCCCAAGCCAAAAGATGAAGGGATACTCATGTAGGAATACAGCTGCAGCATAGTAGCTTGAAAAGTAGCAGACGCCTACATCAACACTTTCATGGACGCAAGGGTGGCTACATCTGGGCAAAGCACATGCACAGAATGCTTTGTGACTGATGCTTTGGGTAGCAGTAACACACTTGATTGGCAGCTATGGCAGCATGCCATAGCAATGTGCTTTTGGCAACATTCCATCTATCCAAGGTGAACATCAGACAGGAGTTTGGGTCAGAGGTGACGCACCGAGTACCAGCGGCGGAGCACCCAGGACATGGATGAAAAGAGCAAGGCCATTGAGCAGCACCAAGGAATGATGCCAGCTGACACAGAGGGGCACAGTGTTTGTCATGGTATAAGAAAAAGGTGGGTAGCAATAACATGTCGAGTACCAACGGCGGTGTTGGCTTTTGAGGCACATTGCTGTGGCAACATGCCAACCATCGCAAGTAACCATCAGACAGGAGTGTGGGTCAGCAGTAACCTACCGAGTGCCAGCGGCGACGCACTCAGGACATGGACGAAATGAGCATGGCCAGTGAACAGCACCAAGCAATGATGCCAGCTGACACAGAGGGGCACAATGTTGGTCACAGTGTAAAGTAGGAAAATCTGAGCAGCAGTGACGTACCGAGTACCAGCGGCGGCGCACCCAGGACATTAAGATGAGCATGGCCATCCCACAGCACCATGCAATGATGCTGGCTGACACAGAGGGCCGCAATGTTTGTCATGGTGCAGGAAAAGTTTGGGTAGCAGTGACATACCGAGTACCAGCGGCGGCGCACCCAGGACATGGAGGAGATGAGCATGGCCATCCCACAGCACCATGCAATGATGCCAGCTGAGTTATTGACGCCCTTGTCAGGCCAGTCAAACACCTCCTCGCGCCACCTGCAGTTGTTGCCAACCAAACAGTCAGACCATCAATCAGTCAGTCAACTGATCAGTCACTCAATCATCCTGTGAAGCACAGCTCACGCAACTGCCTGCCAATGCTTGTTTCAGCTGGTCAGAGAAGGATTTAATTTACTTGCTTGGTGAAACAAGCACTGATAAACAAGTACATGAGCTGTGCAGGGCATCAACGAACATTGCTGCAGACAGACAGGCATCTGGACAGACTTGTTCAGGCAAACAGAACCACATCTCATCGACACAGGAGGGGGGGACGTGAGCAGACTTCTGTGCAACAAAGCATGCGTACATGGATGTGTGCCACGCAGGCTGAAAATGTATCAACACAAGCACTAAAAGCGGATGTAACAAAAATGAATGTCTGTTGGCTATGTTACTACTAAACAAGACACTGATGCAAGCAAGGGAGCTCACGTGGACATGTGCCACCAAAGGCTGAAATAGAGGAGCAGATGGCAAGACACCAAGGTGACAGTGCCAGTCCCTAGCCACCTACAAGCCACACACCCTTTCAGGAAGTTGGCCTTGCTTTGTTGCTTCACCTGTGATTCTGATCAGCTCTGGGCAGGGAGCTCACAAGTTTGTACACTGCAGCTGCTTTGGACATCATGCAGAATAGTGCAGAGTGCCCATTGAGCAACAGGAGATCTTGCCTCCAGGCCACTGCACTGACGCACTAAATGCATGGTGCGCCAAGGAGTGTGGACCAGTACAAGACCACAGCAGTACAGATTTCAGCTTGCTTGCAGACGCCAGGCACCATGAGGCATGTTGGCCATGCACAGTGCATTGTGACAGTATTGAAGGCTTGAGATGGCTGCCAAATGCATAGGCAAAAATGTCAAAGTGCGCATCTGGGGATAGAACCTCTGACTTACGGTACTTGATCAGCTCGGTCTGTGCCGAAGACGTAGTGGAGAAATTGATCAGGACAAAAGCTATCAGGCACAAAAGGAAAAGTTTCAAAGGATGTCGCTAGGGATAGAACCACTGACCTGTGGTACTTGATCAGCCCAGGGAAGTCTGTGCCGAAAATGTAGTGCAGGAAACTGTTCCTGGGGATTGGGTAGAACAGCAGCAGAATGTTGAAGGTTGCAGCCCAGCCAAAGGCCTGCGCCGTACTGCAAGGCAACAGCAGCTGTCAATACCGCAAGCTTGTTGTAATGTAGCAAGCACGGATTTGGGTTCAAATTCACATATGGCGTGAGCACAAGAATACAGGGATGAGCAGTCCAGGCCAGCCAGCTACACATCTACAAAATTCAGCAGTCATAGTGCAGCATATGCAGTGTCTCAATATGTCTGCTAATGTTGTCATGCCATGCAAGGCTGCAGCTTGACATGCAGTGCTTTGTGCTCGACAGCAATGCAAGTTATATGTGCATGTCAGTAGCTGGAGTGCGGCTGCACGCCAGGCGCAGGCAATCCTTATTGTCAGAAGCTAGCCACTGATTTTGAATATCATATAGCATCCGCTGCTTGCAAGACAGTGATAGGCAGCTTACGTATCGAGGATGGACAGACTAGCTGCACGCCCTCCAGGTGTTTTGGCTCTTGCTGCAGTCCAACAGATCTGTTAAGAACACTATCCATGCAGCTACAGCAAGTTTGTATGAATGTTCAAACCAGACTCTGCTGTAACATGCAGGGCCTGCAGCCGGTACAGTACAGAAGGCTAGATAGCAGCAGCAGCAGTCACAGGAGCAGCAGCAGCAGCAGACTCAATGGCTGGCTGCAAGATATGCATGTTGAGACATCTTGATGAAAGCAGGAACGCAGGATCAACAGCAACAGCAGCAGCTTTTGCAATCTGCAACTGCAACAGCAAATGTGATCAGTAGGGAGAGCAAAGTGAAACAGCCATGCGCATGCATACTCACCTCTGATGTTTGGTAGTTTTGGCGCCAATTCACCCCACACCCAAGTCAGTACAAGGCATAGCCAGAAGACCACTAAAAGCGCATCTAGGACACTCAAGCCTCCACAGAACCTCTCCCACAAACCATGAGGTGGCAGCTCCATCTTTAGCACAGCCTTCACCTGCAAAATTGCAGAAGAGTTGAGGCATACCGAGACCTGAATTAAGCCACAACCCAAGATGCAACCTGAGAAGTGCATACAAGCAAAGAAGCATGCATGGCTATACAGCATGTGTGGCGCACTGACTTCTTACACGCTGCATGAAATGCAATTGTCATCTGGTTGCTGACTAAAGTCAATGCCGCTGGTCAGAGCGCCTGGTGCTAGGATTCGACGTCAAGATGCAAGAATGTGCATTATACTAATGAAAAGCGTGCATGTCATGCACTACTTGATGGCTGACTTATGCTGTTTTGTGTCAGCATTCGACAGGCATTTATCATGCCCTACTATAGTCACAGTATGCCAGTGCTTACCTTGACTCTCAGCTCCTGAATTGGAGAGTTGGCGCGGGAATGATGCTCAGGCAAGCTTTTCAAGGTCAAAGCGCACAAAGCTGCCAGAAGGGTTGACCCAACAATCAGCACAATCTGCACAAAGGAACAGCTTGGTTGACTGCAGGTTGGGAAGTGCTCAAGCTGCAGCATGTCACAGCCCAAGGCCGAGCCGGGGCCTGCTTAGACACAATATACAAAGTCGGCTCCAAAGTATGCATCAGTCTACTTGAGGTGGCAAGCAGGCTACTGTTGTGTTTGGAGGTGTACTGCGCTCCAGTCATAGCAGAAGTATTGCGAAACGCGCATTCCCAACGCACGAAGCACGCACCATAGCCATATTCGTGCCGGCAAAGACCGGAGCCGTGACGTTCTTGATCTGGTTGGCAAGGACGTGCCATGGCAGCGTGAGGCCTTTCTGAAGCTTGCCGAAATGACCACCTGTGTTCTGTGAATACCACGCCGTCGGCCTGATGAACAGCGCAAAAAAGAAGGCCATAAACGAGACGACGATCAGGAACCAAAGCACGCTTCGGACGCATGTCAGCAGGATAGGCTGCCGCTGATGCCGCGAGCGCGCCATGTTGATGCTGTTGGCTAGACAATTTGGACCAAAGCCGCAACTAACCTTGTAAGAACGAATATCGGGCTTGCTTTGAGCGTCGGCTATGTATCTGTAGCTGTCGAACACGGTTCAAACAAAACCTGCACAGTACAGCGTAAAGTACTGGATGAGCATGCTGGCTCGTAGCACGGGCTGGGCACGCTCATTCCACATGCAGACGACGCGACCTTGTGGCTTAACGGCCGCAAACACGGACAGGATGCTCTATCTGCCTTATCCGCACGCCGTCTGGTCATCGTCTCGTACACCTCTCGTTGTCGGCGCGACAACCGAGTCATACACTGATGCGGTAAACGACATACGTTCAAAGCTTTGCAAGCATGCGGAGCCATGCACTGCTGATTGCAGCTGTAGCTTTTGCGTTGATTGCGCAATGCGCAGCCCAAAAGGCAGCCACACCTAAAGCTACATATGCGCACCAAAGAGATTTCAGCCAATACGTGCACGGCTTGCACAAAGACCCGCTTGTGCTGGTTGCTTTTATTGCGGCAGTGATCTCTGGTAGGTGATCTCAGCTGCAGACAGCAGCAGGCATGCCTTTCCTGATCAGTCTAGATGTTCACCAATTCGTGCTCTTTGTGCAGTGCCTGGGTTTGTGCTGATCATATGGCCACTGGTGTATGACTACCTTTATGCAGCAGCTGTCAGCTTCAGGCTTTGCAGCAAGAGGCCTCTGAGCGTTTCTCCTCTTGAAAGAAGCTCATCAGAGTTCTTCATCCGGTCTAGCAAGCACTGATCAAAGCGGCAGATATCGCTAACAGTGTTTGAAGGTTTTGCGGCAGCCATTCATCACGCCTTGCAAACATGTGCTTGAGACGCATGCCAACTGCATTTGATCAGCCAGACAAGAACCTGTGCAACTTGAGACACTCATGCACAGCTTGTTTGCTTGAGGGCAGTTGCTGATTGTAAGCAGAATCCAGGCAATTTATTGCCTCACGTGTACGACAAAATAGACCTCAACAACAAGGCAGTCTTGTCTTTAGTTCAAGTTGTTTAGCTAGGCAGCTTTGTGATAGCATCGTGTGAAGTCACCATCAGTCACCATGTAAGAATGCTACATTGCTGCTGGCTTGATCTCTGATAAGAAACTACCAGGTGCTATATGAATGCAGATGGTACAGCACTACATAGTGACAAGCCGCATCAAAGTTTGTAAATTACTAGCGAATTACGCTATTTGCAAAGCAATAATATAATAGTAACAATTGTTGAAGCAACGACGTGTTCTCGGTTTGCCACTGCCCAAGCACGCCCAGCACGCCCGGCACGCCTGCTGATTCTGAACTTCAGGATCTGAAGACAATAACCAAGTGTCACAAGCAAAATTAGGACAACTTTGTCGTCACCTGCAGGATTTGAACCTACGCGCCTCTCGGCATTAGATTTCAAGTCTAACCCCTTAACCAACTCGGGCAAAGTGACGATACATCTTCTTGCTATTTGGCTTACAGAAATACGTATATTCCACAACTGAGTCATTCCTAGATCGCGGGATATTTTCAGAGTTCGAAGCTGAGGGGTGTGTAGCTTGCTGTGAAGGTCACCGCAGCCAAGGGCTCAGACCCTGAGAAGCAGGAATTGCATGACACTTTGCAAATTGTTTGGTGCACAGACCGGCTACTCTGGTTGTTTGCCTTGCCAGGGTTGTCACGCCATGGCCAGAAGGGCTGCACTATGAACGAGTGGAAGGCCTGCCGATCATTGCCAAGTCGTGACTGCAGAATTGCAGCTGCAACGAAACCAATTGCAATCATAAGTCCGCAAGCATTATCACAAAGCCTTGAAGGCATGATAATGTACACAAGATCAGCATAAGCTGAACTGTCAAAGTGATTGACACAAGATTTTAGCAAGTATGTAAAACAGCAAACCGCTAAGAAATGAGGCAACTCACACCATTTGCTAGCAAACGAGCTGATCATCAATGACACCCGCCTTTTCTTTGAGGCAAACACTGATCAGCTGCCTTTGGGTGCCAGACACATTCACCTGTGCTTTGAAGCCAGGAAGTCCGATGAGTCACATCTGGCTCCCTTCGGACTCTAAATTCTATTGATTGATTGATTGATTGAATGATACAATTCAACCACTTGTGAGCAAAGCTGAAACATAGGTCAGCATTGGTAATGTACAATATTGTACACTGTTGACATGATCATAAGCAGATGTTGTTCTAGACAATTGGTATTGGTAGAATTATAGTTAGCCCGAACCCTCGGCTGTGTACCTTCAAAATCCACGATAAACGTACCACAACGTTCACACGTGCTGTTGATGCCAGAACGCCTGCAGTTCGACAGCATTTTCCGACCAAGAAGCTTGTATACGACTTATACAAGCACGACTAACATCATGAAGCAGCCAACGACGCCAGTAGCATACCTTTGAATTGAGCGATCTATCGCGTGTCGGATCGGCTTTGATCGCAAGCTACGCCTGTGAAGTGTTTTACCTCCTGCTGTGACTCTCAACCACCACCAGCCTACTTTGTCGACTGTGCGCGGTGAATATGTGTGGCGACCCTTGGTGTGCACAATCGCGAACCGTAAAAGTGCCTGCACCTGACTGGCCGGTGCTTTTCTCCAGAGGCCTTAGTTAGTGTCGCATCTCATTTTCACGAGCTGCGGATGACCATGTGAACCAAAATCAATACATTATGTATTACAGCACATGGGACCCAGCTGATTTCTTGGGTATTCCCATAGGCCTCTGCCTTACGGCAGGCCAAACATGCGACAACAACCCAATAGATAGGTCTGACATAGCAAGGGCAAGCAGAATCAATTTGCAGCAGTGGTATTGACCAAAGTACAATGAGGGCGTTGTAAAGTGTAAATAGTGTTCGAGCTGCCAGAAAGTGTATAAATAAGTAGTTACTGCAGTTCGTGTGAATAATGTTGCAACGTTGCTGTACATATGCCATATGAGCTCGGGTACTTTTTTGATACCTGTGGAGCAAGACATTGTCGAGTCAGACACATGCATGCAAACTCTCATCGTGACTGATGAACAATGTGCAAACACAAATTCAAATGCACTGCATGCATCTGCCATGCACGCATAGGCAGTGGACGGGCATGATGGCATCGCCAGAAGTGCGACTAGTTATTGCGTTACTTCAACGAGCGAACGCAGATGCTACTGAATGTCATGGACAACAGCGCAAGCAGCGGCAACTTGTATGAGCAAGCCAGACAGGAGCGCATCCTGCGCAATAGGCAAATCCTTGACAGCCTTGGTATACAGTCCATTAGCCTGCCAGAGGCAAGGCATAAGCCATCAATAGCAAAGACATCCAAGGCTCATGCTCCAAGCTTGCCAACGCGGAAGTCGAGACGTCAGCAGGGAGAGGTATGTGATCTTGCAGAAGAAAAAGCGGCCACCAGCGAGGCAGCACAGGTCAGTGTGATTGGGGCCAGTTTCTAATATGCCGCCTCTGAAACGATGCCACAGCATTCCAAAAACTTGTGTACAACTGTTGCCTGTCACAGATAGGGGTCCAAGAGGGTGCGCCCCTGCTGCAGTCAAGACAGCAGCAGCTTCTACCAACATAATCTCTTGAGGTTCACAGAATTTGCAGATTCAATGGAACTGCAGTAAAGCTCTGCTTGAGACAGCATCTGCAGCAGTGAGTTTTTCATGCCGTCACGATTGGTCTTTTACAGGGTGAGGTCAATGTCTGTGGCTGCCTTGTCAAGCCGCATTGCCAGAATCACGAATCAGGCCAAAATGCGCTCATTGGTCCAGGTGAATATACACGCCCGCGAGCGCAGCTCCAGATGTTCCAACGCTTTGTGGCAGCTGTAATCATTTTCTTGTAGTGTCAGGTACTGGAGGACGAAGGGCTTCTAGACTTGGCCAAAGAAGCACAACAAGCTCTGGCTGACCTTGTGACTCACAGATGATTAACAGGTCAGCAACGTGCTTGTTTGATTGCACCACAATCATCGATGCATTCCTTAACAATCACAAGATTTTGGATTCGCTTAGCTCACTGCAAGCACAAGATGACTTGTCTCAATTTGTCAGCAGTAAATTTCAGTACAGATAGTTGCATGTCCACAAAGCTGATCTGATAGCCTGCTTGGCTGAAAGCATTGACCTGATGTCTGTTCATGTTATAGCATGCTGCGATGCAATACAGAACTCTCAAACAAAAGACAGACTTGATAGCACGACACAAACTTGAGCTATGACTATATTACACAATAGCAGCCTCGGTGTCAAAATAGCTATCCTCATGACACATTGGCCTGCCAGGTTTCAGTAGAGTCCGTGGAGTCAGTGACAATGGAATGGACAGCCATCTTGGCTATGCCTTGTTGAAGAGCAGCAACCAAAGGATCCAACGGCTTAGACGACTTCCCACTATCTTGTGAGGGTTGCACCTTTCTAAGTCTGCCAGCCTGCCTCTCTAGATCAGCCTGCAAGCCATGCGATCCAATGTGACAGTCTAGTGTAACAATGCAGTCAAGTTTAGTGCAACAGAAGCAGCGGACAGTTCAAATTGCTTTGCTTTGAAGCTGTAAGACAACATGTTCTCGGACATTCATTTTCAATGCAAAGCTGTTAAAGCACTTTTCATGATGTTTCAATTCGTGTAAGCAGTTGTCCTATGGTCTGTGCAATGGCATTTAACAGACACTGCGGGATTCTTTGCCCAGTCAGTTCTCTGCAATCCTGAGTGCAATTTTCAAGAAGACAGTCTGACAGTAAATTTACAGTGCCCTGAAACGCTTGGACATTCCTCTACTGTGTCACCTTGGATGGCAATCCTGACTCAGCATGCTGGCTGCTATTTGACTGCTGTATCCTTAGTACTGCTGATGATGCGCCCCTGCATGCCAAGCGTAAATCGTTTAGCTTAACACAGGACCTTGCTGTTACCCACTCAGAGCCAACTTTCAGAGGCCTTGTCAAACTTATCATGATACGACGCATGCACAAACCATTGTTCAATGCCATCAGCATGCATAGTTTGCAGTGTCAAGGCTGTTCTTTTCAGAATGGCTCTACAGCTCATTACTGATGGGGGTCACTCAGAATAACCTATATGTGCTGGGGCCTTGTCTTTGTTGCACAGCACGCTTCTTGACTGCAGACATGCTGTCGTGAAGGTTATTAGCATGCCAGCTTGCAGTGCCATCACCCACCTCGGTGCTGAAGCTCTACATTTGGAGCACACTTTTGAGTGGCCTTGTCAAGCATATCATGATATGGCACACACACAGACCACTCTTCGACGCCAGCAGCATAGAGTGCGATATCTTTGCTGCATAGTACGCCCAGACATGCTGTCGTTTAAGGTCATGAGCATGGCAGCTTGACATTACCCACCCTGGCGCTTCTGAAGCAACTCTAATCAGGCCACTGACAGAAGCTGCTGGTCCACCTTCCAGTTGACCACTCGCTGACTTATCGTTTGTGCCCAGCAGTGCAGCAGGTGTGGTGCCTTGGTTCACAGCAGCAGCAGCAGCAGCCACACTGATAGCCTGAGCAGCTCGCTGCAAATGCTGTTGCTGCTGAGCTGGCGTGGCTTCAGCCTGACTAGGGACTGTGCCTTTGGAAGCCTGCTTTGACGCCTGTGCAGTGGGCTTGAAGATCGCACTCAGATTGACTGTCTGCCCGCTTGACAGTTGTCGGAACAAGGCCTCTGACAAAGTGTCCAGATCTGCTCCTGAAGCGCTAGCCTCTGTGGCCTGCAAAGGGGCAGGCAACATTTAGACAGTTGATTGACACGTTGTGCTTGCGCCCACTTAGCTAAGTGGTGCTGTCATGTGGCAAGTACCTGACTGTTGCAGCAGATAAACACCACAGCTTACACCAGACTGGACCCTGACCTAGACAGCATGCATTTCAGCTCAGGTCACGTGCTCAAGAAGGACTGTGCGTGCCTGCTGATCTGTGCAACAAATGAGGCCAGCGCATCTCATATATCTCTGCACAGTGCTGCCCAAAAGCACTCTCTCTTTTATCTGCAAGCATCTCAGCATGTCACACAGGGCTGGCTTGTGGCAATTGTAAAGCAGCAGTGCTGGCATAGCAAGTGACTGCCCGCTGATCTGGCAAATGCATTCACTCATATGAGCCAAGTACCCACCAGACATGACAGCATTGAGACACAGCCAATCAGCGCTGCTCACCTGTGCAAGGAGCTTCTTGAGCTGATCCCTGTTGAGCCCCACTTGACCCGGGGCAGGTGCCATGGGGCTTTCTGTGGGCCTCAGGAAGGGGTGCTCAAGCAATTCCTGCGCAGCATGCATACAAGGTAATGCAACTTCAATCAGTGTGCAAGTTTTTGCGGTGACTTACACTTCACATAAGCTTTGAGAGTGCAATGCATACATGCAGCATGAGTTGCAGGTATAGGATAGCTGATTTTATATGCCTGTTGTTGCTGGAGGTTAAGCCATCAGAAGCAGATTCAAGGTGAAGATCTGGTTTCTTGGGAAAAATGGGTGCCCTTTGCTGCATGTCTGCAGCTAAACACCTTTGCATGATCAGTGCGTACCAGCATGTGGTATCCTGACCAACTATCAAGTGCATGTCAACTTTGCAATCTTCAGTTGTGCACCTGACGCTTGAGCACAAGTTCAGCAAAGAGTTGGTATCTCAGCAGATTCTGAACAGGCACTTTGACAAAGGCAAGGCTGAGACAACATGCTTGCCTGCATCTGAATGCGTGTCCTGGGGCTTCTGTCTAGGCACCGCATGATGGTGTCAGCCAGGGCGGCATTCTTGATGGGTGCAAAGGCGATCCTGTAGCCTGGGTCTGTGATGGCGTGCATCTTCTGAATGAAAGCCAAGGCAGAGAAGGGTGTATGGCCATACACCATTTGGTACAGAATGCAGCCCAGACTCCACACATCAGATGCTCTACCAACCTGCAGCCAATCAGTCATGCAGCTTTTGAATGAAGGCCAGGGCAGGGAAAGGCGTGTGACCGTACCCCATTTGATACAGAATGCAGCCCAAACTCCAGACATCAGATGCTGTGCCAACCTGCAGTTACTGCAGACTTCAAATTGCATTGAAAATGAACTTCAGAGAAGGGGCCCGCATGCAAATGTGCATGACTTGCAAAGATACTGTTGTTGAGCCAGTGGCGCTCTGTGATGTGCTGCTGATCTACTGGCTGTCATACTTGCACCATGATAGGACAAGTGGGCATTGATCACCGAGTGTCTGAACATGGTTGTCTTACCTTCATTGGTGGTGCACCTCTGATATTGTTGGTCCCTCCAAGGATGGCTTCTGGACTCATGTAATTGAGGGTGCCAACCTGCAGAAGCAAGTTTCACTGTTATCTTTGCCGGGAAAAGTTAGGTGTAGATTTTGCGCAACTGTGTAATGCCAAGACTCGTATAGCCGGCAAGCTGCCCAGGGCTCATCAGGCTCACCGTGTAATCAGCTACTCAATTGTCACACATACTGCACACGTCAACAAAGGCAGCACAGACTGACAAGACTTGTGCTGGTTGCATGGAACTGTATGTTGTGTCTGCAATGTTTCTGAGGACCTTTGACATGTTGAGCTGACAACAAGCTTTGCAAAAGGAGAATACCTGACTCTCCCTAGCAATGCTGGTTGTGTCACTGCTGATGGCTTTTGCAATGCCAAAGTCAATCAGCTTCAGTTGCCCCTCCACCATGAGAAAGTTGGCAGGCTTCAGGTCTGAATGCACTATCCGGGCTTCATGAATTGTTTGCACCGCCTGTGCAACCAGATGCTTTGAGCATGCATTGACTGGTTGAATATCAGACGTGCCTACAAAGATGCTCAGAACAAGCCTGCCTGGCAAGACAGGACTTGGGCCACACACATCTGGCACATGTGCTGGACTTTGTACTGAATTTTGCTATTGACTGGTCATTGGATCGCTTGAGTGTTTTGACGTGCGCTTGCTTGAGTGCAAGCAATCACAGAGATGTCTGGCTCATTCTTTCAGAGGGGTGTCCCTGCCTGACGCTTGCAGGACATGAGACAACTTTGCCAGTCAATAATTTGAGCAATGCAGTAAGGCGCACAGATGTTGTTTTGCTTTAAGGAAAGGGCTTGCATGTGCCAAGCAGTAGCATGTGAACAAAGCCAGTGTATGCTGCAACCTGTTCTGATGCCGTTTTGCATTGGCTGTCAATAGCATTCAGCAATAAAGTCATCCACACCAAGAATGTGCAAGGTGTCTGCAAATGCAGTCTGGAATCATGCAAATGCAAGCGGCCAGATACGCTGCTAGCCAAAAACATTACAGGGACGCACAAACCTGCAGCATTTGCTGCCAATATAGGCGGATGAAATTTTCATCCAAAGCATCTGCGCCTGCACTTTCTCTCCTGTCCTGCTCATGCTTGGCTAGCAGACGTGCCAGGTCAATGTCGCCATACTCAAGCACCATGTAGATGGTGCCCTCTGCTTGAATGACCTGCTTACAGCAAAAACATTGAAGATCCAAAAATCATCAAACCCCCAGCAGAATTGCTAGCTACATGTTGAGTTAGATCAAGCGAATGATGAAGCTCGACACAACTAGGAGACAGGTTTGCAGCAAACTATCAAGCTTGTCACGTCAAACTGCATTGTAGTGTACGACATGAGTAAGAAGCACGCACAGTCGCACTGGTGCTATGGTCTTTTCTGAATAGGCTCAGCAGCCCGCATCGCAGCATTGAACATGTGCTGAATGCCTGCTTTGCTTGCATAACGGGTTGAGAAGACCTCGAAGATCATAGGAAAGTCCTCTTTCCCACAGCACCTCAGTGCAACGCTTGTATTGTCTGAGCAAGACCTGACTCAGCACGCAACGAACAGACCAGAGTGAACTTATGCCATGCCACAAGATTATGACAGTACTAGCCAGTAGACAATAGAGAATGCTGCAGATGCAAGATCACCTACCTCTGCGTCAATGAGCTGGATGATGTTCTGCTTGCCCCGCAGCCGCTGCAGCAGAGTGATCTCATCCACAAAGCCCTTGCTGGCTTCAGAGTCCTTGCCTTGAAGCTTGATGCGCTTCAGAGCAAAGATCTTGCGGTTGGGCGCCATTACCTACAACCATCAGGACACAATTTTGCTTCTCAGATGTGTCACAGCTGATTTTGAATTTTGAAGACATCCATCATGGATGATCATCATCATCATCGTTGTCGTCATGTGATGTGTCACCATGCTAGCTGATGCATTTCATGAGCTCACTTTGACATGACCTGAAGACAAAAGGGTGAGGCAAACATGCTATCTGCCTTGCACCTGCGTCAGCCCACATTCACCGCAGCTCAGTCAGTCTGAAGTGCATTGCAAAGTACAGAGCAGTAGTTGAACCAGAACACTTGGACAGTATATGTTGAGCAACTGCTGGTGGAACTTTCTCGCCCAGGACAGGACAACCTGGCAAGACGGGACCTGTGCCAGCGACCCAGCATGTGTGCCGAGATCTGTGATGCTTGAACGTATATTCTCAGCAATCATGCAGAATGAGCAGTTGTTTTGCACCACCAGTGTACCTTGAATACTTTGCTGCTGCTGCTTCTGCCTACACTCTCCAGCTTGTATGCATGTGGCCCTTCAGCATGCATATTCTAGGTTGCTGGTCATAGCAAACAGTCTGCTTTTGGATCACAGTTTTACCTTGAACACTTTGCTGCTGCCGCCCCTGCCCACGCACTCCAGCTTGGTATACCTGTTGCCTCTCACCATGACCGTATTCTCATCCTCCCTCACTCGCCTTCTCTGCTGCTGCTGCTGCTGCTGCTGCTGCTGCAACTGTGGCTGCTGCTGGGAAACAGAAGCTTGGCTTTGCTCCTTTTGGGCAGCTGGTTGCCACTCTAGCTGTTGTGCATGCTGTCTGCCTTGTGCAGTGGGCAGTGGCTGCTGCTGCTGATGCTGGTGGCGAGGCTGCTGTTCACTAGCAGGCTGGTGCGGCAATGGTGCAAGGGGCTGCCTGCAATGCAGTGGACAAGCTATGATGACAGGAGCCGACAGATAGACGAACATAAATATGCATTGGCACGGTGCAAGGCAATGCCTGAGATGCAGTGGCCAAGCTGTGGTGACAGGATGAATGGAGAGGCAGACATGTTTTGTGTGCACAGATAGCTGCTCGCTTGCATGGCTAGCAGCGCTGCAGCACTGATCTGGGCCATGATGGAGTGGGGCCAAGGATGCATGACACAGCTCTATTGCAATATATGACTCTGGTTTGTAGGACACACAGCCCAACATGCAACAAAAGAACACCGTGCAAATCTATCTGTGACCTTGCAATTGGTTCCTTGCGTGCATTTGGCGCTGCTCAATGTAAAGTTTGCCTGAAATTCAGAAAACTGCTGTCTCCAATCAAGCTGGACACGAGAGGCTGCATTTTGGTCTACCCTTTGCCATGGAGAAGCTGCTTCACAATCACAATGCAGCTGCACAGGGCTCTCATAGCTTAGCAATACAGGGCTTTCGTGCCTTGACTGCACAGGGCTTTGATGCAAATCATGTACAGTAATTTTTCTTTGTAACGACTGCATTGGTCGCCAATGAATTTGTCCTTACATCTAATTGTTCTTACTCAGAGGGACCACTGCAGTCAGAATGCAGTGATTGGTTACCAATGGCATTGTCCTTACATCGAGATTGTCCTTACATTGAGTGTCCTTACAACAAGAGTTTACTGTACCTTGGCTTTGCAGGCGGCGGACCCATCACAACCTTCTTTGGCACATCAGCTTTGCTACCTGCCTCAGCAGCCTGCTGCATTGGCGCTGCACCACTTGCGACGGATATAGCTCTTTGGCTGCTTCCAGCAGGTTGCTGGCTTGAGCCGGCTGATGGGCCAGGCAATGCAGCATTGTCTGCTGCAGCTGGGGCTTGAGTCTGTGCTGGGTTGGGGGTGGGGGCTGGGGTTGGAATGGGGGCTGGGGGTGGAGCAGGGGCGCGGCGCATGGGCGGCTTCATACTGCTGGCTGGCCTGCATGTAAGACTATGTTATATGGATGCCAATGATATGGAAAGCGAAGGGCTGACCCCTTGTAGGTCAATTTTTGCGGGTTGCTGTGCTGAAAGCGGCAATCCTGGACTGCCTCTTTGGACAGAGGCTCCCGCTATAACGCCTGACGGCGAAGACTTTTCTGTCTTTTCTCTACAAGGAATAGATAGTGATCAGAGAGTGCGGCACTCTGCAATGTGTTTGCAGTGAGTGGGGTGACTGTGTGCTTGACAAAGTGGAAGGATGTTTGACATGCAACAGCTACTTGGCAACTTTGATGCGAAATGAAGTCACTCTGCATTTGGCTTTGCAAGCTGGGCGCCCTGACAGGATGCTGTGCATAGAGTTGGGCTCCAAGGCAAGTGCATCATGTTCATAGATTGTTCAGTCTGCACACTGTTTTCAACATTGTCAATGCACAAGGTGTGAAACCAAGGCTGACAAAGCAGCGTGTGGACTGGCTTGCCTGTTAATAGTTGATGACGTTGGGCCAGGCCCTGGGTGGCTGCTTATTGCCTCCTGCTGGACACCAGTTGCGCCGTGACTTGCAAAGGCTCCAGAAGGCCCTGGCCGCTGACTGATTGAGGGATAAGCAGATTTGTCATCAACCTGCAAGTGCCAGCAGCGGCTTCACCATGTCAACCGAATGACTGCAGTGTTGGAACTGCATTCGAGTGGCGTATTAGTCCTACAGATCTTGTTGAGGAAGTAATAATAATAATAATAACAATAATAATAATAATAATAATAATCATTACATGTTCCGGCATATACTGCTAGGTATGTGTGGCACAAGTCCTATCTCGCCAGGCAGGCTTGTCTTGAGCGTAGGAACATTGCGTTGAGGAAGAAACATTGTCACTTTCAAGGGTTGTGTCTGCTGAGGCACTTGAGATGGGTAAAGCTTTGAACAAAGCTCTCACACACAATGTCAATTTCACCTAAGCGCTCATGCTAGCTTTAGGACCAATGTTCTGTCATGCATGGGACAACCAGTCAGCATTCTGGATTCAAGACTTTGCTGTGAGCAGACGCACAGCATGCAGACTCACACCTGTGCCTTTGCTCTTTGTCTGCAGTGCGCAGGTGGTTACAGCTCACAGCTCCGCGGTTGCGGTAAGTTGTGGTAAAATGTACTCAAAACAGCATGCAACACATCAGACCAGTGCTGAAACTTGATACAGCCAAAGATAACATGCCTTGGAGAGGCAAAAGGGGCTGCCTTTGGCTGGCAATGCTCAGGATGTCATAGCTTACACCTCCATGGCTGCCTTGAGTTGGAATGGCAGTTACTTGAATGGACGGCAACAGAACAGACAAATTTGCAAAGTCATTGCACAAGATGACTTGCCTTGGAATGTCCAGGCACGATGCTTTGCCGTCCTGCCATAACTCTCTTGGCTAGCAGAGGCAGCGTCTCAGGATCATCTTCGTCATCATCCTCAGCAGTTGCTTCCTTTTGTGCATGCATGGCTGCTGCCTGCAATGCTTTGGGAAGTTTCTCAGACCTTCCAGTCCTATCTGCCTGCAAACAAGTCTTGCATTTGTCAGCTATGTCTAATTTCTTATCAGCTGTGCAAAGCCAACAGGCCAATTGAAGAGCATCAGTGTGGCAAAGCAAGTGCCAGAGTTGAAGATTGCAGACAGCAAGGCTTCTGCACAGGCAACCTGTTGTTCAGGTGTCAGAACTCATGAGTAAAATGTATACAAATCAGCAGTCAATGACATGTAGCTGAGTCCCCTTGCAGAGTGCGCGCAAAGCTCAGCGCTTCTTACATCTGCTTCAGGAGAAGCTCGTCGTTTGCCAGCAGCAGTGGCCACAGCTGCGGCCATCTCGTGTGATTGTCCAGCATCACTCTCAGCCTTCCTCTTCTTGCTGTTGTCTGGCTGCAGCCCCTCCTTCGCCTCCTCTTCAGGGCTTGGTGCAGATGGCCCTGCCCCTCCTGAGGACACGCTGACTGCAACTGGTGCATGCAATGCTGATGGCAGTCTTGCTGCTGGTGCTGTTCTGAGTGAACCTGTGCTGACAACTGGTCTTGCCTCTGACGCTGTCGCTGGCTCTGGGACCAGGGCGGCCGATGCTGTGTTTGGCTCCAAAACCACAGGGGCATTGATGGGTACGGCGCGGACCCTTGCTGCCCCGCCACCCAGCCCTGCAGACCATACACACCTAGACTTGCCCCAAGTAGTTTCAATATCTTCAGCAGGAGACCTGAGTTGAGAATTGTGTTGTAATGCAACCTTTAAATGTGGACAGGGATACATCATCTCAGTCAATGTGTCAGCCCTGGAGGTTGTGAGTGCATTGGACCTAGTCAGGATTCATCGGCCCAAAATATATGACGTGCATGTTGTCTGCACAATTTATACTACGAAAGTGGCAGCAAACTTTAGCATCATGGGTTTGACTGAAGACAGTGACGCACGCTTGTTGTGTGTGGAATGACTGTATTCTGCAATACGCTCGACTTGATTGCACTTCTGTTACCTCTTTTTAAGCTCACCTGTGCGCTTTGGGCCGACGCTGCGATCCCGCCTGAAAGCTGAAGCAAAGGACTGCTGCACATGGGATGATGCTGGCCGTGAGTGGTGAGCCAGGCTCTGATTGATCTGGATCGTTCCCTCAGCTGCAGCAAGATAGGTGTACAGGTCAGGCATACTTGCTGTTGACAATATAGTTTTGCTTCTGCCAGCAAAAGACATGCTGTCACTGCCTTTGGCAGAACATGATCAGAGCGTGACAATGACGGCATGGCCAGTTGAGGAACACCATCGTATCATCAGGGATGGCATCATAGGCTAGCTTTTGCAGATGTTATGCTTCTACAGGCAATGAATCATTGACACAGCCAATGGGCAGAGCCTAATGTGCAAGCATTGTCACACAGAGTCATGAGAGACTCTGTGTGGTCTGCCCCAAGATGTTGCAGCTATAATGGCAGGGCACCTGCTGCATACTTCGCTGCGTGCAGCACATGTCTTGCCAGCATACTAACAATGTCTCGTATCATGTCATGAGCTATGCAGCAGGCATTTTGTGACAAGCTTTCCTGGTCAGAGAAGAATGCATGCAAGCGTGTAGCAAAGAAGCTGGCCCGGCTCATCACACAAAGCGTTAGTGCCCAGAGTCTGAGTTGACTGCAGCAAAGGTTGCAGAATCTCCCTGTAACGATACATGCATGCATGTGCTGAAGAAGCTGTCTGTGCTCACCGCCCAAAGCAGCAGTGCCGAGAGTCCTGTCATGCAGGGTCTGTGTCTCCTCTCCACTGACGCTGCTGCCATGACTGCTGAAACTTCTTGACGTCATGTCTGCAGGTTTCACACATCTCAACGGCATACAAGATCAGATAAGCATCTCAGCTGCTGTGTCGTACTATGGCATATGGTACTTGACAAAGCACATGCGCTGGTTCAGCACCAGGGTCAGCAAAGCTTTGTGTCCAGCTATGCAATGTGCAGCTTGACAGACATGCTTTCTCACAGACTATGCAACATTTACTGGTATGCCAATCTTGGCAGCAAAGGTGTACACATGACTAAAAAGCTGTTTTCTTCAACAAGTGACAGTTCTCGTGATAAACTGAGCAATACGCACTTCTTGCTGATGCTATTCAGTATATGGTGGAAACACTGCAGAAAGACTTACTCGCACAAGTCGCCTTAGGATGGCTGTGTAGTGTAGCTGTAGTGCACTCTGACTCGCTAATGGTGCTGCCTGCATATCACGTGTTTCCCTTTTTTTGCAAGTACTGCTATGGCACATGCAAAAGATTGTGCGCTGCTTATCTTGATTGTGAGGTTTGCAAACAGCAAATGGCAGCAAATGGGAGAGAAGGACAGGATTTACAGTGCCATGAGAGAGCACATGGTACGGGACCGTGCAGAGCTTCACAGAACTCGCAACTCAAATGACTAATGCATGTAATCTGAGCTGAGTTCTGGGATAAGTTGTGGCAAAGGTAACTCCACATTTCTGTTGTGCCAATGCACGCTTTGGCATTTGGCGCAGCAACAGCAAGGCATCAGTCACCTGAGCTGTTGCTGTGAAACGTCACATTGCCAGCAGCAACTGCTGTTGCCAGACCCACATGCCGTGACTGCAAGCCAGCTTTGGGATTGATGACCAGTGTGTCTGTTGCCCCACTGCTGTGACCAGGCAAGGCTTTGCCTCTTGGGCTGCTGAGCCTGCTGTGTCCATGCTGTACGTGCTGAGGGCGCTTGATGCCTGCTGGGGTGACGAAAGCAGCGCCTTCAACAGGCCCTGTATGCCATGAAAAATAGATGACACAAATTATCTGTGCTGGCATTGTTTGACCAAGGCCACACAAAATGTCCCAATCAACATATGCCTCAGAGGGCTAAGACGGAGGGCTAAGAGGGAGGCATGACACATGTTTTGCATTGTTGTCAGCAAACCAGCAAGACTGTGACTGTATGTGTCGTATTGGGCAATACCAAAAGATGTTGGTCGCAATGGCTGTACTAGTCCTCTGGAGTCTGTTTCATGACCAAAGTGCCCTTGGCATCAGTAGCTCACTGGGCAAATTTCACAAGAGATACAAAGCGTATGCACTGCAGAGGTCTACAACCAGATATCACCTGACTGCAGCCCATAGCAATGGAGGCAATTTAGGACAGAGCACTAGGCTATACCTGACAGGTGATGTCCCCGTAACTGCTGTGTGGCATCCTGTAGGGTTGCTGTGGTGCCGTCAGCATCTAGCTGGCTGTCAATCTGGCTGGACTCAGCCTCACTGTGCAGCTTGCTGAGCATGTCCTCAAGCGGCCTGAGCAGCAAGAGTTTGACACATGATCCACATTGCTCCGGGCAATATGGCATGGTGTTCAGCTGGCTGACAACTTGGTAAACTGATTGAGCATCGAGTGGGCAATGGGTACATTGTGAAACGGCTCAACGTTATACACCCTCAGTACTGTGCTTGCTCATGAGATTTAGCGTCCCTGCTGGGCTTGTACAAAAGCAGCATCAGCGTGCTTGACAGACAATTGTGAGGGCTGTTCAAAACAGCTTCAGCCTATCGTATGTGCAAAGATTGCAGCGTGGTGGCAAAAGCAAGCCATCTTTGCACAAAGCAGGCGCTGCCAAACACTTTGGATTGCAATATGCTGCGAGTAGACTTGACAGCACACGCAAGGCTGTAGCAATGCCTGACAGGTCGCAGCAGTACCTGACTGGCTGAGCTGACTCCTTGATACCAGTCTTCAGATGCTTGATGGCTCTGCTGATATTGCCTGAATGATCAAGAACATGTGCCATCATCGATCACACTTGCAAAATATGGGGTGGTACATTGATGTCAGATGCATGCATGCAGAAAACACATTACAAAACGCAATGCTGACATTTGTGGTTTTGCTAGAGCAGGCAACACAGCTGCCACAAATTGGAATGTTGTCTTAATGAGCAATGCAAGGGTGTAGAGGCAGCCTGGCTAGGCCGGCAGGACTATGCTTGA
The DNA here is from genome assembly GCA_002118135.1 of Trebouxia sp. TZW2008. NCBI lineage: Eukaryota > Viridiplantae > Chlorophyta > Trebouxiophyceae > Trebouxiales > Trebouxiaceae > Trebouxia > Trebouxia sp. TZW2008. The sequence goes on from BDIU01000172.1 coordinate 34,353, forward strand.
ATGCATGCAATATTTCCAGAAGTAGGAAGTGCAGCAGCAAGGACACAGCAGGCCTTGCCTGACTTTGCCTCCAGCTCTGCCCACTGGAGGTACAGCAAGGCAGACTTGTCTGCGATCTGCTGGTTCTTCAGGCTCTTGAAGGCATCCCTTCCTTCATCCTGCCCATTTTGGTACCTAGACACAGTGCACAAGCTGGCATTGCAACAGTCTTGGTCACATTGCCATAAAGAGTGCAACATGATCACAGATGTGCATTTGGCTCAGGGGAGTCAAGTGTCTGCGTTGAGAGGGCCCATATTACCCAACCCAACCCCACCCCACCAAAGGTGCCCGGTCTGAGTCAAGCAAATGATCCCAACTGACCCCGCAGTCATGCACAGATCACTTTACACGGCAATCTGCAATGTTTGCAATGCATACCATTGCTGTTTGGCATAGCCGATCCAGAGTTTGAGGAAAGCCTCGTTTTCATAGTTCCCCTGCCTTGGGACCTGCTTTGTAGCCCACTCATAAAGTTGCAGCAGAGCAAGCCCTTGACGTTTGCTTTGTTGGCTACTGCTGATGTCATGCTGTGAGTCAGCATGCTGGACCAGACTCCACCAGGGCTCTGGTAAGACAGGTTGCTTATGTACAGCTGCTGTCAGTCTGGATGCTTTTTCAGTGTCAGATGGTGCACACTTCATCAGATACTGCTGCAAATGGACATCCCAGCTGATCTGGCGCAGCGCTGAAGGCGGTGCATGTGGTGCCTGCACGCGCTTGAGCTTAATGATCCCACACAAAGAACTATCTACCTGGCTGCTAAAGCATAGGAGATGAGAACGAGCGGATGTGTTCCGGTTTGTTACTAGCTCTGGTTGCAGCACCTGATCCACTCTGCTGATAGGCGTGTCTGGGTGGTGATTGCCTGTGTCTTTGACAGGCATGGCCTTACTCACAGTGGGTTCTGTCGGCGTGCAAATTACTGGCTAGTGCAACAAGCGCTTGAGCGTGTCTAATTGGGCCATTCTGTACCAGATACGCTTGCATTGTCTTCATTTTTGTCGGCCACGACCGTGGCAACTAAGGTCATAGAACTCGTTGCCACCACTTGGTCGTTTTTCTACCGCTGCACAACATCAAGCTGAAGCGCGTGGTCCCCTAACAGAAGAGGACAAGCTGAATCTTCGGCCAGCACGACAAAAGGATCTCTTCTGATCGCTGACATCAGCCATAAACCTCAAAACAAGCTGTTTCTGTGCGGGTTCGAAAGCCGAATGCTCGTCGTGAACAAATGTAAAGTCGGCAATACCAGGCAATACCATATCATTTTGCACAGCACTTCTGCGTGGTTGTTCCTGCAGTTATTGCTCCGCCGGCCTCTTCAACTTCATCTGTTACTTGCATTGATATTCAGTTGATCGCTCGGACACACCCCCGCATTGGCAGCTTCAGCAGTCAGCGAGCAGCACCTGATCTCTGCCTTGCCTGAGCCTGTGAAGCGTACTGCACTGCAGAGACGGTGAGCTTTGGCATCAGTCTGCTTCCTTCTGCGCTGTTACAGCATGGCAGAGTTCCGCAAATGGACTATTCACTTTGAGGATGGCAACAATGCTGTTGACGGCAAAAAAGTGCTGGACCCACCAGGCTTCACCGCAGGAGGAGGAAAGGAACTGGTACACTTCTGCCGAGCACAATCCTACTAGCTGTTGCAATATTTGGCTTTTCCAAGTCTCACACAACACATTGCGTTGTTACACAGGTCACCTCAGGGAATAGCAAATCTCTCAATATGGATGTGGCCATCTTGAAACAGAAAAGAGAAGAGGCAAGCAGCCTTGTCAATCACATAATGCATGTACTTCATGTCATGGGACGTGACACGCAACGGGACATGATCACAGGCAATGATGTCCAGAGCAACTGGCTCCTTCAAGCAAGTTGGCTTTCTTTGCTTCATGATGTGGATGAGCGGAAACCAAATACACCTGTTCAGCATTATGATGTTGGTCACTGGCATATACCAGCCGCTTTCCACACTCTTCAGCGTTCAGCAAGGTGAGCATACTTGAGCTGCTGAACAAATCTGCTGCCAAAGACCCTTGTCAAGCACTGTATGCACAGCCGTGTGGACAAGCCATCATTTGTATTGCTTTGATGATGATAATAAGCCATTATAATTTCTAGCGCATGCTACTAGGTGTATGTTGCACAGGTCATGTCTCGCCAGGTGGGCTTATTCTGAGCGTCACGATAAGGACGTCTGATGTTCATCTGCTGGAAGGTCATGTTGCCACAACTACAGATCATGCACACTCATACTTGACTTGCAGTGGGAGCTCAGTAGTTCTAGTTGGCTGGACCTGCAGTTGAGCAGTTGACTTGACACGTGTTGCCACTGTGCAAGAGGCTTGGTCGGGTCCATGTCATTTGTAACACGTAATGAAGAACTTTGTGTGCTTTGCAGCCATCCCTCAAGATCAGACAGGCCAGCTGGACCTCTTGAAGCCTAGGCTGGTCTTTTGCGCTATACAGATAGCAGGATTACTATTTGCACTGAACAAGCTTCAGGGCATGGGGCTTTTGCCAACAAATCCCTCTGACTATGTGTCCTTCTTGAAGTTGCCGGTGGCTAATGAGTATGCCAGTGGAGGTATCAGGCTCGGACGATAATATGCAAACAAGCTGAGGGAAGCCCGTCAACGTGGAATGCTAACCTAGTAGTTTTGCATGTTCTGCTTATACCTGTATCTGCAACTTCAACATATGTTCAAGTTGGTAACGTGATGTGCTCCACAATATCACGTGTGTCTTCATTTTGAGGCTGATACTGTGGTGCTCATTGAATACAACAATGCATATCGGGTGTCCTTGTAAATCATCGACCTGCTGATTGATGTTGTACGTAGTCTGGTCGTGACAGCCACCGAGCAAAACTAGCAGTGCTAATTAAGAAGCATCCTGCAGCAATGATAGCTTGTCCTGAGGACATAAGAAGTAGTGTGGCCAGACTGATCTTCAAGGCTTCTTCTTTGAGACCTAACCGCTCCGAAACCAGCTGACCTGCAGTGACATCTTGGACTGTTTTGAAAATACGTTTCGCCGTCAATTTTACCTTCAGCGCCACATTCGATGCACAGATCTCCATCTTTGAGTCGCGCCATTGTTCACGCCTGATTTATCGGCTCATGGGCGGCGCAATGCCAGTCATATGAAGACTTGGAGAAGCAACTGTTACTTATGTTGAACTTTGCGAAGCCAGTGTGTGCTGCCGGCCCGGGCACGGTGAGCTGTACTACAAACTCTGGCATCGCAACCGTAGTCAAATTTCCAACTTCTTTCGTGTCCACATGGAAGCCCGACCCGAATATTCGCTTGATCACACAGCCACACAGACAGTGTATAGGTGCCTGTGACGCAGGCCCTCCCCTGCCGCAGCTTGCCATCAGTTCCTCGACGTCAAAGCCTCCAAAAGAGAAGCGGTCGTGTCGGCAAACCCCTGTGCACATCAGCAACCAAGGTCGACCAGTCAGAGGAATACACTGCGAAAATGAAGAAAGCCATGGGCTGGAAAGATGCAGACCCTTACCAGTATCACTATGATCGTGGCTTGTATTGGCATGAGATCATCCCAGACCTGATATGCGGTTCTCAACCCAGAAATACAGCAGACATGGCAGAACTCAAGAACGATGTTGGCGCCACCACAATCATCAATGTAAGCACAAGCTTGATGAAAGCTGCAAGCAACACGAACTTGTTGTGCCCATGAAATGCCATGGAGTTCATTGATCAAACTTGATGAAAGCTGATGCAAGCATGTACATCACTTTGTGCTCTCAGTGCATTGCCTGCTATGCCAATGCACTTGTGTTGTGACTTTGCTCTCTGATGTGTGCAGCTTCAGCAAGATGCTGACTTTCAACATTGGGGAGTGGACTTTGGTGCGCTTCAGCATAAGGCTCTGGAGCTGAATCTGCACCTAATCCGCAGGCCGGTACTGATGCTTCATCCAAGCACAACACGTATGGGCCGCATGGCCTATGGTGGAAAGTCAATATGACATTTACAGGCAGCATATGCATGCTGCCTGCATGCTGGATAGTCTGCTGATTGCCAGCTGTTTGGTTGCAGGCTCAGGATTTTGACCCTCACAGCTTACGCCATATGCTACCATCAGCTGTAAACTCAGTATACCATGCACTCAAAGATGGCAACAGGTATGCAGGATGATGTTTTTGCTCCTGATTTCCTTCCTTCTCAAAAACTTGCTCAGGCTCAGGTTCTGTCCTGTGCAAGGTCTTGATGTCAAACCTTGTGCTTTGACCTTGTGTTGACATTGGCAGCCTGCTATTGTTGTTTGAGAACAGATGATGAAAGCTAATTATAGTGATTGTGTCCCTTCAGGGTGTATGTGCACTGTACAGCAGGCTTGGGGCGAGCTCCAGCTGTAATCATTGCATATATCTTCTGGTTCAAAGACATGGGTTTGGATGAGGTAATCAAGCCATGGGAATGTACATGTGCTGTTGCGTGTTTCTGCTGCCGCTGTCTTTGCAAATTGAAGGGATATCTGAGGCAAATGGGCATTTGTTGTTGCTGATGACTGCACCTGTACTTTTGATGATGGTGATTGCTTGCTCGCGTTGCAGGCTTACAAACATTTGACAGACATCAGGCCATGTGGCCCAAAACGAGATGCCATCAGGGGAGCAACATTTGACCTCTGCTCAAATCGGCCTGCTCATGAGTTTGACCACTTAGGCAGCGATGCTTTTACTGGTATGTCACAGCATGAACGAGACACGCTTCGCCACAGAGTAGTGACGTGGGGTCACTGACAACAGCTGGCGCCAATGGACAGTGTTACTCACAACCATGACTGATCAGCTTTGATTGCATGGTTTAGTTTAGCTAGGTTGCTTCGATGGTTTCTTTGCAAATTGGTGAAAGGTGTCTCACGTGCACAGGGGCATTGTGCACAAGCAAATAATGGCATCAAACTGTATTTTCGTCCCTGCGTACGCTTGTTCAAGATTCTGGCAAGCCCTCAAATCAAATTGCATAACTTTTGCCCCAGGATTATGAAGAGTCCCTGAAAGGATCAGGAATTCACGCATGGCTTGTAGCACATCGCCTGCTGTCTGCTTGCAGAAAATTTTGGGGCTAAAACACAAAAGTCAAAACAAGTCGTCAAAACATCATTCTGAAGCTGTTCCTGCATGATGCCCTGTCAGTCAGTACGAACCTAGGAAGAATATTGTAAAAACTCTGTTCAAAACAAGCGACTCAACAAGCTAGCTACATAACACACAGCTCAACAGCCTACCTATACATTGTCAAAACTCAGAAAACCACACCCTGAGTGTACACAGCCTTTCCTGACACAAACAGAACAAAGAAAATCTGAGGTCAGTTGCGCCAGATTGATTTGTCACAGCCGAGCTTGTGTTGCATTGGCTGGCGCTGGCAGTTGACGATGCTGCCTGGCAGGCAGAAAGGGAAACAACGTTTGACGAGGTATACCAGCACGCTGAGACTGGATTGCTGCTAGTTGATCAACAACCTCCTCAAACACTTCCTGCACAACCTGTAGGACAACACCAAGGTTGTGATGCTTGCTGAGTAAACGTGTCTGTTGCAAGTTTGCGGAATTTTGTGCACTCTCTCTCAACAAACGACATCAGCAAGCAAGCATGCCTTGGGCCTTGATGCACCATGAGCAAAGAGCATCAGTAATCGCAAGCCCACCCGGGCACATGCTTTTGCATTCTGACCAGCAGCTGTCTCAATGTCTTGCAGGTTGCGAGAAAACGGAAGGGACAGCTGAGCATACCTGTGAGTTTGCCGTCTGTCCACTCAAGGTGGTCAAAGCTTGCTGTAGCTCTTTGACCTGAGCTGATGGATTCAATAGCAGCTGCACAAGGGAAGTCAGACTGGGCCTCTCTAGGTCTGCTGGCCTCAATCCTGCAACAAGGTTGCTGTGTCAAAGTCAAAGTCTTTTGCGCTTCATTCGTGATGATGTCCAACGTGGGGTCATCAGACCTTCCCCTTTCTCGAGACTGCCCACCCATTGTTGCAAGCTCTGACATGAAAATCGCGATTTTTCCACATGCTGGCGAAAGGGCACTCAAAAAATCGTTTTCCTCTGTTTCAATTAACTCAGGGACAACAACTTTTACCCTGGACACCTTGGATTTTTGGCAAGGGGTTTTAAAGAGCAGGTTCCAGCAAGACATATGGGGATGCACCATCACAGAGCAAAACACAGAGCTTGCTGTGACAGCGCATTGCTCAGGCAGCAGTCTGAGAGCATGCAGGACAACAACTATTGCGAGCAAACATGGCACTACAATCAAAGCTGAGAATGCACGTGCACAAAGTGTTGCAGCCCCCCCTGTAGTGATTTTGCAAGCGATTAGAGCAGGAGCAAGCGATTAGAGCAGGAGCACCAATAGTAAGCAGAGATTTGAGTAAGAGGATGCTTTTGTTCTGGCGCAACAAGCGACTGGACGGAGTGGTTGGGGGCCAGATCATTGCTTCTGTATGCATGTATCTGGGTCATAGAGCCTCACTCAAACAGACGTTGACAATGACAATTGTGAGAAGCCTGTACAGTGACTTCTCCTTGTGACGACTGCTTTTGGTCCGAAGAAAAAATGGCCTTATACCAAATTGTTCTTGCTCAGAGGTGCCAATGCAGTCCAAATGCAGTGATTGGGTACCATCTGCATTGTTCTTACACCGAGAACAACTCTTTGTCGAGCGTCCTGACAAAGATAATTTACTGTACCTAGAAGTCCAGAAGCCACCTCAAGCAGGGACTGCAGATACACCTCCTCTGTCTGACTTAGTGGGGGCGCGAGCTTCTGCAGCAGCTGTTGGGGCTCTTGGAAGCCCATGCCAGGGACAAAAACAGGCGGTGATGGGATGGGCGGCAAGGGTAATGGCCCTAGGAAGGGTATCCTTGGAGCTAGGGAGGGTAGACTGTTATACGCCCTTTGCAATCTGTCCCTTGTGTACGAGTCTAAGCCAGTGACCAGTTCCTTCACTAGGAGAGGTCGCAATTGCCTGGCCTCTGGTGATAGCAGGAAGTTGATGGTGTCCTGCAGTCAGCAAAACAAGTGTTGTGCTGAAGCAATATACATGCTGAGACGACATTATCATGACTACGTATAAGTCCTAGCCAGTGGCCCATTCCTTAAATAAAAGGGGCCGCAGCTGCCTGGCCTCTGGGGATAGCAGGAAATGGATGGTATCATGCAGTCAGCAAAACAACCGGCCAGGCTGGAGAAACATGTTCCCTGAGACAAGTCATCATGGGTGTGTATGACTGGAATCCAGTGGCCAATTACTTCACTAGGCGAAGCCACAACTGCCCGAATTTGGGGTGACAGCAGAAAGTTTAAGATGTCCTGCACCCAACAAAGCAAGCTTGCTTTCTGAAGCAAGCTACATACTGAGACACGTCATCATAGCTATATATGAGTGCAAGCTAATGACCAGTTCCTTCACTAGGAGAGTTTGCAACTGCCTGGCTTCTGGTGATAGCAAAATGTCCATGGTGTCCTGCAATCCAAGCTCCCGCAGAGCAGATACACAGGCTGAGATGACATCAGCAGCGCCTAGAATAGGACCCACAATCTGAAACTTAGCATTCATGAAAAATTGCAGAAATGTGAGCTCATATGCACACTTGTTGCAATGTATATCAAATGAACAGAATGCACTTGCTTGGATTATACGAGCAGTTGCCTAATACCTGGTATGCAGAGAAAACAAACAAGATATAGCAGTCATGCTACCTGAATGGAGGCACCCTCTTGAGGCACAGCATCAAAATCAATGAAGCCCTCAGTCTGGTCTGCCACATACCCTAAGGCCGCATTCAAAAGCGCTGACAGCCGGGTGGGTTTCACATTGCCGTTGCTGTCATACATGAGGTCCCTGAGGAGTAACGCTGAGCCTGAGGTGGAGTTGCGCAGCACCTTGCGCACCACAAAGGGGTACGCCTGCATCGTACAACATTGCCATGTATCAGCACAACGAGCAGCGCAGGGCATCATGGCAACAAGCTATGCTGAAACATGACCTAGAAAGAAGATGTTTGGGCTTGCACGCTGTCACCGCTGTCAGACCCCTCACTGAGGCATGCATTGTTTGCACTCTACATTTGCGGCACAGCCAAAGAGGCTGCAAGCAATACTGGCCTTGTTGCCATGCAGTCACGCTTTGCAGCCTGCGTCAGAAAAGCAGAGGACTCACTGCTTACTTCAAACTATACATACAGCATCACTGCAGTCATGAGAGCCGCAACATTGAGAGGCCATTATGGTAGTTGGGATCGCCCATGAGTGCAGTCCCCTCAAGGGTGGCTGTGCTTCTGGACAGCAGAGACATGTCATATGGAACTCTGTAGGTTTGTGCAGAAACAGGAGTAATGCAGTAAGCAGCAGTAACACAATACACACCTGAGACACCATTTGGTATCCTGGATCGCCCATGAGCGCTATGCCTTCGAGGGTGGCTGTGCTTCTGGCTAACAGAGACATGTAGGGGGGCACGCTGAAAGGTATTTGCATGCTGGTGCGGATCAAGTCCTGAGACAAACTCTGGAAGTCCAAGGACTTTGCTCCTCCCCCCTTCAAGTATGGCGCCAACACCCTGTGCAGCAACTAATATATGATGTCACAAGCAAACAGACAGGAGACACACTGGTAAATTCTGCATGCTGATGCTTAATTGAAGTTGAGAAAAGCTTTCAAAGTCGCAAGAGCTTGCCTCTCAGCTGTGAAAGTATGGTTCTTAGACCTTGTGTAGCAACTGGCACAATAACGACGCTGTACTCTGTCACAACTTTCTCCAAAGTGAGAGACATGTGGAGGAAGGACGAGACGTCTGTTTGCTGGCGCAAAATGTTAGCCCAGAGTGACAAAAAGTACAGGTTTGCCTACAAAATGAGTGATCTGGCCATGAAGGCTATTGCCACTAAGACTTCAGGACCATGACGCAATGGTTACAACAAAAAGCAAAAGCACTCATTCATAGATGGGTTGCTGAGACCCGCGCTTTGTCTTGCGCCAGCAAATGTAAGTCAGCCAAGCAATGGCAATTGAAGTCGTACTTGTCCATGGCTGAAATGACGAAATCCTGTCGCTATTGGGAAGCATGAACTGCAGGTCTATGAAGTCATTGATCAGGCCATGACTTGGGCGTTCATGTCTGGGATGACAACACCTCTGTTACTGGCCAGCAGCAGCATGTGTAAATCTGCCAAACAATGGTGAGGTGACTTGCCACTTACTTGTCCATGATGGGGATGATGAGACCCCTGTCACTGTTTGGCGGCAGGAATTGCAGATCTATAAAGTCATTGATCAGGCCGTTCCCTGTTGGGCATGACAACATTGACAAGACCATGGTCCCTCTAGGCAGCAACTGCAGGTGTACAAGACATCGTGAATGATGGCGTACTTGTCCATGACTGGAATGATGAGGCCCCTGTCACTGTTTGGCGGCAGGAACTGCAGGTCTATGAAGTCGTTGATCAGGCCGTTCCAGTCCCTGTTGGCCAGGTGAATGGTGGCACTGACCATAGCCTCCCTATCTGACTCAGGAATCTGTGCTACCAGGCCAAAGTCTAGCAGCGCCAGCTTGCCAGCGTGAGGCCCCTCCGTCACCTGCAGCAACACTCAATGATTGGGGTTAGTATCACAAGGTCTGACCTTACAACTACAGATGACACCAAAGTGAGCTGTTCTGAGCGGGCAGTTTGACATACTCCAGCAGCGCTAGCTTGCGGGCATGGGGCAAGAAGCCTCTGTCACCTGCAGCAACTAGAACTTGAGGTCACACCAGATGGCGTGAACAGTGGCGCTGACAACGGCTCCCCTATCTGCCTCAGGAAATTGGGTCCCCAGGCCAAAGTCCAGCAGCGCCAGCTTGTCCCCATGAGGGTTTACCTGTAGCATCAACCTGCAGATCGCACCGTGTGCACTTTTGCCCAAGTGCCCGGCTGCACAACTGAGACGCCTCACCACAAGCGAACGACAAGGTCCAACAGCGCTAGCCGGCCTGCATGTGTTGCTTCTGTAACCTGTTCACATGTTGGCTCACTTGCACCACCACAAAATGGCAGGTCTGACATAAACCAAATGAGCCGTGGCTTGCCTAAAAGTGGCCCTTGCCGTGTGTTACAGCGCCAATGTGAGCACATGGAATGGGGCTGACTACTTGCCCAGCCGCAATACTGAGCATGTACCTTGAAGGGGTTGCTAGCATTGAGACTTCCAGGGAAAAAGTCAATGTCAAGCAGCTGTGTCATCAAGGCTTGTTGGCCAGTTGCCACCAACTTGCTGATTGTGATGTCCACATGAGCCACACGTTTGACACATTCAGTGAGGTGAACAGCTGGGAGCAATGGGGCCACAGAAGGGGTGGAGTATTAGGTACCTTCAGGAGATTGCCTGGGTGAGGGTCCCCATGGAAAAAACCAATTTCAAGTAACTGTGTTAGAAAAGCTTCTTGGCCTGTTGCCACCAAGCGCCTAATCTCCTCTGATGGTAGACCTGTCAGCTTGACGCCTGTCACCCACTCCATCACCAATACCCGCCTGCATGCAACCAGAACACTGATCAATGAATCATCACAAAATTCCATTTCAATGAAACTGGCAGACAATCACTGGTTGACTGCAATGACGGCATGAGACCTCTGATGGCAGGCGTGCCAGTTTGCATACACGATATTCTGTATGTGCATTGACACAGCAAGTTATCTTGCATGCAAACAATTGATTGAGCAATGAGTTGATACAAATCGCAGTCTGAGGTAAGATTGCCAAGGGGTCAAAAGGCATGCGCCTGCCATATTGTGGTCAGCAATATGCACTGTAACAAAATACAGTGTTGTCTCTTCATGATATTGCTGAACGGGGAGAGATTCACGCTGTCGTCTGTGGCTGACTACTGTGCTATGCTGCACTGGTTTCTGCTGTACTATAAGCCAATACAAACTTGTTGAGACCCTTGACAACTTGGTTTGCAGACTGTCAAAGCTCTACAGTTGAGGCTTGTCTCGCTGAGTCTGCAATCAAAGCTTGTCCTGCTGAGTTTGACTCAAGACAACAAACCTGCATCACAGTTTCTGCAAGACAAACCTTGTCTGCAGAGGCTTGCCAGTCTGCAAGCCATTTCCGCAGGTACCCAAGCAAAGCCAACGTTGCTGCGTCATACCAGGACATCACAGCCGGTTGCTGGCAGTGACTAGCATATCCAGAGCCTTGCAACCATGTCTTAAGGTAGCAATCTTAAAGGTGATACAGGGACCCAGGCAACTAGTGTTGAATGCGGTTTGGTCTGACCAGTGCAAGCTTTCGCTCAATCAGGCATACTTCAGATGTAGACGAAGCATCTGTGCTTACATGAATTGACACAGGATGCAAACCAGTGAAAGAGAGCTCCAGCGACCATTTAGCATCAAGTGTGACGCATGACCTTGCCCTCCATGTTTCATTTGCACAACAGTCAGCATCCGCATTTGGCAAGCGCAAGGCAATACAAAACCTTCCCAACCTTGTGGTTGTCTCCATGACAGGTTTGGGATGATGACTCCCTTGCTGCCAAACTCTAAATGCTCCAGCAGCATTGCCGTGCGCTCCATATTCAAAATGTGCAACAGTGAAAGAGATATGGCATCCAGACAAGGGTTTACCTTGTGGTTCTGTCCATGACAGGTTTTGGAATGATGACTCCCTTGCTGCCAAACTCTGACTGTTCCATCAGCATTGTCATGCGCTCCATGTTCAAGGCTTCATTTCTGAAGTCCATCTCAGTGTAAAGACCTTCAGCAAAGGTGCTGAGCAGCAGTTGGTAGTCCGTGTCTTGGGCTGTAAAGCGCCGAATGATGCGCTCATACACTCCTACTGCTCTGCGCATGACATACAGGTCCTGCACGTACATGGCTGTTGCTTGCTATGCATGGTCATCCAGTGGTCTACACGCATGCCAAGTAGTTTGGTACCTGCAGCAGTAATCTTGTCTTTACAGAGGCACCAAGCAAGCCCAACGCTGGCTCTCACACTTCCTGAGTTTGTGATGTCATGTCAAATCTGCAGGAGGTTGCCGCTTTGCTCAAGTTTGAGTGTTTGCACTGTGACACACTGAAGCAGCTGGAAGCCTCTATTTTGTCTGCAATGCTACATGCGTGGTGCTAAAACAGTGTATTCAAGGCCGTTCCTCTGCTGTCTTTTCCAGGAAGACACTCATAACTTCACCTGGATTACTGCCTGTGCATTACCGCTCGTGACTGACAGCAGCAGCGCAACAAACAGCACAGACGGCTTCACTACAATCCCAGCTGCAGACACCCTCAGATCCACTCGACTCACCAGCTGAGGCGTACGTTCGCTCGCGATTTACGTCACAGGGCACAAACAAGCAGCTGGAAGCCTCTATTTTGTCTGCAATGCTGAGCAATAGGATGGGCTCCTTCCTACAATGTGCTTGATCACATCCAGAGGCAGCTTCTGGCTCCCTTTTGACATCAGCCAGCTGCTATCTAGCCTGGCCAGATCCTCTGAATGTGGTCATCTATTTCACTGAGGTGCTGTGGTACTCCGTCACATCAAACATGCAGAGCTAGGGTCATGTGAGTGCACCTTGGAAATGGTGGCAAGAGCACCAGGCCTCTGAACTTTCACAGCCACCTCCTGACCATTGCTCTTCAGCCTGGCTCTGTAAACCTGCGCCAAAGAGGCTGCAGCAACTGGGCGCTCGCCAAACTCTGAGAACACAGCACTGATGGGCTGTCCCAGTTCCCGCTCAACTGTGGCCCTGGCATCTGTGGTGGGAAAGGTGGGCATGTTGTCTTGCAGCTTTGACAGCTCTGTCATGACACTGGGAGGAAGCACATCTGGCCTGCACAGCAAGACAGGCTTCCATGCAAAACTTCCTTTCTCACAAATTTTGCTTTGCTCGGTTTCTTGGTTAATTTTACTTTATTTCCATCTGTCTGTTCCTGTTGCAGGCCGACAGCATGATTGTGATGATCATAACAACAGAATGCACGCCATTCCCAGCCACAAAGAGCTCAGGAAATCGTTTTGGTCAGAACGAGTACAGTTGCTTTATGCTGAATTGCTTGAATGTCAAGTACACAATCATTTGCACTTTGGCCTCATGCGTGAAATGATAAAAGGCCCACATCACATGCTGCATACACATGCTTTGCCTTTACTCATCACTTGCAATTCTCAGCGATGTTGTGGCAAGAACTGTAGGTGTTTGAGATCATTGCTTTGGTGACACACAATTGGCATAACATGCACCAGCTACGGCTTCAATCAATGTACCCAATCATGTCAAGTGCAAGAGCAGCTTCACATGCAGCCGCATAGTCGCTGTGATGACTGTCGACCAAGACGCATGAAGACATCGCCTTAACAACTGACAGAAATTCTGGCCACATTGTCCACAGGAAGCATTCATGCAGCTTGGGATGTCAGCAGCTTGGCTGCCTCATTATAACACTGTACCACAGAAACGTATTTGAAAGTGTTGAGCAACCGCTCACAGGGTCTGCAAGCATTGTGTCATGACAGAACAGCCCAATGTGCTGACGTCTCACATGTTTTAGATGCGCTATTGAGGCACTTCTGGCATTGGCTGCATTGTGTGAGGCGTGAGCTTCTGAAAAGGGCAGCACACTGATAACTGAAAGAGCACCATACAGCCTTTAATGCATGCATTGCGCATCTGAAACTACACAAGTCAGCGATGTAATGCAAATTTCCCTGAGCAAAAGATGGCATCTGTGTGCTGGAACAACTAAAAGCACCACTAGGCAGAATAACGCAAGAAAGCTCTTGACTACCACTTCTCTGTGATACCCTGCTTTTCATATTCATGTTGCACCAGGCTTGTGCATGTTTGCAGCAGTCTATGGCTTTCACAAGGGACTGCCACAGAAACATGCGAAAGCCAGAAGCTTTCACATGAATGTCAAAGGCAGACAGTGCCACTGGAATACATCAGCCATAGGCTACAACAGGGTCGTTGTTGCACATGATCATTCTGGATGGAGGCAGTGGCATGCTGATTGGACCATGCTTTTCTTGCAGCAAATGGCCCATTGTAAGTCCAGCTGATGCACTAGCAGATTTGCATCTGGCGTCGTTTCAATTGGGCTGGCTATGCTAGGGAGCCGAGCAACGCCATAAAGAGCACTGTCAACTGTATGTATCAGCAGACATGTATGTTGATCCTGCACACCTGATGCTGAGAATCTGTCCAAGCTTGATGAAGGTAGGACCAAGCTTTTCCAGATTGTTGACTGCCTCCCTTGCAAGTTGGTCCTGTCGCTGCTCGAGCTTGCCTTGTATCACCGCATATGCTAGTTTGGTCAGCCATGGGGCTGCATCACAATGTGCCCCAATGTGAGCTGAGCATGCTAGCAGAAGATGTGGCAGATACACAACTCAGGAGCAGAGGAAAGTCAAGGTCGTATTGCATGTCACCTGAGACAGCTGCAAATCTTGCCCAGCGAGATCCAAGCTCCCCTATAAATAGTAACAGACATTATTGCACCATGGAGCACATGAGCGTACACACAACCAATCTGATGACTAGCTTGGCTTACCTGGTTTGCCACGCCAGAAAGAGGCAATGCGCTCCTCATTGTAAACCAGAGGCAACCCATCTGCGTCTATTTCGTAAGGGTCAAAGTCAGGCTGATCCATACGCCTTCTGCTGACATATGACACTGCCTGCAATGACGCAAAGAGGGTCATGTCTGCTCCAAATACAAATGCATGTGCGTTCTTGGCTGCAGGAGCGCTTGACCAAGGCATGGTACTGACCTCGACCTCCCTGTACCTCCCATCTGGCACATCGCTCAAGTCAACCTTGAGCTTGCTGAGGTCTCCGACACCAGGTATGGAAAGCGCTGACGGTTGTTTTGTGAGTACAGCCTGGGTTGGGGATTGACGGCTTGCTCGTCTGTCACGTCGCAAGGACGTTTTAGTGATCTGCCAAACTGAGCGGGTTGAACGAAAAGTGTACCGGAAAGACAGGCCCGCTGCAGGACAGCTATGCAGGCATTGGTGCATAGGACAGGGCGATCTACGAGAGGCTGAACGCGAACGCTGATATGTCTCAGACAGCTATGCTAGAATCAGCGCATGCCAAAGCACGTCGTTGGGGCGTAGTACTGACCACTAGCTTGCTGGGCATAGCACACACGCACGACAGACTGTGCAGGCGAAAAGGCACTTCAGATTGGATGGCAAACCCATGCAGAGTTTGCTGATTTAGCAAAGCAATGCCAGTCACACCCCTGTCTGAAGGTGTACTGGCTTGCAGCTTTGTGTGTAGGTGTATGGCCACTATTGACCAAAATGACAATTTTCGATCTAACATGTCTGGAGTCCACAGCAATTTTGGTGATCAACGTTGCATGCATGTTTGCACAATGCATGCCAATCTTGGTGTGGGCACAGTTTCTCTCAATCTGCATGCCAGCGGCCGGGCTGGGCTGCTCATGCGCATGCACAGAAAACGTTTTGACTGCCTGCAAGGTGGGGAGGCGAACGCTTCACGTGCTCAAGCAAACGCGAATCTGCCTGTTAAGTGGCATGATGCAATGCAGATAATCATTCTTGTTATGGATTATCCAGCTTGTCACACGGCTATTGGGCAGCCGGACCACGTGGGCCTCCGTAAAGCGACGCTGGCCGACTGAGTCACCACTGCTCACTTCAATGCTACTTTCACCGCCCAAAGCTTCCTTGTATAGTTGCGGGACTCTATCGATGCTGGCTCTGCACTCGAGGTGCACATCTCCTTGTCGAGGGAATAATTTGAGCCTGAATAGATTTGAGTCGCTACGTGTGGACCCTGGCCGTACGCAGCACTGAGCACGTAATGGCAGCAGCGGAGTTAGAAATCCCTCAGGTGAGTCGGCTGCGATCCATATTGGCTTCGAACTTCGAAAGAATCAACAAGCTTTTGTGAGCAGTCGGGCTGGCTGTTCATCCGGTGTGTTCGTACGGTGCTCTCGTTAAGGCTTACACACCTCTCCTTTCTTGCTCAGGTGTTGGGAAGCAGTTTGCCCGCGTCAGCCGCAGGTACGAATGCAATATCTAGTCTGCCTTTCCGAGCATGCTGTTCGGCGTCCTCAGCATGTTTCAGCTGAGTCGAAGCGTCAGATCTGACTGTGCAGGTCGTTTTTGCATGCCACACCACAGCCCCTGTGGGCCCTCTTCAGAGCACCATGCTTTGCACATGCAGCACTGGCCTGAGGCCGAGCCCCTAGACCACAGGTCGCAGAGCTTCCCACTGGATATACGTGGCGCCTCACACCTTAGTGTAGACCCTGCACAGTGGCCCACACAAAAAGCGCCTCAGCCGGAAGCCAGCAAGCATGCAACAAACGACAGTCAGCGACCAGATGCATTGTCATGGCGTCAGAACTTGCAGGAAACAGGCTCGATGGACAGCACAGACAGCAGGTCTTCAGAAACCACCAGCAGCAAGAAGCAGCAGACCGTGTTAGTTTGGGATCTGGATGAGACACTCATCCTGTTTCACTCCCTGCTCAGCGGGGCTTATGCATCAGCACATTCACCGCAGGTTGGTCCAATTGCTCTGATAGACTAAAAAATTGTACTTGCACCCACAACATACAGTTGGTTGTTCATGCAAGTGCCCATGTGCTTCATATCGCATCACCTGTTACCTTTGTCATGCAGAAAGCCAGTGAAGCAGCAGCCCTTGGAAGGAAGTGGCAAGAGTCTATTTTGGACGTCTGCGATCAGCATTTCTTTTTCACTCAGGTGCGCGGCAGTTCAGCCTTTTGACACTTTTGCTCAACCATCGTCGCCTTACAAGCTGTCTCACTGGGTCTTGCTTGCTTGCAATCACTTTGCCTGCTCAGCAATCTTCACAACATTGCAATAAGAATCTGGAGTCATAGACTGTGTGCACACTTGTTGCAAACGGAATGAGTTGTGTCATTGTTTCTTTGTCCTGGCTACAGATTGAAAACTTTGACCAAACCACTCCCACAGCTCTTCAGCAGTGGGACGACCACGAGGACTTGACCAGCTACAACTTCAGTGCAGATGACTTGCAAGCTCCTGACAATGTTGATGACAAGCGAAAACTAGCATACAGGTACAGTTTCAAGAATATCACTGCTCCTTGTTGTTGAATCGTGTTGAGCCTCAGACACATGCTTGTGAGTGCCTGTACATTCTGTACTCTGGCAAGACTTGCTGTATAGCATGCTTGTCAGCAAATCACAGACCAGGAAGCGCGCAGGCAATGTTGCTTGTTGCGTGCATTCATGGCAGTGTTGGGGACTATGTTGCTTCTAACAGGCATTATTCACTCTGCAGGTTCAGGCGCATCACTCAGCTATATGAGCAGGGCATCAAGCCACTTGCTCGTAATTCCTTGGAGCTATCAAACTGGAACTGGCTGTACAACACAACAGATAAGCTGACCAAGGGTTGGCTTTCACACGGCGCAAGGCTGCTGCAACAAGTCACAGCAACAGCAGCGACCAAGTCTGGTGATGAAAGCATGGATGACATTCAGCGCTTCAACTCCACCAGCAGCAGTAGCAGCAGTTGGCAGTCTGTCTGTGGAGACGCCTTTGGGCACACTATGATGGACCAGCAATTGAGCAAGCTGATGCACAAAACTTCAGGAGGTCCAGGTATGCTACTTATGCCACACTGGTGGCATAAAGTCACAATGCCATCTTATGTTATGGTAATCTGGCTTTCAGCATTCTTGTCCAGCTGATGTATGCTGCATCACACTCAGTTCTGGCAATATCATCCTGCATTTCAGCAATGCAAATACCACAAGCTTCACGTGTTCTGTTTTTGCTGCAGACAAGTGGATGGAGACTGATGACAACGCAGATGTTGTGAATGTGCTGGTCACCACCGGACAGCTAGTGCCCACATTGGGCAAGCTGCTGCTGTTTAAACTTGATGGAGCCTTCAAGGCGACATGTGAGCCGCCTCTTCAGTAGTGCCTTGTTTTTGTCTCATTGTCAACAGTCCCATGCCTGTCCTGTGTTACTCGTTTGCCTTAGCTCTGCTATCTGGCTGAGAGCATGCGTTCACGCAGCCACAAAGTTCAGGCTTTCTTTGTTGCGGCATGTGTGGACTGAGCAAAATGCATTGCTGCATTGCTGTTGACCTTCGCTCATGCCATCTGTCTTTGCCATTGAGTTCAGTGCACAGTCCTCTGGCCGCTGGTGATAGTGTTGCCTTTTCTGCAGCTTATTATAGATGCTGTTGAATGCACCAAGTCTTCCGCTTCCAAAGGCCAGCTGTAAAATCCATTTTTGTGCTTTTTGCAGCTGTCTACAGTGCACGGAATGAGGGCAAGGCGCATTGCTTCGACCTAATTGCGGACCGCTTCGGCAAGGACTGCAATTATGTTGCTATAGGTAAACCCTCGCAATTCTTGCCAGCCTTGGCTACCATGTTATGTCATCTAGTTGACCTCTGTGTCAGCTCGCAATGTGCAACATACACTGTTTTTGCTTTTGGCTGAAACGTCGTTGCTCAGAGGCCTGTTCAACCATCTTGTATAGTTTTGCCTGCATCATTGACAAGGCCCAGATGCCATCTCCAGCAACTCTTGTGGCTGTACATTGCTGCTTTGCCATCAACATGTACTTTGCTGGCTTGCCACATCGCGACAATATATAGACAATATATATACAATATATATCAAGATATAAAGACAATATATATACAGTGATATCAATATATATATATATATAGACAATATATATCTATTGTGTGTAAGCAATTGCGTGCTGTAATGACTTGACAAATTCGATATGATGAGTCAACTTGTGGCAGATTGGTCACAGATTGGCAAATCACATCAATTTTGTCAAGTCATCACAACATGCCTTCCCAGCTGCATGCATGAAAGGACATCAGCGATTCCTGCATTGCGACAGCATGTTGTGACTGTCTGTGCTTGCATTGACATTTTGGTGTTGTGTCTGTTTCATCATGGCACATCACCTTCCTCATTTCTCTACAGCATGCTGTCGTTGTCTGTGTGGTCTACATGTGACAGTGCTGGCTTTGACATTGCATTGTTTACGTGTGTCATCATGACACATCAGCATTGTTGGCTTGTTGCAGAATGTTGATGATGCCCATGATCCTGATTTATCAGCCTTCTTGGCTTGCTACACCTTTTTCCCAATCTTGTCTGTATACTGCTAGGGGTTAACATGCCATCGCATGTTGACATCGTCCTTGAACATTGCAGGTGACGGTGCTGAGGAGCAGCGCTGTGCAGAAGAGCGCAAGTGGTCTTTTGTCAAGGTGGACCTCTCCTCAAAGCCACAAGCAGCTGCACAGCGGGTAGACGAGGCTCTGGCCAGCTTCCCAACTGACGGCGGTCTGCTGACTGCAATGAAGGCTGAGCACTTGACAAGCCTATGGTCAGATTTGTGAGGCTGCTCTAAACAGTGCAATGGCCCTCTGCCAGGGCATTTTGGGGACAGCCCTTCAAGGCAGCCCTGTGACGCCTATTTAAGGCCTGCTGAAAGGCTGTGCCAGCAGGGCAACTTGACATGCCCCTGAAAGGGTCTGTCAGCACAGCGGGGCAGACAAACACCAGCCAACAATGAATGTTTACAGCTGCAACAGTGCTTAAATAAGCACTCCAGTTGCTCTGGAGTGTGGTTCAGCAGCAAGATGAATCAGGGGCGCAGCAGCAGCTCAGGTATACTGTGACGGCGCAAAGCAAAGTCAGCAGAATGTCTTTGCAATGTGGCTGGATGCTAAGGAATGAGGCCAATCTGGCATTTGCACCAGGTTCTAGGGATCACATGTCTGTAATGTGAAATTGGAGAATGTCTCAGACTGTACATTGCTTTATTTCTGGCGCCTGGTGTATCTCTGCCATCATCAACAAAAATGATTTCAGCTGGTCTGCTGACTTGCCTAGATATGTGGCAATAAGGCTAGAATTTAGTTTGAGGGTGGAGTCTTGACTAACTTGCTTACTTTTTGTTGACCATCATTTTGCTGCTGCTATGCTGTATTTGCAGGGCTGGTCTGTCAGCTGTACTGTGGTTGCTGCTGCTGTACTGTATTTGCTGGATTGACCTGTCAGCTTTGTTGTGCACGCCGTTTGCAGTCTTGGGTGATACTCAATTCGTTTCAGAGAATTGCCTGCCTGATTCCCGTTTGCCCATAGCTATTACAGTCACTGTGCCCCCCGTCGATGATTGTAGGACTTTTTTATTTGTGCTTGACTTGCAATACATGGCCAAAATATGTCAAGCTTGGAGGTGTAAATAACATCCTCAATGGATCCCGTCCATGGTTATGGCACAAAGGCATTTCAGTTGCCGCTTAATCGGCTGCGGTGGTCGTGCGGCAAGTCTGCACTCGCGAGAAGTTCGGTCTGCGCTTGTGCACAGCGACTGAGCGGTCTTATTTTGCACCGCGAGCTGGTGCTCTGAGCAATGCAGAGCCTTGGATGCATATGCACCTCGTGCACAACGCTGTCATGGCGGCAGCAACAGACGAAAGCGAACCTGAATACTACGCTGTCGCTCACTGACAAAGCCGACGACTGTTGCGAAGTGAACGCGCTCAAAGCAATCCTTTCGTGCATTCTCATTGCTGATTGACCAGGATTCTGAATCTCGCACGTGGCTCTGCAGAGCGTGCTACTGCAAAAGTCAGCACGAGAATGTGTAGACAGTGCTTTTAGAAAAACATGTCAGCGTCCAACATGTGCATATTGCATGACTTGCCGTGAGGCTCAACACTTGACATATGCAATCAGCCTGATGACCAGTAGTCCGATCAACAGAAACATTACCATACAGCAGAATTGCACAATACTACGGTGTGTGTACAGCATCCAAAAGTCGACCCCGAGAGTTGACTCTAGATCATATCTTGCCTTTGCTACTCATTGGTCACCTACGCTCAGTTGAGCAACTCTGCAGGAAGCATCAGCATAGCCTTGAACTTGAAGCTACAGACACAAAGGGCAACTGCAACCACGTCTTTAGGCTGTCTACAGGTATTTGTACAGTACATCTACAGCATATTCTCATTCAAGACTCAACCACCTGTGTGAGTGTCACCTTGGCCAAGTGCCGGTGTCGCTGCTTGCTGCATCGCAAGTGTCATCCCGATATTTTGTCTGCTTTCCCAGATAAAAGTCTGCCTAACGGCCCAGGGTGCAGGGGTGCAAATTTGATCTTTGCTTGCTGACTTTCTTGAACTTACCTTGCTGGAATCATCAGGCTTCATGAAACAAGTCCGATGACTTCAATGAAACCAATCTGCATCTCTGCTGGACTCACCAACCCTAAATAGGAAACGTCCATGAGACGCTTAATGCAAACAGAAATCTACTTCTCCTCCTCCCAAATTATAGAACCTCCTACCATGGAGTCTTGGGTCTCCAAAATGGTTCCAGAGCTGCTGAAAATGGTGTTGCGCAACAGCTCAGCAGACAATCCACGCGACGCCAAAGACACTCTGCGCTCAGTGAATTTGCCTTCTGGTGACCACTCTACAGATGGCCTTAAAGTCTGCGCAGGCTCATTGCTACTGCCCTGATTAGGGGCACTGTAAGTGCCCCTCTTGCCCTTCAGGCAGCACCCACACCATTTTCCAAACACCTTTCGGCACCAATTTTGAGATTTGTTGACAACATTTTGCACACGCAGCAAAGCATCCAGTGCCCCTGCTTTGGCGATGAGTAATCCCATGACTACGAGGAAGAAGGCGTTAAGGATCAGCAGCAGTATGCCTGTTGCATTCATGCCTGCCTTGCTGGCAACACCTGATGGGTCTACAAAGTACAGGCAGCCAGTAGTGGTGGCCACCACTGTGAACAGGCCCAACACCTGCAGCCATCATGTTGTTGGTAATCGCAACAAGTTCTCGTTAATGCCACATTGGAGGGCATTTTGGCTGAGCTATGGTGCACACAGGCACATCTTTGGACACTTGAAGACCATGTGGTTGTGTGTCTGTATGTTGCGTTGGTCAATGCAGGTAATGATGTATTGATGCAGACTTAGCAGTCCATGCCTGCCTTGCTAGCACCCCTGATGGTTAACAAAGTCAAGGCAGCCAGTTGTGGTGGCCATCACTGTGAACAGGCTCTGTAGAGAATCAACAACTGCGCACAAGTGAACTGTCATACCTGGACTTTCTGGGAGACTGTTTCCTCAAAAGGGCACACGTGGGTCAGCACCGTTAGGCCCACAGTCAGAATGAACAGCATGACGGTGAGCTGATAGTAGGTGTTCAGGGCAGTGGCAAAGACCAAGGACGCTGTCAGTGCAAAAGTCTGCAGCAGAGTCACAATGTCCCAGTACCACAGGCTCCGCCTACAAGAATGCAAAGCAAAGCATTTGTTTGGATTTCTTGTGCCAGCCAAAAGACTGATCTGACTTGGCAAGCACTGATGCAGCGTTCTCAATTACATAAGGAATGAAAGCATTCACATGTAGCGAAAATGCAAGCATGCAGGGCAAACATTGAGCAGTGTTGTACCCATCATGTGGAGTCGTGACATCTGCATGCAACACTGCTTGAGGCTAAAGCACCTCCTCAGCATAAAGCTCTGGACCTAGCCTCTAGAAGATCATGCACTCACAAAGTTGTACTGAGCAGAAGATGCATGCGAGCTCAGTATGTTGTCAGCTGAACACATGGTCCATAGATGAGCAAAGCCACAACAAGCTGATGACTATAACTATGAGCACTTCACAGCAACTTTGCTGATCTTGACAGGCATTGGCTGAAGAGTGCAAGACAGAATACATCACATTTGCAGCCAGACACACTTGCATATGGGCATGCACATAATGCGGCAGCGGGCCATGAACTTGCAGCAATCAAGCTTTTAAGAGCAGCGTATGAAGCAGCAGCGTAAGCAGTCTGATGCATAGCATTGCATAAAGTGACTCACGCAATGTAGACAATAGACAAAGCCAAAGCGCAGGCAATTCAATGCAGAGTCTTGCATGCAATAATCAAGGGCAAAAGATGAAGCCACGACACACGCAGATTGTTGCACAGCTTCGCATGAGTTCATGAGAAAGATCAGGGGTACTATAGACTTGAGCCATGCAATGCAGGTAATTGTCTGTTCTACAGGATGGCCATGACCATACTGGATGCATTCTTGTCAGGGCAAAATGTGAAGTCCACATGCATGCAATTTGTTGCTGGGTACTACATGCGACACACTATTCACTGCTGGATTTGTGCTGGCACAGGGTTCCATGGGTTGTATACGCACTTGTAAGGATGGTAGATGAAGCCATAGCGCAAGCGGATTGCTGACTGATCCAAGGCGTGACGGTGATATAGCAGCACAGCCAGCGACACCAGAGGAATGCCAAGGCCAAAGAGCAGTAACAATGGGACTCCAATGATGCCTGCCCAGTGTAAATGTGTTCCAGTGAAGCATTCCATTGTCATGTCAGACACCCAATACCCATGCAGCCAAGTCGCCTGTGCACGCATTTGCGTTAACTGAAGCATTGCATTGTCATGCTAGACAAGAATAGCCCAGTCCAAAGAGCAGCAACAAGGGGAGTCCAATGGTGCCTGCCTAGTGGAGATGTATGCCGGTGCAGCATTCCATTGTCATGTCAGATACCCAGTACCCATGAAGCCATGTTGCCCGAAGACACAGCCCATGCGATTGAGTGTCCAAGGCAATGAAAACAGCAGCAGCAGCAGTCAACTGGGGGAGCCCAATGATGCCTGCCCAATGTAGGTTTGTTTGAGTGAAGCAATTCTTTGTCATGTCAAATACCCAGTACCTGTGCAGCCAGGGTACCTGTAGACACAACCTGTATATGAAGCAGCCAAGGCAGTGAGGACAACAGCCAGAATGAACTGAGATAATGTTTGATGGCCAAAGAGTACCAGGGGAAGCCCAATACTGGCTGTCCAGTGTAGGTGTGTTCTAGTGAAGCATTCCATTGTCATGTCAGGCACCCAATACCCATGGACCATTATTGCCTGTGAAAACAGCTCATTGCAATGAAGCAATCAACAGCAGCAGCAAAGGAAGCCAAAACCTGAGATACAAATCTTGGAGGTAGTGGACACAGACTTCAGGGCAGCAAGGCATTCACAACAAGCACAAATCTTTCTCAGTCAGGAAGGGACTCACTCTGGAGTTCTGTGGGTAGGCAGTGCTTTGGTCTCCAGAGTCAAGTCTGTCCACACTGTAGCACTGGAAGAAGTTCAACGCCGCTGAGACCAAGCTGGGGTAGTAGTAGAATGCCACAACCAGCAGAGTCACCAACAGGCGTCTCCTGATCTCATTTGAATGATCAACAGCTGTGGATGCAGTGTTATGGGCAGCTAGGGTGCTTGCTGTTGGCGGCTGGGGTTGAGCAAACGCTGACACTGGCGGCAGTTGCGGTTGTGCTTGAGCAAAAGCCGAAGTGGGTTGTGGTTGTACTTGTGCAAAAGCTGAAGTGGTTTGTGGCTGAGCAAAAGCTGAGCTTGATGGCTGCGGCGAGGGTTGAACATGTGCAGCAGATATGGCAGCTGCAAACTGCTTTGCTCGCTTCCTGCGTAGCTGCAGGCCCCTGCATCAGAAAACATGGGGCAATTGTGCAAGTCATTCTTGAGCAGTTGAGCAGTCACTGGAAAAAACGGAAGAAAAGGAGTCTATGCCATTAGGCGTCATACTGGGAGCCTCTGTCTAAAGAGGCAGCCTGGCGGAGCAGTCACCACCTTAGTGCATATACATGCACATGCTTGACAGTCAAGCGTCAGTGGATTGGCTGATGTGATGTTGACACTTGCGTTGACAACAACAGGGTGTAAAGACACTCCTGAAAGTAAACAGGAAGGGCATGGTGCACAAGAGGCAGCAAGTGTTGTATTCCCAGAAGCTGCAGGGAAGACACACCTGAGAACCTGGGCCACCATGAGGATGACTAATGTGAACCAGGGCACTGCTAAGCGCAAGATGAGCCGTTTGAGAACCGGGTTGATCCCGCCATGAGCGCTGATCAAGCAGTCAATTGACAGCGCTCCACTTGTGACTGAGGAGAAGGCAAATCCAGTCACGCTGAAGATCCAGGTCAAAGTGCCGGGTGCAGGCACATTTGTTGTGCCTATCATCTGGATATACTGCAGCCACAGTGTGAACGCCTGCATGCAACACAGTAAGAGTGCTGAATGACTGGGCGGTGGTGTCAGTATTGGTGCCTGATGACTTGGAATTTTCAAGAGCAGGCACGCTGATGGTGCCTATCATCTGGATTTTCTGCAGCCAAAGCGTGAGCGCCTGCAAGCAACACAGTGCATGTGCTGAGTCTCTCAGCGTACGGCAGCCATAGTTCTAGACATCTCGTGGGTGTTAAGTGACAGAGGAGAAGGCAGACCCAGTCACGCTGAAGATTCATGTCAACGTGCCGGGTGCAGGCACACTTGTGGTGCCTATCATCTGGCTGTACTGCAGCCACAGTGTGAGTGCCTGCATGACACGCATTTCGTGTGCTGAGTTTCACAACAAATTGCAGTCATGGCACCAGTGCCTGCACACAAAACTTGAGTGTTGAGTGACTGCAACCCTAGTCACACTGAAGATCCAAGTCAAAGTACTAGGAGGTACATTGGCGGTGCCTACCACCTGAACGTATTGCAGCCACAGTAATCTGCATGTGCCATAATGGTTGTGATGAGGTAGAGGAAAGGTGCCTCAATGATCATCAAGACCTACTGCAGTCATGTGTAGGTGCCTGCATGCATTGACATGTGCCTGCACTGTCAACACCAAAGCTAATATTCCAGAGTTATCTTCAGTCACTGCCAGCATGCCAATGTGTCTGGACTGTCACCAGAAGGCACATTGGTATTGCTTATCATCTGAACGTAGGTCACAGTGTGAGCGCGTGCATGCCACACATTCTGTCTGCGGTCCTGACTATATCCCCGTTGCCCGGCAGCAAATGTAAGTGTGTTGAGCTCAGCTGGACAACATCACAGGGTTGCAGTCCGTTTACAATGCCAATGCAGTGCAGCCTTAGCAACAGTCCCCATATATATGGAACAGCCAGTTGCCCTACCGATGACAAGTGCAAAGAAACTGATCTGAAAGATCTTCAGGAAACCTTGTTTCCAGATTGCAGGCGCTTTGACAGAATACCAACAAAATCATTGTGACAGGCAATGCAGGAGTCAACGGCAGCAACGTACCCTAGTAAGCTCTGATGCCTTGACCTTGTTCCCAAACCCAGTACTAGCAACGTCGTCCTCATTGTCCTTCGATGTTGAGTGATTTTCAACTTGCAATGCAAAGGTTGGTTGTGATGACCTACCCTAGTAAACTCTGACGCCTTGACCTTGTACCGAATCCAAAATCACTGTCAGCAACATCATCCTCATAGGCCTTCAACTTTGAGCGGATTCAGCCTACAATACAAACGTCAGCAGTATGAACACACCCTAGTAAGCTCTGACGCTTTGACCTTGATCCCAAACCCAGAGTCAGCAACATCGTCCTCATTGTCCTTCAAGGTGGAGTGGATGCTGTAGTACAGAAACGCCAGCGACAGCAAATTGCTGCCGATGAAAGCAAGCACAATGGCTGCAGCGTTTTTGCACTGTTGGCAGGTCCACGTGCTAGTTCTGCCATAGGATTGTGGACCCTCTCTGATGCACATGGCACACAACGGACCGTAGTAACCTTCTGTACACTGCTTGCGCATATAGCTAGTTTCCTCTGTGCTGCTGACGGGCGTATCCAGAGTGCAGTATATTGGGTTGCCCTGCAAACAACACATGAGTGGGTTGACATGCTACTGTCTGTTATCTACACTTACTATATGCAGCGTCAGTGCGATCTGCATGAGTGCAGTCTGTTGCCGCACGCATGCCACAGAGCTGAAATGTTAATTTCGATGCATTGCTTATGCATGGTTTCCTCTGTGCTGCTGACAGGCGTATCCAGAGTACAGTCTACTGGGTTGCCCTGCAGGCAGCATAGGCGATTGCAGTAGTATAGTGCTCTTGATCATGTGCAGTTATCATTCTAACATCGCTTTGATTTGCGTGAATGATGACCTGACAAGCACATGTATGATTTTCTGTCATCACATGTGCTGCGCCTCATGCAAGCATGCCTCGCCGCCATCAGTTTCACTGGTTGTCGAATTCTGCATTGGGCAAGCTACTTGTGTACAACAGCAGTTGATAGTGTACTGTGGTGTGCTGCTTGATGTCAGGTAAGGCACAAGTCAAAGTCTGGCAGGTAATCAAATAGATGCATTCCTGGGTTTGGAACAAGGGCATGCCGCAACAGCCAATATCGTTGATTTCCAAGCGCAGAACTTTCAAAGTTGCGTTCAACAGCAGATTGATAGCATACCATGGTGTGTCCTTGAATGTCAGGGGATGCATATTTCATATTCTGGCAGGTAGCCAAAACAGATCTGTCCCCCTGACAGGCTTTGGAATTTGGACAGGCCGCCATGTAAGTGGAATCTGCAGCTGAGTGCCAGTATCCCAGCTCCGGAACCAGAACTGCGCCTCCTTGACAGTCTGCGTTATTGGGGCATCTCGCTTCGCAGGCTGAGGCGTTTGGTGAGAAGGAGTAGGTTGCTGCTGAGCATTTGATGCAGGTGTCTGGTGTCATTGGCACTTCTCCTTTGATGCAGTTGCGCACTGTAACCGGTAGCTGAAATGCTGGCACCTGCAAAATGCCTCATTTAGTTTATGTATCTATGCTATCATACATAAAGCATTTGGTCTCTTGACAATCTGCAATGTCTGAACATTTTGCTTTGCAGGCTGAGGCATTTGGTGAGAAGGAGTAGGTTGCGGCTGAGCACTTGATGCAGGTGTCTGGTGTTATTGGCACTTCTTCCCTTGATGCAGTTGCGCACTGTGACTGGTAGCTGAAATGCTGGGACCTGCACAAACCCTCAAATTCTTGGTATCCTGTGCTGGAGCGCACAAAATCAGTTTAGTGTGCCTTATATCATTCAGTTGTGCCTTGCTGGATTGAAGCTGTCGGCTGTCATTGACACTTCTCCTTTGATGCAGTTGCGCACCGTGACTGGTGGTTGGAATGCTGGGACCTGCACATGCTTTCTTGTTTGCCTTTTTTCTATATTGAAACAGATAAACTCATCAATTTGATTTGGTAGTTGTACTGTCACAGCCTGTGACTGCTGTCATGTCAAAAATGCAGGTGGTTGCTGTCAGATTCATGCAACAATTTTGTTTTTGAGAAGATCTCGCTTTTTAAAGCAACCTCTAAGTGCAGGGTGATTCAGAGTCAATACGAGTGTGGCAACCCTGACACTGCCTTTGTGACCGTCTACAGCACACTACCCATGTCATATGGCGCCACAAGCTTTGAATGCCATCTGTGGTGACTTTGTTGACAAAGGAACAATTCGAATGTGCACACTTCACCTTGCCACTTGGCCCTTGATGACACCTGATCAACGAACCAAGACAGCACAATACATCAACTTCCTATGGGATTATGTCTGGCTGATGCTTCTTTTGGCTGAAACACTGTGCAGTATGCAAAACCCTTTTGGGGCTCGAAAGCACTTTCAGCAATGGGAACTACTGCCTGTGCATTATTGCTTGTGACCGACAGCAGCAGAGCAGACAGCACAGACAGCTTCAGCACAACTTCAGCTACAGACACCCACAGATCCACTCAACTCACTAGCTGAGGCGTAAATTTGCTCGCAATTTACGTCAGAGGGCACAAACAAGCACTTTCAGCAAGCAGTCACCTGTGGGTAGTCTGGTAGGAAGACGTCAATCAAGTAAGGCCCAGGAGAAGCTCTCAGGATCAGGTTTGTGATGTTCATGACGCCACCATAGTTTGGGTTGGCAGAAACCTCAATCTGGCCAGAAAGCTGAGCTTGTGCAGTCATGTCTGAGACTTTCAGCTGTGCTCTCAGCTGCCTTACTCCATTGTTCAAGGCACCTGCATGCAGCAATCAAGTGTGCCAGTCATTTCGAAATTTCTGAGATTTGTGATGTTCATGACGCCGCCGTCATTCGGGTTGGCAAACACCTCAATCTGGCCAGAAAGCTGAGCTTGTGCAGTCATGTCTGAAACTTTCAGCTGTGCTCTCAGCTGCCTTACTCCATTATTCAAGGCACCTGCATGCAGCAACCAAGTGTGCCAGTCATTCCAAACCTTCTGAGGTTTGTGATATTCATGACGCCGCCGTAATTTGATTTGGCAGAAACCTCAATCTGGCCTGAGAGCTGAGCTTGTGCAGTCATGTCTGACACTTTCAGCTGTGCTCTCAGCTGCCTTACTCCATTGTTCAAAGCACCTTCAGGCAGCAACCAAGTGTGCCATTCATTCCAAACCTTCTGAGATTTGTGATATTCATGGCGCCGTCGTAAATTGGGTTGGCAGAAATCTCAATCTGGCCAGAAAGCTGAGCTTGTGCAGTCATGTCTGACACTTTCAGCTTTGCTCGCAGCTGCCTCATTCCATTGCTCAAGGCACCTTCAGGCAAGCATAGCTACAGATATACGGGGGCAAGCTAGAGATCATGCCAGTCATGAATTATGCGGAGGTGAAGGGAAGTATTGTTGATGGCAGGAATGCACTTGTGCCATGCTTGTCAACTGACTTGACTGTATACAGCATGCAGTGCTGCGCAATGCAATCTTGGCCAATAGGCTGCTTGACCGAGGTGCTGAGTACCTGACATGTATTTGGTCAACACACAGGCCCATTCAGCAAAGAAACAGTGCTTGCATCACCGATGCTTGCATTATGTCACATTGTAAATTGCCTCCCCTCAAGCGCATATGCATAGTGTATGAATGCAGATGTCTGCAGCACAGCAAGAAGACAGTTGTGCAGACTACACACCTGAGTATGGTACACGCAGCATCAACAAATTTCATGCTCATACTCAGGCTGCCCCTATCTCTTACTATTGTACAGTCAGCCTGGCTAGTTTGATGGACAATTATTTACCTGAGTTGACAATGGTACCAGCAGCATCAACAACCTTTATACTCATGTTGAGGCTGCCCCTCCCATCACTCACATAGCTCAGGAATTGTATCGGCTGCACCAGAGTCTCTGCAGGAGGGAAGGCTGAACCAGCTCCATAACCCTGGAACGAGCAAAATGGTTTGATCAGTTTGCATTCAGGCAGAAGAGACATTGACATGACTCACTGCATGGGAAGCGAGCTGCATGACCCTTGAGCGGCTAAGAAGGCTTGGACTCGACCTGTAACTGACCTCAAGGCATTCTAACATAGCTGATTAAGTGTAATGTCTGCACCACAAGCATTATTGCATCACAACGGCTCACCACATTCCATTTGCTCACCTGAGGGTCTACAGTGTTGTTGAACCACAAAGGCGCATCGCACTCCAGGGTGTTGTTGCTGGCCAATGTGGCATTGCATGTCAGTCTTGAGCTCTTCAGATCAGTGGAGAACAACACTCCCCCAGCATACGCTGCTGAGTTACTGAGGTAGCTGTTGGTGCTGTGAGCCATTGAGGAACAATTCAAGCTTTCAGCAGCAGACGATGGATCCAAGAATGCCCATCTCAAGTTGCCACCTGTGCGCAGTCAATCACCACACTCATCAACCACATTCTGTCAACACAGTCAGTCACCACTGTCGGTATTTGCAGTCAGTTCCCCTGTTTGAGGCATGCATAGTCTCAATTGGCAACTGAGTTGCTGAGGTAGCTGGCAGTGCTTTGAGCCGTTGAGGAACAGTTGAGGCTTTGAGCAGCAGCAGGATCCAAGAATACCCATCTCAAATGGCCACCTGTGCACGATCGGTCACTGCAGTTAGTCATAGAAGCGTACAGCGTGCTGAAGATCAGCAGGCAGCTGAGTCACTCGGGTAGCTGTTGGTGCTGTGAGCCATCAAGCAACAGTTGAGCTCTCAGCAGCAGAGGATGGATCCAGGAAGGTCCACCTCAGATTGCCACCTGTATGCAGTCAATTACCACAGTCAGTGGGCAGAGGCAGTCAGCATGTCTGAAGCATGCTCAAAGTCAACCGGCAGCTGAGTTGCTGAGGTAGCTGTTGGTGCTGTGAGCCACTGAGGAGCAGTTGAAGTGTTGAGCAGCAGAGCATGAATCCAATTGCCTTTCTCAAGTTGCCATCTGTATGCAGTCAGCGATTCGTAGCTGTGTGAGGAATGAGCACCTCGCCTTCTAGCTAGCAATGCTTTTTTATCCCGAAACCATTGTTACAGAGCGCGTATGGGATAAAAAAGCATTGCTAGCTAGATGGCGAGGTGCTGATTCCTCACACTGCTACACGATTGCAGTCAGGCGCCACACACAGTTCATACAGTTGATCACCATATCTGCCCATGATGCTGATTGTGCAGAAAAAATATCTACAGTCAGCCACCCCATTCAAAGCACGCCCAATGCCTTGACTTGCTGGTTGCTGGTTGTGCTAGATCCTGCATTCCAGAAGCAAATCAATCACAGGGAGGCAATACCTGTGAAGCATTGTGAGGGGTACGAGCTAGCTCCTCCTGTACCCCAAGCTCTGTTGCCACTCGATGTGTTGTTCATGAACACATTCACCCCAACATCCAAAACTTGTCATAAGTCATTACAAGCATCGTTTCCTTTTTGCTCCTTGTATGCAGTCAACACATTGTCGCCACATTGCGTGTTCTACACCTGTGAATTCTTGTACCTGTGAAGCACTGGGAGGAGTATGAGATAGCTCCGCCCGTTCCCCAGGCTCTGTTACCGCCAAACATGTTGTTCATGAACACATTCACGCCTCCATCAAGCGTCCAAGCGCCTCCAGTCATGTCCATTGGTATGTCAGGAGCCATTTCTGTTCCAGCAGTGTTGTCTGTGAAGGTTGAGGCGTTCACCCAGACGTACGTGACACTGGTGAGAGTGACGCCTTGGCTATTGACGTACACTGCACCTCCTGAGTCCATGGCCCTGCATGACCAGGCAAGCAGCAATGAGTACAAGCTGGGGCAGGGCAGGGCAGGACAGGGCAAGGCTGGGGACACTTCTGGTGGAACAAGGTGAGGACAGCGCAGGGCAGGGCTGGTCTTGGGGAAAAGGGCAGGGCAGGGCAGGGCAGGGCAAGAGGCAGGCAGGGGCAAAGGGGCATGGCCAGATAGAAGGGGCCAGAGCTAAGGCAAGGCAGGGCAGGGCAGGGCAGGGCTTCCTGGACTTTATGACCACTATCACTTTTCTCCATCATTACCATCATAAAAAAAACTTTGAAAGGACTCACATGTTGTTTTGGAATGTGATGTCTTGCAGAAGCACACACTCGCACACGCTCCTCCCCCTTGCTCTGCCACATTGCCGTAGATGCTTGCATTAGTGCTCATTTTCAGCTGTTGACATCCATCGCAATGGACAGCCCCTCCTTGAGTAGCAGAATTGCCACTGAGGCTTGTGCCATAAGACAAGATCACATTCCCACCAGAACTACCATACACGGCACCTCCTCTAGAGCCTACATACAGTCAGCAGCAATTGGTGGTAGACCGTGCATGATGGTCCACGAAAACAGGGGACAGCTCATCCTTGAGTAGCGGAATTGACGCTGAGACTTGTGCCATGAAGCAGGATCACATTGCCACCAGAACTACCGTACACTGCACCTTCTCTAGAGCCTGCATACAGTCAGCAGTTGGAGGTAGACTGTGCATTATTGTCCACCAAAACAGGGCACAGGTTCTTGAGTAGCGGAATTGATGCTGAGAGTTGTACCATGAGACAACATCAAATTTCTCCCAGAACTACCATACAATGCACCAACCCTGGAACCTGCGGGCAGTCAGCAGTAGACGATTTGCTGATGTCCACCAAAGCAGTGGACAGATAATACCGATGTCAATCAGAACAAGATAGCCCCTGCTTGAGTGGCTGAGCTTCTGCCGAGACGTGTGCCATGAGACGGGATCACTTTCCTGCCAGAAGTGCACTACACTGCACCGCCGCTAGACCCTGCACGCAGTCTGCAACTTTGATGTCCAGCAAAGCAGTGGACGGTTGAAAGTAATGTCCACCAACACAGCGGACAGCCCTTCCTCAAACGACTGAGTTGCTGCTGAGGATGGTTCCATGAGACAAGATCACATTGTCGCCAAAGCTGCCCTAGACTGCTGCATTGATTACTGATAGAGCAGCATGTTCTGCCGCATATCATGTCATCAGTCAAGTTGCATCTTTCAGCAATAACTTGTTACCAAGCAACAGTACAGCAGCAGTCGTTTCACCTGCCACATTGTTACCCAGGTTGCATTTGCCCAGCATCAGATTTTGGCCAATACTGTTCACCAATGCAAGCGCCCCTGCTTCATACATGGCTGAAATGCTGTGAATTGATGGTGATGCTTTGACACATGTTGAACATCAGTTTCCTCCACAAACAAGGACAAGTGTTGACTGTCTCTCACCAACTACACTGTTATTCAGGTTGCGTTTGCCCAGCATAAATAACTGGCCATTGCTGTTCACAAGTGCTACTGGCCCTTCTTCGTACATGTCTGAGTTGCTCTGATTTGATAGTGACGCTTTGACACACGTTGGACATCACTTTGCTGTACAAACCAGACAAAGGGCAAGATGTCTCTCACCTGATACATTGTCAGTCAGGCTGCATTGGCCTAGCATCAATCCTTGGCCATCGCTGTTCACAAATGCTAATGCCCCTCCTTCATATACCTTCACATATGGCTGAGCTGCTGTTGAATTTGCTGTTGCACAAATCAAAGGCACACAGCAGCATCTCTCTCACCTGCTGCGTTTTTGGTCAGGCTGCATTGGCCTAGCATCAACCCTTGACCATCACTGTTTACAGGTGCTACTGCCCCTCCTTCATACACGGCTGAGTTACCATCAAAGCTGCTATTCCAAACCAGAGTGGAGGGACAGGCATCTAAATGCAGCCCAGATCCCTGCCTGCCGCTGTTGCCTTCAAAGATGCTGTCAGCAATGATGATCGGCTGAGCTGTCTTGATCTCCAGGCCTGCTCCGCCAATGAACTGCCTGCTGTCGTCACGTGGGGTCACTCTTCAAGCAATACACCAAGACTGTGAGCCACGGGCAATGAATGAAACTGCCTGCTGCTGTTGCCCTCAAAATGCTGTCAGCAATATGATCGGCTGAGCTGTTTTGATCTCTAGGTTTGCTCCCCAGATGCAAGGCCTGCTGTCGTCACGTGGCTTCACACTGCAATCAGCACAGCAGAGTTTGCTGCAGCAAAAGTGTATCCCAGAGTGGAGGGGCATGAATCTAGATGCAGCCCAGATGCCTGCCTGCTGCTGTTGCCTTCAAAGACGCTGTCAGCAATGATGATCAGCTGAGCGGTTTTGATCTCTAGGCCCGCTCTGCCAATGTGCCTGCTGTCATCACGAGGCTTCACGCTGCAATCAAAGAGAACGATCTTGTCTTGTCTGAATTTCAAGCAGGCAAGACAGAATGTGGGCCACAAACATCGGTTACTTTGAGCCAACAGCACGTCTGACCATAAGATGATTGTTTTGTCATGCAGTCAAGCTCGCGACAGCATGAGCAGTTGTGATTGGCTGAGAATCTTCAGTCTCTAGGCCTGCTTCCCCAACAAACTGCCTGCTGTCATCACAGATTTCTTGTAAGCAATGTGTCAAGCTTCCTCATAGACATGAAACAGGTGGGCGGGGCATGGAGGGTGATCAGGGGTACGCAGCTTTGCTTGCCTACTGTTCCTGAAAGTTGAGCCTCAAATGTCCACACAAAGATCTTGGCTTGCTTGCACAGAGCCAGCAGCGTCTCCACTCCAGTTATCGCTGTTGCGGCTGCTGCTACTGCTGCTGTACAGAACCATTTTGAGCCAATTCACTGCTTCTGTGTGCAACAGGCAGGGTTATAAGCTCTCACAAGCAAGCATGCAAGCAACGATAGTGATGATGGTCACCTGTTGTTCCTGAAGGTGGAGCCCCTGATGTCCACACAAAGGTCTTGACTTGCTTGCACAGAGCCAGCAGCGTCTCCACTCCAGTTGTCGCTGTTGCTGCTGCTGCTGCTGTTGGTGTACAAGGCAGTAAAGCAGCCGTAGTCAGCAAAACGGGAGAAGTGAGGAATCTCATTAGAAACGTCTGTGGGCATGCCAACTGTGCTGAAGTTGAAAGGCATGCTTCCACAGTCAATCTGCACGAATACCATTGAATGGATCTGCTCTGATGAATTAGTCATGCAATGACAGAGCTTCTGCTGGAGTGATCAAGTGGTTCTGCTATTGGTGTAGCTACGCAAGCAGCAGTCACAACACACTGCAATTTTTGCTAGTGTGGTCACTGAATAGCATTGTACACTTGTTTGCATGTGGCACAAGCGATGATTGCCATCACACCTTAGCAGCAGACAATGCATAAGGCTCTATATGACAACCAACTTATGCATGGATCCATGCAATCAAGTCATAATGGCCATACACTGGAATCAAAATGCATATGTTGTTTTGTCATGCATTGAGCTGTGGCGTTGCAGGCATGGCTATGACTGGATGTGTGTCAGCTGCAAGCAGTATCATGTTCTGCATTCACTAAATCTTGCATCAAATAGCCACCTGCGTTCACAACACACAGCGCCTGAAAATGCTTCTGCAGTGCTCACCGTGCATGTTTCAAAGTTCAGATGCTGTCTTGAAAGTGACACTCCGGCCCAAGATAGTATGTGAACATCCCAGTGCACTGTTTGCATCTCTTATGAAACAGCCTTTTGGCAGTGCTCACCGTACAATTGTCGAAATTCCAGATGCTATCCTCAAAGTGACATCTCACCCCCACATAGTGTATGCACATCCCAATGCCTTGGTTGTTCTCAATCACGGTATCCTTCACAGCCACGCATCGGACAGACTCCAGCAGCACATTGCAGGTGCCGGCGTTCTCTGAAATGACACTGTTGTTGATGTAGATGTTGGCGTCTTGTGTCAGGGTGCCCAGAATGTGGATCGCAGCATCGTTGCCATGGGAAGGGTACAGGGGGTTGTCTGACCCATCTGGGCTTGGCAGGGCTTGGTTCTGTTGGAAGTTGCACCCATTGATCAAAATGTTGCCCATGTTGACGATGTTCAAGCCGCCACCGCCGCTGCCGATGACGCTGTTGGCAGTGAAGTTGCTGTTCCTGACCCATACCCAACCCCCTGCGTGGAAAAAGAGTGTCTTTCAAAAGCTTTGCCCACTTTTGCAGTGAAGTTGATATGCCTGACCCATCTGGGCTTGGCAGGGCTTGGTTCTTCTGGAAGTTGCGCCTATTGACCATGGTGTTGCTCATGTTGGCAATGTTCAAGCCGCCACCGCCGCTGCCAATGACGCTGTTGGCAGTGAAGTTGCTGTTCCTGACCCATACCCAACCACCTGCAGAGCATTTGAGGGGCCTTCAGCAATGATGCTGGCTTTGGCTGAACAAACAGCCGTTGATCACAATGTTGCCCATGTTGACAATGTTCAAACTGCCACCGCTGCTACCGATGACGCTGTTGGCAGTGAAGTTGCTGTTCCTGACCCATACCCAACCCCCTGCGTGGGAAAAGAGTGTCTTTCAACAGCTTTGCCCATTTTTGCAGTGAAGGTTGATTTCCTGACCCATCTCCATTTGACAGTGCTTGGTTCTGCTGGGAGTGGCACCCATTGATCATAATTTTGCCCATGTTGACGATGTTCAAGCTGCCACCGCCGCTGCCAATGACGCTGTTGGCAGTGAAGTTGCTGTTCCTGACCCACACCCATCCCCCTGCACAGGCGGTTTCAGCATCGTTACAGGTTTTTGCTAATCAGCATGATATTGAGCCTTGCCTATGTGAAGCATGATGTTGCCCATATGAATGATGTTCATGTTGCCACTGTCGCTGCCAATCATATTGTCTGCTATGAAGTTGCTGTTCCTGACATAGACCAACCCCCTGCACAAGAGCAAGCCTAAGCCTAAGCCTAAGCCGCATTGCAAATTTGTCAGTGGATGAGCAGGTTGTCTGGGGTCATGCTTGCACTGAGCATGATTGCGCCTTGATTGTGGCTGCTGAATTGACAATGCTGGCTGCAGGGGATTGGCAGCAGCAACAGCTGCATTGCAGGCTGATGTTTGCACCCATCAACAGAGACAATCCTTCAATCACTTCAATGGTCAAGTGACAGTGCAGATAGCACTAGATGGCTGTTGACCATCACAATGCGGTTGCAGGTTCAATTCCAGCTGTATCTTACCTACAGCTGATGCAGCTGCAGTGGATGCCCAGTCTTGGGTCTCATCACATGTGAGACCCACAAAGTGCCAACTGCCAGTGTCTGTTGCTTGTGCAACTTAGCACCAGCAGAGTCTGACACCCCAAACAAGCAAGCAAATATGTAAGCAACAGCGTCACAAGCATATTGACACATGCAGAAGTCAACTTTCTAAGGGCTGCTTTTCACTAGCTCAACGACTGAATAGATGGCTGTTGGTCATCGCAATCAAGTCTTGGGTTCAATTCTGGCCAAAAGTTACCCACAGCTGAGGCTGCTGAAGTGGACGCCCAGCCTGGTGCCTCATTAGGGGCAGGGCCCAGGTGCTGCCAATTTCCAGTGCCTGTAATGTACAGCCCAGCACCAGCAGTCCTAGCCAGATTATTGGTGAAGCTGCAGTTGTCTATGGTGATGTTGGTGGCAAACACAGACAAGGACCCATACTCTGTGCCAAAGCCGTTGAACTGGCAGTTGGTGACCTCCAGGGTTCCAGTCACATTCGCCCAAACTGCTGTTGTGAGGACAGTTGTGCGTCTGGTGGCTGGTGATAGGGCTGACTCAAAGATGCAGTTGTCAAAGGCGAGGGACTTTGAGGCTCCAGCCATTGTGAAGCAGAATGGCGCGCAGACCACGTGTGAGTCAAGATGCTCTCCTGCAGAGAATAGGCACAGTTGTTCATTGTGCTTAGGAATGCCATAAGAACTATGGTTTGCCAAGCCAGAGTGCCAAGCCGGATCTCCTTCGAAAGACTTGTCTTGCACGGCACTGCTGCATGAGCAACAGAGCACATGCTGCACAAGGCATAGGCACTTCTTGTGCAGGTGACATGCAAGTGCTTGTTGCACCAGATTGCATCAACGTCGGTATCGGCAAATGCTTGAAGTCATAAACGCCTCACAGTTGCAAATTGAATAAACTTAGGTCCAACCAGACATGATCCAGCATTGCTGAGTGCACCATATATACCTGAATATGGTCCTCACTGCTGTTGAACATCAAGGTCCCAAACCCCGCTGGTATAGGCGCTGTGCTGCCACTATTGCTCCAGTTGCTAATCGTGATGTTGCCAATGGTTTCAAACCAAACAATGGAACCCAGAATGGGTGGGTCTGCATAAGTAGTAGTCCCCACAGTAGAGTTCAAGGAATGGGCCTGGCGGTCTGGACCACCTTCGACCGGTGGTAGCAGAATGTTGGTCAAAGCAATCTGGGTGAATAATAAACTGTAGTTGCTGCCTTGCTCAAAAGTGAGCAGGCCTCTCGAATTCCAGTCGTCCGAGCTTGACAAACTGACGCATGCATGACTCCCATTGCAAGTGACGACGGATTCAGCGTCGGTCAATCAGTGCAGATGCCGCAATGCAGACGAGGGCGTATAAGGGCGTTGCGTCGCGCAAGCTGCCAGCCCGGTCCGTGGGGCATGCTTGAAGCAGAAATGCAGGTCTCGAGCTCAGCTCAGATCAGCGTGAAGCTGTGACCAACTGGCCTGCTGGTACTGCAGCTTTGCCCTGGCAAGTAGGCAAAGACTGGTAAGAGGTACCTTCTTGCGTGATTTTAGCAAAGTCGAGTCTCCGATCATAGATGACAACTGGCTGGGCATCGACAGGTGTCTGTGTGCCTGGTGTGCCCGCGCAATTCAGATACACAAGGACTTGGCTTAGATCGCTTGTTGGCTCACTTGTACTGCTTGACACGGTCAAGGAACAAGTGAAGGAGTCGCCGAAGACCAGCAGCGGACACAAAATCAGCTGCAAGCAAACGGCGCATGCGAGGTGGCAGACTACTCGATGCATCAGCACGATTCCCGCAATTGCCCAGCCTGCCCTAGATGTGCCGCATGTCCGTGGCACAGTTTGGCATAACCAGCCTGTTACCGTTATCGGCCGCTTTGCAGAGGGCTGAATTGCGCGTTTAGATGGCACGTGACTGTCTGATCAGTTCATGAACTGTGTACAGCTGAGGAAATCACGTCAAATTATGACCTTGACGAGACGCCTGCAGAGGCTTGTACGAAGCTACAAAAGCAAGTAAAAAATCTTCTGCCAGGAATGTGCGGTCTATCGGTTCACGTCATCGTTCAGAGACGAAAATGGCCAAACAAAATGAGAACTTGGACATGAGAGCATCCACCTCTGTGACACAAACCAGCCAAACAGGC
The DNA here is from genome assembly GCA_002118135.1 of Trebouxia sp. TZW2008. Lineage (NCBI taxonomy): Eukaryota > Viridiplantae > Chlorophyta > Trebouxiophyceae > Trebouxiales > Trebouxiaceae > Trebouxia > Trebouxia sp. TZW2008. Next base: position 73,767 of record BDIU01000172.1, read on the forward strand.
TGTGAGCAAACCAGCCGAGACCACAGCCAGAGCAGACTTGAATGGTGCGTTCCCACTGCAACATATGTGCATGCATTCAGACTGCGAAAACATACATGCATGCATCATCTCCCAATCATATTCTGATACAGGTCATCAGGCCGAAGAAGTGCAGTGCTGCCTATCAAAAGCTGTATTTGCTTTCCATCTGGGCTCTGCTGACTGTCAATCTCTTGGCATGCTTCCCGTAATTCAAGCATACTGACACCACCAACCACAAACAAAAGCACCACAGGGTTATCAGCCGGATGAGGCTGTTTCTGCAGTCCCAAACGACCAAAGCCACCTCTCAAGAGCCCTCTCAGTGAGGCTGTTGCATGATACAGCCCTGGGATGGGTTGCCGCTTGAGCACCCGCCCTGCAGCAACAATCATGCATGCTTTCTCAGCTGTCTGAATAATGTTGCAAAAGATTGCCATTTTCGCTCTGCAATGACAACTTACGGGGCATTCTTCTGTCTGCAATGTCTTGTACTCACTCACACTACACATGGCGAAACGCAAGCAGGTGAGATGCATGCAGATGCGTTGCAGAGCGTATGCTACTGCGCAAGGAGCGCAACATCTCAAGCAATTGTCAGGGTGGCCAGATCATGCCTCCATTAACATTTGCAGCAGCTTCAGTTGCAGGCTGAGGCAAGCAGAGGGAAAGCAGCCTGTACATTTTCAGACATTGTCATTGGACATGTGCTGCATGCAAGCCTTGCCTCAGAATTACTGCTGCAATTTGAGGATCACATGGCACAGCTGCACAGCAGAGGCAAAGACTCTTGCCAACAGGACATCTGCAGAAGGGACTGGAATTACCAGTGCTCACTGGCAATGTTTTTCATCAACCCGATTTTGTCAGCAGCCAAAACAGCTCTTTCCTCTTCAAAGCAAAGACTGGCTGCAACAAGACACATGCAGAAGAAAGAACATTACTCACTGGCAATGTCTTGCACCAACCCAATCTGCTCAGCATGCAAAACAGCATGCAACCCATCTGCTGCACTGCTCCTCTGCAGTCTGTCCTGAGTGCGTGCTTGCAGGGCTGCAGCCTCCCTCAACTGCCCCAGCAACCGTTCCACATGCCCTTCCACCCTCCCTTTCAGCTGCTGCTCCTCATGATACAGAGCGCTGCCATCATCATGCAGGTTCTCATCCTCCCCCTCTTCTTCTTCCTGTTCCACTTCTTCTTCCCAGCCTTCTGTTGGTGCCCTGTGATGCAACTGCTGACGGGGCTGACTGCCTGACTGCTCAGTACCATGCAGCTGCTGCTTCTTCTTCTGTTGGTGCTGCTGTATGTGGTGCGGCAGGTCACTGAGCCAGGCAGGTGAAGGCTGTTGTGTAAAGTCTGCTTGCACTATAGCATCCACCAGTGCATCCTGCATTCAATGACAGTCTGAAAACAGAGCTGCGCTGTGCCCACATCTCCTGACAGGCTGTCCAGTATTGCATCAACTCTGCTTCTGGCTGCCAGACAGTAAGCAATGCCAAGCAGCATCAAAGTCTCACCAACATCTAAGCAGTCTAAGCAGATGATTGGATCACCTTGATTGCAAGCTCTGGATTGGAGTGCCATGCTGCACCGAGGTCTGCTGAATGAGCGTGTTGATGCTGCAACAACTGTGTTACGAGCTGCAATACAGTTGCCCATGCTAGCCAGCAGCACAGTCCAAAGTCAAAGCACTGCCAAATTTTCAGACACAACACAATGCGCAGCTTGTGACTGCATCACCTTGATTGCAAGCTCCTGGTCAGAGTGCCATGCTGTGCCCATATCTCCTGACGGGCCATCTTGATTTGCACCAACTCTGCTACCAGCTGCCAGACAGAAGGCCATGCTAAGCAGCAGCACAGCGTCTTGCAGTGTCACTTCCCCAGCGTCAGTTGTGTTGAGGCCCATGAGCATGTGCACGACTGCATTCACCAGACTCTCTGTACCTGCAACACCCAGACAGCAGGCATGTGGCATATGTGGGCTGCAAAGGATTTTGTGAAGAGCATTGTCCAAGTGCACCAACTCTGCTACTAGCTGCCAGATAGCGGTGCATGCTAAGCAGCAATACAGCGTCTTGCTGCATCATTTCTCCTGCAGGAGTGACGCTGAGGCTCTTGAGCATGTGCACAATTGCATTGACCAGACTCTCAGTACCTGCAACATACAGACAGCATGCCTGTAGCATCTGTGCGGGATTCACACCAGGCTTCATGTGCATGCGCTCCTTGAGATGTACTTTGCATTCGAGCACATGCTGTGTCAATCTCAAGCACAGATTGACTTTACATTGGAAGGCAACAACAGAGTCAAATGATATTTTGGTGAGTCTTGCTGCGGCAGTTCATTCCTGCACCTTGCCCAACTTTAGCTCACACTCATATATCGTTTGACCAATCTCTTGCGTCTGACAAGCCTGACGCTTGAGCTCTCACAGTTCTTCCACCAACACAAGTTGTGGAATTGTGGAAACCTTAGCCATACATACCTTGCAAAGCCAGCTGCATCAAGTTTTGCTCCTGCCGGTCCAGAGCTGCCCACTGGGCTGCAGCCTTGCCAGTGAGAGCATGCACCGCAGCACAGGCCAGCTGCACGATGCTGAGCTGCTTCAGCATTACAGAAGGTTTTGCCATCAGAGCTTCAGTCCAGCCTTTGATCTCTTCAGCAATGGCCGCTTTGTCTGCAAGCCACAGCGAGTGCAGCTGTCAATCAATTACAGTGACCTCTTGATGCAATGCTGCACAGGCCACCTGCACAATGCTGAGCTGCTTCAGCATTGCAGAAGGTCTTGCCATCAGAGCTTCAGTCCAGGCTTTGATCTCTTCAGCAATGGCTACTTTGTCTGCAACCCATTGTCATCAGAGCTCCTAGTCAAGTACAGTGAGACCTTAGCATTAAAAAGCTTCTTGTGAGGACAATGCACACAGAAGGCAATCCTTGCATGATCAAAGCAGCGGCAATGCCAGACTACAACAATTTGATGTCAGGACTACTTTCTTGAACAATATTTAAAGCTGTTGTGTCAAGCTGAGGATGCCTTCGCTTGCGTGAACATCAGCAGATGCATGAGCCCTTGTATGCACTGAGAAAGCTGTTGTCAAAGTGTGTGTTTGCCCACGGCTGATTAAGCAGTAACTTGCTGTCACAACGCGCATGAGCTTTGATCTTTGCGCTGCTTACGGGTTTCTCAACAAAAGCTCTCAAGAGTTCTACATCACAACCACAAAACACACATAGACAACTCTGCAAATTGTATCAAAAGTCAGCACTACCTGTTAGCTTGCTGCGAGGGCCTTTGAGCTGAACTCCCTCCTTCCTGGCAGCTTCCTTGAGCCACTTGCGCAGGTACAGCAGTGCATCCTTGGGCTGCCTACCCATCAGGAACTGCAGCCACTCTCTGGCTTGGCCTGACCCCAGCAGGGACCCATGCATCCCATGGAAGGGTCCAGTGACGTTCAGAGGCACCTTGACATCAGCTGAACTGCATTGTCAAAGTCGACCAGTTGAGGCTGCAGCCTGTCGGATGCCATTGACAGTAATTGGGGGGCGGCAACAGCTGTTTCTGTACATGTCTTGGCCCAGCACTGACCTATGCAACCCATAGAGCTGACTTTCAGAGGCGCCTTGACATCAGCTGACCTGAAGTGCCAAAGCAATCCTGTTGATGATACTATTCATGCACAGGATCTTGGGAAGCTGCAGCTACTTGAGCACATGTCGTGAGCTCAGCACTGAAACATGCAGCCTGTGCAAAAGGTGATTGGGGTTTACAGACGTGATCCTGTTATGCAGTCAGAGATGGGCAACAACCTGTATAACATTTAGCCTGAGGACGTTCAGCAGTGAACATCAACTGCTGAGTACAAGACTGGTGACACACCAGCAAGTCTGCTTCCTACAGGCTTTTGAGGATCACCTATCACTGGCTGCATCTGACATCGTGTGTGTATCGCCATCAAAGGCAGCATGCACAGCATACAGGTGTTGCCAAGTTCTGCCTGCATGCTGCTGCAAGCAAATTAAACAACTGGCTCCTACCTCAGGTTGATCATCTGCTTGTGGGGCCGTCCAAGCGGTGCAGGCTCTTGTGATTGTGCCCCTTCAGCTTCCATTGCACCTTTTGAGTTCTCTGCTGTCTCGTCTGCCGCATCCTGTATTGCCAGATCTGCTGCAGCACCTGTTCCAAGCTGCTTTGCTTTGCCACTTGTCTGGTGCTGCCCTGAATCTTGGACTGCTTTGTTAGGTAGATGCTGACTTGTCGCATCTCCATGTTTCAATTTGCTATAGTCTGTGTCACTTGGCAAATGTTGACTTGCGTTGCTGCTGCAATTGACATTGCTGAAGTTTGTATCGCTGCTGCAGCTTCTGCTTTCCAACTGGCCGAAGATGCAGTCTAGGACATGTGGGTGGTGGCGAGCAGGCGAGACAATGTCCAGCTGTCTGTCTATGAGGATGATTGAAGCTGGGGTGGAGGGCACCGCCCCATTGGAACCCACTGGAGGGGACAAGGGGCAAATTTCATCACCTGCATGGTGACAACAACGTTGCTCACAATATCACCAGAATAACACTCAGCAGCAACATTACTGACTGCTTGTGAAGCTGGTTAACATTGAAGTCACAGCAGTGGATGACCATCAATATTAGGTAGTAATAATGAGAGCAATGAGGAGCGATCATTGGCATCAGTGCACTTGTCTGCCCCTGTGCTGAGTGAGGAATATTGCTGTTCATTTAAAAAGCTCTTGTTCGGCATGCATAGGTCATCTTCTTCTGAAGAGGCTTTGCTGGATGCGGCTCAAGCATGTTACCACCATCACTTGTCAGAGAAGCTTTTGCTGAGGTACTGTGAGTGCAGAGCAGGGCAGCGCAGGAAACGCAGGGCGTCACCTAGGGCCCTTGAAGCTGACCCCATGGCAAAGGTATCCAGCCTCAAGTTTTGCTGTGCCGCAAAGCCGACAATAGTGTGCGCTAGCAGCCTGAGGTCAGCCCTGTGGGAAGCTTCTTCATCATCTGTGGCCTGATTTGCTTGTGTCCCTGCAAGGCAAATGACGTCAGATATTGCAATGACTTTGTTTCTCAAATGTCTGGGACAATTGCTTTACCAAACTTGCCTTGAAATCCTCGGCATCAGCATGTAACAAAAGCGGGTGGCCGACGTAAACAAGCTGATTGCAGAGCCGCTGATACAACCAGTCGCTACACACAATGCACATTCTGCATATTGTTGTTAAACTTGATGATTGTTGGGATCAATCATCAGTTGAGCGCAACAATTGTCGGGCTCAACTGATTGGGAATTGGGCTGGCAGAGCACTTGTGCACAGCCGAGCTGCTGTGACCATTTTGCTATATAAAGTAATGCCGGCTGATGCATGTGCTGTGTTTTGGACAGGGGTGAACAACCTAATTGAGGCAGCTTGCAAGTTGCCTCAAATGCTACCAGATACACTCTAGGGCATGCGCAGACAACACTGCTGGACCGGCAATGCAAGAAATTGCTGTTTTGCAGTTGTGCAGCAAGACAAGCATTTTGGTAATTTAAGTGTTGACTATGCTGATTTGATGATGCAGGGACAGCATACTGCAAAGAGTACTCAGGTACTGATGCTCAAACATACCGTGAATGGCTGTCTCAAAGTGGCTGTACCCAGCAAGTCTATCTCCAAATCTACACCATGGGCACAGCTGTAAGGAGGAAATAGTCTGCCATGTGTACATCATGAACATTTGCTTAATCTGGGTCCGTCATGTGTAGCCAGTATAGTGATTGTCCTCCATGCTCAGACATACTTGAGTCTGCATTGACTCAGCAGCCAGAGTGTGGCTGTGCAACAGTGTGCAGTTTGAGTGCTAATGCCATATGCGATTGTGCTGTTTGCCAGTGATTAGAAGTCAGTCAAGTGCTCCTAGCAGCTGCACCTGGCTCGTTCAGCAATAGCACTCAAGTTCGCAACGCATTTTGATTGGCCAATGGCAAGCTATGCAGAGTGCCTGAGAAGCAAATTAAGCACAAGACCTGTTCAAGCCTTTGGCAACAAGCCCTGGAAAACCTTAGAACCATTTGCAATAGAGCCAACTTCAAAAGGTCAATATGCTCACCTGGCAGCTGTAGCAGGTGCACAGGCTGGCAGCACAAATGCTGTATCTGTGAGGGGACAGACGTGCAGAGGAAAATAATGCACTGCAACTGAGACTTGCTGGTCTGTTGTCTGGCTGTCACTCTCCTGGCTATTGCCAGTTCTCTGCTCTGTAGGTTGTTGGTGTTGCTGCAGCTGCTGCTGTTTCCGTTTCTGTTGCTGCTGTTGCTGTAGAGCCTGCTTGTTTAAGCAGAGAGTCTCAGTATCAAGGCAGCATGCAAGCTCGAATGCCAGCTAAACTTTGGCCATTCAATGATTGAAGCTATTTTGTTGGTCAACTGAGCAAACTTGACACTATTCTGACCTGTTGCACAGAAGTTGCAAACTGCTGGAAGGCATCACCTTCAAAGCCGGCTTCTAAGACATGAGCTTCTTCAGAAAAGGAGCACAGTATGTGGCACTCCTTGACATGCTTGTGTGCCTGCATAGCATGACTTGTATAGCAAGCTGGCTTGAATAATGTATCAGGCTCCATTTCATTGGAAAAATTGTCATGTATGATTAGCATTCCTGGCGGACTGCTGACATACCTGCAGTGCTTGCAAAATTTCTTCAAAAGCTGTTGTCAATAGTCTGGTGATGATAATCAGGACTTTGCTGACAGGCTTGCTGCTCCAGAAAGAGCTGACATCTGCATCCTCGGGAGCTGCAAGCCCTAGCTTTGCAAGCATTGCTGGTTTGCCCGCTGCACACTTTTAAAATCTCATCATGATGCATTCGTGTTAAATTCACTGTAAACAGGTGGATCATGTCTAGATTGTCTCAAACTTTGCAACTTTTCCTGCATGCTCAGCATTTGCAGGAATGAGACCTAGATGGTGTGTCCAGACCTTGCTGTAGCTTCGTGCCAAAGGATGCCAGTCCAGCTTCTGCCGCTCCGTGATCCAGGTATACAGCGGCATCTTTTGCGACTGCCGTGCTCAACGTAGCACATTGCCTTAGCATGTCGACTGGTTTGCTGATCATGCTAAAAAGATGGATCACGTTACTATCATGAACGATTCAAGTATCGATCAGGCTATGACGGCACTGCCGCGCCGCTGCATTATCGACACGGCAACCCTTTCGGCCTGTCAAGGACGTCAACACTCGTCGGCATGAGCGCCACTCACAATAGCTCAGCAAGCTTATACGCTCCGAAGCCACTGTCTGACATAGACCTTCCTTTGGACCTTCGCGCATGAAATGCCAAACCTTGGCTATCTCAAGTTTGCGGGTGAGTGCCGTATATAGCGCGTGCAAAGCTGCGAAGTGAACAGATGCTCTTGCTTTGACTCATTTCAACAGCACAAAATTATACATCCTGCTGCATCTTTGATCCTGAGCTTGCGCTGAGCGCAAGCCGTACGGTATGACGGGAGGCGACAGGCACTTGCCGCCTAGGCTGCCTCATCCATGAGCGACGATATTGACTTGACATCGGCTGATGACCTCCTGCCATTCCCGGTGCTAGACGGACCCAGCGATGTGTCGAGACGAAGGTTTGAGCTCTGGCGCAACGGTGCAGACAACAGCCTGCTGTGGGACATCACACTGGTTGCCGCGGATGGCCGTGCCTTTCCAGCCAGCAGGCTTGAGTTGGCCAGCTGGAGCGAGTATTTCTGCAAGATCTTCCAAGGTATAATACCTCAAGTGATTGCTTGGGTTGTCCCCTGGTCTAATGCCATTGGCAATCAGGTCATCAAATTAATACACTCAAATCCAATAAAACTTTGTTTGGCTTGAAGGGGATTATGCAGAGACCAGGCAGACAGTGCTGACATTACCTGAAGACGTCGGTGGCGATGGTTTGCAGCTGCTCTTACATGGAGTCTATCTGCATGAGGTAGGTCCAGCTGATGCAGTTGTTCTGCCTCAACTGCCTCAGAAGAGGCCACTTTCCGCCCATACAGGCGTTGAACTTGCTGCAAGCTGGTGTTGCTTCTTGCAGATCAATTTCAACAGAGACAATGTTGAAGATGTGCTGCGCATCAGCGACCGCCTACAGGTCATTCCTGTCAAGGATGCCTGTGCAATGTGGCTTGAGAAGGAGATGGACGCCTTCAATGTGCTTGAGACCCTGCTGCTGTGAGTCACTGCTTCTGTGCTGACTTATTACCTGAACAAAGAATAGCTCTTGTATGTGCAGCCCATACGCATGTCATGCTGTGCTGCAGTCCCTAAGGCAGCGCTGCCTTTCAGATCCTATACACTACTGTAAAGTGCTGCAATTTTGCAAGAGTTGCTTGTTCAATCACTGCAATGCAACAATGTGCCATCGCGCACAACTGCTGTTGCAACCTCTGATGCTTCAGACTCATTCCAAGCTGTTCCCAGCAGGCAGGTACTTAGCATGCTGCTGTCTTTACAGGGCAGACAAGTACACCTGTCCGCAGTTGGACAGACTGGCGCGTGACTTTCTGCGGTGCAACTTTGAGAAGGTTGTCCAGTTTGATGGGCAGCCGCCAAACAGAGTTGGGCTGACCAGCTTGAGTCATGCAGCTTTGGTTGACATTCTGGCTGATGACAACCTGGAGTTGAGCTCAGAGGTAGGACCCACTTCCTTGCCCGTCACTGTGCTGTTTGCACTGAGAACAATCATTCACCAATGCAATTCTGCTGTCTTGAAAACAGTACACAGGAAACAAACAGACAATGTCAAACCTGGGCAGAATGCGTGACCAAGGCTTAGCGCTCAGCAATGCACATGCCATGTAGCTGAGACAATATGCAAGCGCAGTCAGGTTGTGTCGAAACAATGAGATGTCATACTATGCGGTGGCATGTGCACTTTACATGTGACATCTCAAGTGCATATTACGAGATCTGAAATTCGAAGCCACTCCAGTTCTCCCCAGCATGCAGGAATCAGCACAACATGTATTGTGTTGTCACAGAGAACAGCAATATCTGCCCATTTGGCAACCTCTCAAGTCATTCTGGCATTTGCAGTGCGCTTTTACAAGAACCTTGGCCATAAATAATAACAATAAAAATAATAAAGTTCAGGCAGTGATAGGTCTGTGACATGTGACTGGATGTAGCGCCTGTGCAATTTCCTTTGAGCCTGTTAAGTTTGCTGCATCTGCTGCTAGCTGCTTGCAATTCATTTCAGCTTTATTTGATGTCCAGGCTATAGCAAGTACATGCATTCATGCAACAAATGCAGCATTTGGCCCAGAAACTTATTTCTCTATGTTTTGATACAACCTTCAGAACAGTCCACTATTGTGGTCAATATTTCCAAGTCACAATTGTAAAAGTCAATAGCAACAGCCCAATCTGCAGATGCTCATGTCTGAGTAGATCGTCATTGTTGATGTTCAGAGGCAGCTTGACATCAGCTGACCTGTGGTATCAAAGTCAGCCTGTTGACGCTGTAATGAGAGCTGAGGACATGCATCAGTAGATGATAGATGGTTTTCACAAGATTTATCTGGTCCACGTAAGCTGCCACTGGCTGCAGCAAGTCACGTCTAGACCACAATGGTCTGTGCTGACATTTGGGAACAAGTCCCATCACATGTCCGGAGGCCTTCCGTCAATCTCAGTTCCCCAAATTCACTCCTGCACTTTCAAGCAGTCTGCCGCTCTGACATGAAGCAAACATCATCTGGTCTGATCCATTGTGGCTCCACGTCAAAATTTGTTGCCAACTGTTGGCTTGCTGTTGACATGCAGATGCCAGTATTCAGGGCAATCAAGCAGTGGAGGGCAGGGCAACCAGCAGCCACCCCTGGCCTGCTGTTCAATCTCCTCAAGAACCTGGTCAGACTGGAGCACCTGCAGGTCAGGCTGTCACAGTTGTCTTCATTGCTGACTGTTATTGGTATGTGTTGTGAAGATTTGTCCAACCTGGTCCCACAACTTGGTCAGGCTGGAGCACCTACAAGATGGACTTTTGTGTTATTGCTGCTGACAGTGACTGTTGCACGTGCGGTCATCGTCATTGGCGTTGTCATGATCTGCAGTAAATAGCGCCTTGGGGGCTGAAGTGCCTGCAGACATTTGTGCATGCTGCAGTCACGCACATGGAAGTTAGTTGATGACAAAGACATACGTATGGTGGCTGCTGCTGCTGCTGCTGCTGCTGCTGCTGCTGCACTACCAGCCTCCTCAATGCAAGCTTCAACAAGAGGCAGACTAAGGCAAAAATTGCTGACCATTCAAAATGCTGCAGAGAGATGCATTGCACCAGCTGCTTCAAGACAAGCTCATCAGAGAGGATGTGCAGTGTTCTCAGCTAGTGGCACATCCAATCAGCCTTGCTGGCTGGCTAGAGCATGTGAAGTACACTTTGTTCATTCTTCACAGGCAAGAAACGATCACCTCAAAAACTGCTGCAGGGGGTTGCTTTGCACCGGGTGCTTCAAGATGAGCTCATCAGAGAGGATTTGCAGTGCTCTATGCTTCAAAGGCTGCTGCTACGGTTGCTGCTGCTGCTACTGCTGCTGTGAAGGCACTGCGGCAAAACAAGGCAAGAAATGCTGACCTTCAAACATGCTGCAGGGGGATGCTTTGCATCAGCTGCTTCAAGATGAGCTCATCAGAGAAGATGTGCAATGCTCTCAGCTGGTAGCGCATGCAGCGCTGCAGATAGCTGGCACTGCAACAGACCACTTCCCTTGTCGACCTGTACGGAGCTTTGCTCAAGTCCAAATACAGGTCAGGGCTTTCGCTGAATGCAGGCAGCAGGAAAGGAATGCCTGACATAACAACAACAACAACTAATACACTTTCCAGCAAGAGTGCTAAGTGTGTGTGGCACAAGTCTTGTCTTGCCAAGCTGGCTTATTGTGAGCAAGCCAGCCATGCCATCAAATGGTACCGTGTGTGATGACATAGTGAAAGCCTGGATTTTCCTAGTTTGCTCTTGCAGTCTGTGCAGTATGCCGGCCACAAGAGCTTCATGCAGCGCAATCAGGCTTTGAGTTGCATGACAAACAACACAATTTAGCCTGCATATGCTGCTTGCCCTCTTCTAGCCTCCTCGCTACAATGAGCAGAAAGGCAGTGTCTCTGCAGCGTCTCTGCAGCCTAGACTACTTCAAGGAGATGCTGTCCCTGCCATATACGGTGCAATCCAGCAGCTTTGTTGTTGCTCAACAATTTGGGACGCACATCACGGGAGTCCATGTATGCATGGTGTGCTTTGCAAATCAACAATTGCTGTTGACCACTCTGCCAGGTTGCTGCCAAGCAAACAAGGTGATTGCTCAAAGTCCAACCGACACTGAGTGTAAGGTCACAGGCATTAGCCCAATGAGTCATTTTACCAAATTAGTCAATGTGACATATTGATAATGTTTATCTGCAATGCTGCAGAGTACGCTCATGGTGCGAGTGTGGAAGGTACAGAACTGGACAGAGGTTCATGACCGCATGAAGGAAGGCGAACGCATCTACAGCGACAAGTTCCCCATTGCTAATGTCACTGGCACATGGTGAAATCCGGCCTCATTCAATCCCCCTCAGCTTCTGATCTGGGGTTGTGTTGCAGTCAAGTTGTTGTTGTTGTTGCCAAAAGTATTGTCAGCATCGTCAGCACAAATTGTACACAGCCAATCAGCACTGATTTTGTGCATTGCTTTAACCCATGACAGGTTGGCAGTCAGCAGTTTAGCAGCTCAGATGCAGCTGATACAGCTTCAGCTACAGACCAATCCAAATACGTATCACATTGTAATGAAGGTCGACATTTGCATAACCCTGATGTCAGTGTTATGTTGCAGACATTGCTACATCAGGGGAACCTATGAGTTGAAACCCATGACAGGTCGGGCATCATTGCACTGGACGCGCCATCATGTGTGCACATGCTCATTTGTGTTGCAGATGAATGTTCTCACACATACAGGCGCATCCAGTGTACCCACACAAGAACAGAACAGAACAGAACAGAAAAGTCTACGCCGCTAGGCGTCATAACGGGAGCCTCTGTCTGACGAGGCAGCCTGGGATTGCTGCTTTCAAAGTAACAATCCGCAGAGAGTTGACCCACACATGACATACAGAGTGTCACAGTCCAAGCGCATTTCTGTTGTTTGCAGGAAGTTTGACTTCTTCCCAAAAGGCACAGCAGGAGCTGATGGCTGGATGTCCCTTTACTTCAAGTTTGCAGACCAGTTTAGTGACAACCAGCAGATAGGTTTTGGCTTCAAGCTGCATGTCATCAACTTCCAGTACCCCTCTCAAACGCTGACAAAAGGTACGGCTGCCAGCGGCACTACATCTTGCAAGCTGCATGTCATTGACTGTCAAGATCCTTCTCAAAACATTGACATAAGGTGTGGCTGCTTTTCCAACACCCTGTTTTGCAAAGTGCTGTACAGGTCTCTTGGCGGCAAACAGCATTTCATTGCTACTGTCCAAGTCAAGTATGCTCAATCAGGTTGCCCTTGCAATGTGACCTGTGATAGTAAGTCAAATGCTCCAATGTGGGTCTGCTTCTATCATCGAGGCGTCATTTGTGTTGCCCATTGTCAAGAAACGTCCTAAATTTTGTATCTATTGCAAATTTCCTGAGATTGATTTGTGCTGTGCAGTGTATGAAAAGTCCCAATGCACCTTCAGTGCTGAGAGTCCAGGCTGGGGACATCAGAAGATGGCTCTCATTGCTGCAGTCAACGACCCAACAGGCGGCTTTGTGATTGACGACACAATCTATATTGGAATCAGCAAGACTGAGACCTAAATGCATAGCACACGCTCTGAGTAATCTTGACTGCAGTAGCTACACAGTCTGCAGCAGGCGCGCCATGCATGCTGTGTTTTTGCGGCATTTTTATGTTCATGACTGGTCATGTTGAACACGACAGCTGCTGCTTGCTATAAAGAGCCCATGCGCGTGTCTTGCAGGCTTGTTAGCCACTTTATTGCAATTGTTCAGTTCTGCCTCACCAGGGCCTCTTCGTCACTGGCTTGATAGCCTCAATTGAGTGTCCCCGAAGTCTCATGTGGGTGTGCCCTGACATCATCAGCACTTGTGGTACCAGCACACACCTCATGCCCAAACGTTGCAGCTCTGTCCCAAACAGGATCACCGGTACGCAGTTGATCTGCAAAGTGCACACAGGGACTGTGCCTGTTCAAGTCGCCTGTCTCATGATGCACAGTGCATGTCATACTGTATGAGCGCTTTCTTTCAATAAGTCATGCTGCGCACCCTCCGCCAATGCAGCGATGACACTGCAATCATGATTGGTCAGTTTGAAGGCAGCAGCTGTGTTTTGCTGTGAAAAGCAGAGCATGAGTGAGTTGCAGGCCTGTTGGCCGATTATTGCAATGTTCAAATGCAATATGGCTAAGGGTCAAAAACGGTAGAGACCCCAGAATGTTGCATTTGGCGTGAAAGCCTCCTACAGTGTTCAGCATGAGCATTATCCTGAAAGGTCAAGTCATGAGCAATTCAATTGTGGCTCAAGTGCTGTTAACGTGCCTATCTGGATCATACCTAACTTGGAGCAAATTGCAGTATTCATGAAAGCCATTCGACCTGAAGCAGTGCTCTTCAGTAACATCGAGACAGATCTTGAACGGCGTCACAAACACCTCCCTGCAAAAGACTTCAACTGTTATCAGACCAACAACTGCCGGCAATTCACAAGTTTGCCTCTAGACGCGTCCTACAGCAGTGTTCAAACAGGCTCAGCAAGAGGCAAAAAACCGCTATTGCAAAGCTCTGCCTTGATGTTAGTATTGCAGGACACCAAGGCGCATCGCCTCTTTCAAACGGGCAAGCAGCTGCTCATTGTCACTGGAGACTCTTGCATCGCCCTCTGTGCGAGGTGGATTCGACAGGTCAAGACGCGTGAGAGCTGGAAAGCCTACAAACTGGAGAATTGCTGCAGATAGATCTCTGAAGGCAGGACCAGACCAACTGAGGTCCAGACTACGCAGCTGCTTCAATTGCAACAGACAAACCGGAAATTCTGAAATACCAAAGTGCAAACGCAAGGACTCTGACTGTGTCAGGTTTGAAAACCACTTAGGCACCACCGTCAGAGTTGACCGAGCTATACAACACTGAGGCCATTCAAGGTGGCGCAAGCTCTTGTACCCAAGGAGCTGCTGTGGTGGCATGTTGAACATCTCATCGGCTTTTATGACTTGCAGCTTTGGCATGAAGGCTGGCCACTCACCCCGAAACAAGTTGTCAGCATATGTCTGAGTGAACTCTATTGATGTGAGCTGAGTTGCAAATTGCAAGTTGGCCAGAGAAGAAAAGTAGCACGCATGATCATACGAGTAGAACGAGAGGTGTTGCAGACTGACATTGCCGCCGATAGGAAGCATGACAGCAGAACACATCCAGCTCGCGGAGAGCGTGTATTGCCTCAAAGTTGAGGTCAGAATTAGCAAAGCTGAGCAAGTGAAGCTCTTGAAGAAATGGTAGGGCCCGAAGCGAATCCAACGACAGCTGATCATATTCATTCCCCTCGCCTTGAATGTCTCCACCAAGCCTCAGCGATGTGAGGTTGGTCATGAGTGTGACTGTCTGTAGACCTAGCCTGTTGTGTGAAAGGTGGTCAAGGTCCAGCGACACCAGCACATCTAGCAGCAAGTCCTGGCAGCTTTCTAAACCTGCTTGATCTTCATGAACAGCTTTAGACGCTTTGAAGTGCCCTCAATCGCACAGAATCTGGCACACACTTGTTGTGTGCTTGTGCACAGGCAATCTACGTGTGAGTGCATGCCACAACAGTGTGGGTTTATGCAGAAGTACCTGTCTCTAATATGACCTTGGTAATCTCTGCAGACTTGTAGACTGCAGTGAGGCCAGCAACCACTGCAGCTGCCACGCCGAAGAACGTACGCCCCGTATGTCAATCCGGTTGGCCGAAGTGCTTAGGCATGCACACAACGATTTGAACGATGTCCAAGGCTCTCCTTCAGCTTGCCCTACAGAAACGGTTGGATCTTCCTTGTCAACATATTTTACGTGGTCCAGTTTCTTGTCGAAGTCTATGCAGAGCTTCTCAGTCAAAGGAAGATGCCGCAGCACTTCTCTCCACGTTCTGCAGACCCCCCGAAAGGCTAGCTTGTCAAGAAAGGTGAGATGTTCAAGCCAGACCACGTTGCTGACCGCCTTTGGTGCTGCATCACTGCAGTGTGCGTTTGTCGCCATGATGTAGGTTGCAGACAGATAGCTCTCCTGCACCGGAGCGCAAATATTCGTCGGGGTCTCTGCTCCTGCAGGCCTGTGAGTATGAATGCAAAGCCCACAGGCATTACGCCAAGCCTTATTTTGGTTGAACAGAGGGGGTTTCTGCATTTAGCATGCATGACACATTTCACAAAGCAATCGTGACTTTCAGTCGGTGGCCTACGGTCACAGAAGACACAGCTGACCATGACTCTGCTTCCGCTATGTTTGCAGATTCTTGCAGCTTACAGTCCCTTAAACCATTTTACAGATGATCTGAAGCATTAATAGCGATAAACTTTGCGAGCTAGCCCCAGCTGTGAAATACAACCCTGCTGTGCATGTCTACGGGACCATCGCAAATCAATTGCAAAGCTGAAGTAGCATCAGCAAGCCTTCTGGCAAGGTGCCAAAGATGAGGGTATGGCAGCTGTGGTACAACAGCTATGCATGTCGAGATTGCACAGCCTAAGAGACTTCAATAATCTTCACCCCACATTTCGATGGGACTCTCCAAAATGGTTGTGAGCTTGGAACTGTGGTTGCCAATGATTGGCACAGATAGGCTTGGGCCCTTGCACTGCCCCAGGGCAACTGCAATGGGGTTGTCGCTCCTTCCAACAGTCTTGGGTGTTCTGGCTGCAGCGTTTGTGCAGAGAATGTCCTCCAAGCGCTTCTTGTGCGCTGCAACCTCTACTGACAAAGCTGCCTGCTGTGCTGAGCGCAGCTGATGCAGCATGTCTGTCTTCAGTGTGCCAATGTTCTTGAAACCAATCTGCAAGTCAATGACAGGAGCTGAAAAAGGGGTTGAGCCAAAAAACCAAGTGGGCACCCAGACAACCATACAACAGAGGTCTAGGCATGCACAGTGCTGGCATTGCAAAATTGCCGCCAGCGGGAAATGCTGACTTAATGCAATGACAACTGCTCACAAGCACACAAGCCACACCCATTGGAACATGGGTATTGAAATTGGCACCAGGGTGGGGCAAAGCTTAAGCATTGTGAAGGCAGCAGACACCAAAAACACCTCAGCACCGTCTATAGATAGCTCAAATGGCGCTTGCAGCAGATACTGGATGGCAACATGCTGTGCCCAGAAGTGCAAGCCGTGAATCTGTCTGAAAACAGAGACCAAACCACATGAGTCCGCAAATGGCTCCCTCACAATATCAGCCACACTTTGAGCCAAATCACGGTCTCAATATGCTGTGCTGCTTGATTGTGCAAATAGATAGATCTCAGCAATGTGAAGGTCAGTCAAGGAGGATCAAGCACATCTTGCTAAAAGTGGAGGGTGAACACACCTTCAGAAGGACGTCTGCCTGGTAGGTGCGAGCCACGCGCCACTTCAGGATGCGCGACACTTGGACACTGTGGCAGGTGTTCAGTAGAGCTGGCTCATTCATCTGCAAGCACAACAGCAATCAGCACCACAATGCATTGCAATTTCTGCCAAAAGAGGCCTGCTTTCACTGCCTAGGTGCAGTGTTGCACCATGCAAGGCATGACTGTCCGCGCCATGACGCACACCAAATGTCATGCATGTGTTGACAGCAATGGGCATGTGCATGCAGGTAGAGCACAGCATCAAGCACAAGATACAGCTTACAATGTCAGATGGAGCTCGTCTTGACAACAGCAGTAGTGCTGAACCTGTTGGCAACAACTGATAATTTACTTTTCCACTGATTGCTGCATTCCACAGGTGCATGCATACATGCAGCTGTGGAGAGACAACGGGAATGCTGACCTTGATCAGGGACAAGGCTGCCCTGAACAGCACCTTGGGCCCCTCCACCATGAGGCAGTCCCACACACGGGCAGTGGTCTCAGCAGGCAGAGCAGTGGTGAACATGCGGCTGAACCACTCCCCTGTCAATCCACCCAGGCTGCATTCTAGCCTGTCAAAAACCTCAATTAGGCGTGGGTGCTTGCGCTCCACCAGCACGTCAAACATGCGCTGCTCCACATTCAAGCCAGAGGAGCCCTGAAGTGAAGACATACAGAATCAAGACTGCGTGGACATATAATGGTACGAATACAACTTGTGGTACGTATGACGGTACATGACAACCTACAATCGAGCACTGGGCTGCAGTTGCCAACATTGAGCCTACATCTTAAGCAAGCGCTAAACAGCATCAGCGCATTTGCAAAGGACCAACTGCAATGAATATGTGGCAATGCTGAGACTGTACTTCAAAAGCTGTCGAACAGCTCAGCAAGCAAAGATAGTCTTGACAAGTGCAACAGACATGGCAGACCATGACATCATCTTACATATGCAGCCTGTCAGGTCACGCCTTGAGTGCATGCCAAGTGCTCTGACTTACCTCAACAATGGAGGTGGCAGGTAGACGCCGCTCAAGCAGAGCTGTCAGTGTCCAAAACACTTCCTCTTCCTTGGACAAGCCCATGACCACCAGCAGGAAGGCGACAACATGGTTGACGCTCGGTGAGTAGGGCACAGTTGTGTTGCGCCTGCCAAAGGCTGTGACAATGCGGCGCACCGCCTCCAATGCCTTGTAGCTAGACAGGACAGGGTGCGTGGAGAAGGTCCTGAAGAGGTCCAGTGAAAGCTCTGGGCCATCAGACTCAGAGATCTTGCCCAAGCTGGCCAGAGTAGTGTAGTACTCTGCTGCTTCTGTGCTCCTCAGAGCTGCTGCGCCTGACAGCTGATACCACAGTGTGGGCCGCAGTGACATTGGGATACCCTCCCTGGCAAGCTGCTTGAGCTTGGCTGGTGGTGCTGTCTTACTCAGTGGCTGCCAAGAAATAGCCTGCAGATGCAAACAGCAGCTTGAGTGCTTGAACAAAACGCTGAAACCATCAAGCAGGCTGCTTTGTGACATGTGAACATGCTAAGCAAACTATCAGCAGGTTCAAAGCAGAAAGAACTACACCTTGAGTGTGCACACAAAAGGTGATTGTACAGCAAAGTTGAAGCAGCAGTACCTGGCGTGACCATCTGTCCTGCAGCCTAGTCTCCCGAGCAGCAGCCTCGGTTCTCACGGCCTGCTCCGCCGCAGTCAAGCCGGCCAGAGGAAACCCATACTTGTCCAGGCACTTCACACCCGCCAACTGGCTCATCGTTGCTGCATAACGTCGTTTGTCTGTCAAGACCTTACCCAGTCGCCAAATCCGAACGAGGCAAACTGGAGGCCAATAGAGGGCAAATCAGCTCAAGCTGCTACCTGTAGAATGCGCAGCAGTATCCCAAGCAGCCCGGAACTGCAAAGCAGGCTGCCTGCCTCACTCGAGCGCCTGCCAGAATGCTGAAGCCCGAGCTCTCTGAGTCGCAGTTCACCATCCAACAACCAAGTACCGCTGAAGAGTCCGCCCGCAGGCGATTGTGACAAAGCCGAATTTTTGCTGAAAGACTAGCGAGAACCGTAAGTGCAGTACCGCAAGCGAGGTAGGCTGCGAAGCAGTGGA
The DNA here is from genome assembly GCA_002118135.1 of Trebouxia sp. TZW2008. Taxonomy (NCBI): domain Eukaryota; kingdom Viridiplantae; phylum Chlorophyta; class Trebouxiophyceae; order Trebouxiales; family Trebouxiaceae; genus Trebouxia; species Trebouxia sp. TZW2008. The sequence continues at coordinate 92,487 of BDIU01000172.1, forward strand.
AGCCTCCGTCACAGCCACCTCTGGTCACGCTGGACACATTCAGAATCCGCAAAATGCAAAACCTTGAAGAAATCCCGTAAGATCAGTACTTTGCGGCAGTACCTCATCTGTCAATTTCTGAGAGTCTTATGAAATTCAGTTGCTCCAACTTTTGAGTAGCGTGATAGGATGGCTTGCCGGCTAAGCGCGAACTTCTTGGCTGCCAATGGGGAGGCCATTGATTATCACCCAGGGGGCTCCAGAACAGTGCAATCATAAGGACAGACAATGAAGCAACAGTGTCATGTCATATGCAGGATCTGCTGATGGGGTGCACTGTGCTAGCAATCATTATCACCACGGCTGGCACGCATGTGCACATGCTCACTTCTTTTGATGTGTGCCTGACCAAGACAGAGCAGTGCTTCAAAGCTGGCACATGGTGACAAGGATTCTTTTACGAAACCAGACTCCAATATGCAGTCTGCAACACATGTATGCAGATTTTGCTGTCAAAGAAGCTGGTACCACAGCACGGCCCAAGTGCAAGGCAGAAGCTCATACAATCAGCTGTGCGGAGCGTACAATCAGCACATGCAGGTTGAAGCTTTACTGTTCAGCTAAGCAGCTTGTGAGAGCTGCTGGACAGTTCCCAAAACAATTGTTGCTAGCAGAAAAGCTGCATCATGTATTTCAGAACAGCTGCACATCAGATATAGAATCCCCAGACTCTGAGGGTGACGTTAGCCCACTCAGAGAATACTCAGCAGTCAGGAGCTGATTGCTGTTGGTCCCCCTCGAACTCTGCTGCTCTGTAATCAAAACTTGATAGTCACTAGGTTGTCATCCCCAAGCAATTCTGGCGTATGCCTCACTGGAGTAGGTAAAGATGTATATGCTGTGAGGATGTTCATATGACTGAGCCAAAGTCCTGACAGCAACTCAGCAGGCTCGTGTGCTAGCTATTTGCAAATCAACAGTGGCAGGTCTTGTTCGTGTCAATGCTCAGGTTCTGCCAGCCAAGCAAAGGCAAGCTGCCTCAATTGTGCATCAGCCCTTGCAACTGGACCAGCAAGTACTTTATGCAAAGCACAGTCTACCCAAGCGCTGCACTTGGTGCTCAGAGACCGGAGAGGCTGAGGCTCTGCAGCTGCTGGCAGATCCCATGATTATCATGAGCCAAAGCCTCTGCCACCACTTTTGCTTTTAGGTTGCCGCCTAACTCTGGACTTTGCTGACATCTCTGACATTGCTCTGCAGTAACAGCAAGCAAATTGCACATGCAGAGTCCATGCGTTTGAGCATGTGATCAGTGACATACTGCTTCCATCTTTGACATTGCTCTGCAGTGACAACAGTCAACTTGTGCATGCTGAAACCATGCATTGTACACGAGCATCGGTGATCATGTTGCAGACATCTGTGACATTGCTCTGCAGTAACAGCAAGCAAATTGCGCACGCAGAGTCTATGCACTGCAGATGATCATCAGTAACGTGTTGCAGATATCTCTGACATTGCTCTGCAGTGACATCAAGCAATTGCACACGCAGGGTCTATGCTTTGCAGATGATCATCAGTGACATGCTGCAGCAACACACTGCACAGGTGTCTTGAGAGCGATCTGCACCTGTCTTGTGCTGACTTGGTGAATGAAGCCCTCTCCTTTTTCTCATCTGTACTGTCTTGCCAATTTCTGATGGAAAGATAGGTCACCTGGAAAGCACCTTATCCCCATGAGGTGACTTCACAAACACGACCGTGTACTGAAGCAGTGTGAGCTTTTCCAGTGGCATGCGTATTGCGCACGCCTGTGCCTCACCCCAAGAGTGAGTACTGAAAGCGCAGCGATGACCAGGTAAAAGAAGACTCCAATGACAGGGTCATATGAACCGAAGCTTTGGCCAAAGGTTACAGTGGGTTGTGAAGAGGTGACGTCTGAAGCAGCAGACGCGGCTGCCGTCGTCACGCCCTTGGCTGTGTCAGTGGCTTCGTTCGCCAAGCTTGCTTGACTGATAGCAAGTGGCATTAGAGCTCCTATGTAAGCCCAGGGCTGTGCATGGGCTTGCTGTGCATGCTGTTGTGACTTGCAACCATGCTTACACCGGCAGATAACCCGCTGCAATGGCAGACGCGAGACTGGCGCTGCAGTTTTGCAACAACTGCTGAAAGGTCGCTGACAGCCTCTGAAGAACGCGCGACGGGTAACAGCTGGGCAAGTTGCGTGCGTGAGCTGCCGGCTGCATGCCATGAAGCTGCCCGAAGTGAGATGAGATGCGAACAACTTTGGCCCAGCTCTAGGGGACTATGCCCGTGTCCGCGGCTTCCTAAATGTTTATTGCAGCTAGACTCGCTGCAGCGCTGAAGGTCATGCTGCGCATGACTAACACCGAGAATTCAAAAGCCGCAGCAGGAGCCAAATCTGGCAAGCACAGTCAAAAGCCCGATTCACCATCCCGTGTACAGCGCCGAGGTTAAGAAGCCGGGAGCTCGTTCGGGTCTGCGAGCTGGCATCGCAGCAGTCCAGCAATGTGATCGGATCTGCTCGGTTCAAGCTATGCCGGAAGAGGCGGTTGTAACGCAGAGGTTGGGCAGTCTGAACGTTCATGCTGCAACCTTTGTTCCTCAGGTATCGAGCAGGCTACCTGATTACCCTGCATGTCGCACGAGCTCAAAGTTAACACGTGCAAGACATGCAGCTTTTCAGATGGCCCTGCGCATTCCCAAATCATCGTATGTTTGCGTCTTTCGTGCTGCACGGCATCTTGTTGCAATTCCTATGGCGAATAGGCAGGTCGCTGTCCGCAGACTCGGGCACTCAGCGCCCCGCCAGTAGCTGTCAACGCCGAACAAGCATCACAGCTGCCCACCGCAGTTCTGGAGAAGCGGTTGCCCAAATTGCAAACCACTCGCAGCAGCACTGTATATAAGCGTCTTGACCAAGGTAAAGGCAGAGCTTCAATCACCTCAGCTGTCTATGCATAAACAAATGCAAGCTCCCTACAGCTGTGCATTGGAGAAGGATGTGCTGGAAGCACGCTTGCACATGCGGAGTGTAACATTTCTGGTGGTATCTGCCCCTGGGCCAAGATATTGACGCTGTTTCCAAGCGTGTTGGCCAAAATGAATGCAGAGCTTCAGTCACCTATGCTGAATGCAGTAGCAAATGCCCCACAATTATGCATTGCCGTTGTTGTACCAAAAGTATTGTTGCAGATGCATAGTGCATTGGCGGTGCTGTACCGGAAGCATGCTTGCAGATGCATAGTGCATTGCCAGTGCTGTACCACAAGCTTGCAGATGCACTCTGTGTCATTTTCAAGGATAGTGACACCATGTTGAGACGATTACTATGTTGTGCAGTGCCATTCACTCCCACACAGGGAATATGCACGCCTTCCCCAACAAACATGGCTGCATACTGGTACCAGGCGCACTATGGGTTTGGCAATCCCTTCACAGTGTATGCAACAGCTTGGAGTCCGGTATGTACAGTAACCATGATAAGTTGTCTGAACTTCCCATGACTGAAGCGGCATAGATCCTGCTTGTCTACTTTGCTTGACAGCGCAGCTGCTTCCAAGAATGCTCTGTTGCTCTGTCAGCCCCTGGCATGACGCAGACTAGCCTGCTCTTGTGAATATCATCACTGATGCGCTTTCGATGACAATCACACGATGTGCGCCATAGCACTGCTCATGGTTGCACAATGGCATGCACATCAGGGTTGAGCCCATATGTGACCATGCTGCTGGAGCTTTTGTTTGCGTGCGCATGAAGGCCGAAAGTAAAAGTGCACATGCCGCCCCTCCAGTTTGCATGCACATGGAGACTGACAGTAAGCGTAAACAAGCTGCAGCAGCACCGTTTTTCATAGGCATGAAGTGTGAAGTCAAAGTGATCACATTGAACGAACAGCGATGTGGATGCTGCAGCAGCACCAGTTCCTGAGCCAGATGTCACCAAACTCGCCCATGCATTGGTCCTCCAGCTTGGCTGAGAACATATTCTCATGCTGCAGCAGCATCACTTTCCATATGCATTCACACGATTGAAAGCAAGTATCTTCATGCTTCAGCAGCACCAATTAATAAGTCAGATGTCACCAAACTCGCCCATGCATGGGTCCTCCAGCTTGGCTGAGAACATATTTCCATGCTGCAGCAGCATTACTTTCCATATGCATTCACATGGTTGAAAGCAAGTATCTCCATGCTGCAGCAGCACCAGTTTCTGAGTCAGATGTCTCCAAACTCGCCCATGTATGGGTCCAGCAGCCTGGCCAGTGCAGCATCCATGTTTCACATGTCACAAGGCAGTGGCTCACCTGGCTACCACTACCCCTACTCCCAGTGGTACTGGCCCCCTGGCCACAGCCCCATGTCACCCCAGGGGGGTGCCTTCATGCAGGCTCAGTATGCTGCCTCACAGTACTCAACAGGTGAGATGTCTTGGCTTGGAACTTGCTTTGTTGAACTGTTGTGGGCGTAAGCAGTCACTTCTTAAACCCACAGAAAAGGACATTTGCCTCATCCACGCTTGTCATCAATTAGCCACAAGTCTGCCCGCAACTTGCGATTGAGTGTTCAAACCTTTCAAAGTGCAATGGCATGCAGGCAGTCCCAACAGCAGCAACAGCGGGCCAGGGGTATTGCCCAACAGTCCAACCAGCCCAGGCCAGCTTGAACATTGCCTCAACTGTTTACTCACATGTCTCAAATGCGTCATAAGATCACGCACAAAATGCCATTGATTGTGTGGTACCATCAAAGTGTCCATGGCATTTAGGCGGTCCTGACAGTAGCAATGGCTTCTCAGGAATATCACCTCATAGGCCTGCAAGGCTTGAATTGATGGTGTGACAAACTTCTTTACAAGTTGCTTTTGGGTGCTCTCCAACATCACAGGTGCAGTTGGCATGCAGGTAGCCCTGATAGCAGCAACAGCGTGCCAGGGGCGTCTCCCAACAGCCCTCCCAGTCCAGGCATGATGTACAGCCCCTCGGCAGCTGCTGTCTTGAAACTAAGATTGTATGAAAGTGTCATGCAGGCAGTCCTGACAGCAGCAACAGCGTGCCAGGGGCATCCCCCAACAGCCCTGCCATTCCAGGCACATTTTGAAGCCCCCTTGAATGCACGGGACGATAAAATTTTCACTGATTGTGTTGAAACATGAAAGTGGCTTGCAGGCAGTCCAGACAACAGCAACAGTGTTACAGGGGCAGCCCTGCCAGCCCAGGCATGCCCCTCAGCAGCTGCTGTCTTGCAAAAAAAATGTCTTGCATTTGTCGATGACTGTCTTGGAGTTTCAATGTGGCCATGATATGCAGGCAGCCCTGACAGCAGCAACAGTGTGCCAGGGGCATCCCCCAACAGCCCTGCCAGCCCAGGCATGATGTACAGCCCTTCAGCAGCGGCGGCTGCTGCAGCAGCTGCTGCAGTGTTGGGTCACAGCACCTACAGCATGTCACAGTCAGTCCCCATGCACCAGGGCGGCTACCCTGCCTACTACCAGCATGAGTCAGGGCATGGCTGGCAGGGGGGCTTTCTGCAGGGGGTAGGGTATGGGCAGCCCATGCGAGCATACAGGTCAGCTTTTGAATGGACCGTGCTTGATCACTGCAATGGACACTGCTATGACATCATTCCTTTTCATTCTAGATGTGTGCTAGACAGGCTCAGCAGGCCAAGCCAGGTACGGACTGGAGCAATCAAGGATATGACACGCTTTCTATTGACTGCGGTGATCACTGCCATGATATGACGGGCTTCTTGATGCTTCTGACTGGTGATGTTCTTAGAACTATACGCGTGTTGTGTGTTTCGGCAGACCAGCTTAGTGCCTGCAAGCTGTCAAGCATGCAAGGCAGGCAGGCTAATCCTCCTTGCTGTTGCAGTGAGACAGCTATGATTGTCAGTGCCCTGCAGTCTTGGACTGCACACAAATCCAGACAAGCTGCTTGTTGCTTACTGCACTGACTAGCACTTCAGGAGCAGCACTTGCTCAAGCAACATGCATTACCTTTAGCCGCATGACTATAGAGGTGAGTATTCTGCTGAGCGCGCTTCAGACTGTCTGAAGGCATCAGCTGTGTTGCCTTTTTGACCAGCATGTGCTTGATGCATGACTGCCATGCATTGCCCACATGCCATTGTGCACATGGCATTGCAAAAAAATGTCTCAAGTCTGGAACAACACACAGACGTGTGCTGTTGTCTGTGGATTTGATGCACATCTCTTCAGAATGCAGTGCAGCTTCAACATCAGTCACGATTGAGGAAGCAATTGTCTGTGTGTCAATATGCTAAGCCTGGCTTGCAGCACCAGGCTTACGCTCAGATCACTGAACACCTGAATTGGCTGCAGGTCGCCTTCAAGGACTCCTTCACGTTCGCCACCAGAAGCATACCAAGAGTCACAGTCACTCCACAGTCAGCATGCGTCTGACATGCAGACAGGGTCCAGTCAGCATGTCTCAGATTCCGCCAGCTCATCTCAGCAGCCTGAAGGGCGGTCTCCAGAATCCAGGGCCAGAGTTAGTCATCAGGCAGGGCAGGTTCTGGAAAGCCCCTTCAGGGTGTTCGCAGGCAGCCCTCCAGGGGCTGCTCGCAACAGCCCTACAGGGGCTTCTAGCAGCAGCCCCTCTGGCATGCCCCAGGCTGATGCCACTGTAAATGTTAGGGTTCAGCGAAGTTTTCTGGCTGCTGCGAAGCATGGCAGAACTGCTTCTCCACAGATGCGCAGAAGCCCTATGGCTGGCAAGGGCAGTAGCCCTAACGGCATGAACATGGCCTACAGCGCTAGCTCTGAAGATGGTGCCAGCACGTCAGGTTGGTGATTGTGCGTGTGTTACAATTAGCACGGTTGCACCTGTTGCATTCACAACAGCTGATACAACAAAAGCTCAATCCACCACTTTCAGAACATCATCTGCAGTTCAATGACGCTTCAGCACTAGGCAGCCCAGTGTCATTGCACCTTGCATCATGATGTTGATGTGCAACAAAACAGGCATGTGTCAGTTTGCAAGCATATTCAGACTCTCTTTGTCAAATTCTTCTGCAGAGTGCCAAAGCTGCATGACGTCATGCACAGCCTAAAGTGTGTGTTGTGGAGTATGCATGGGTACGTGAGCAGCTGTCAAGGCCCTATGAGTCTGTGTTAAGCAATGCGTCAGGCACAAAGCATAAACGCGCTTCACGTAATCGTATATGCATCAACTGCGATATAAACAACATCTGTATGGACACCTGAGGCCATCTCGTTTGTAGGAGTGTTATGCCCTGAAAGTAATTCTCAGGCGAGCTGAAAATACATACACATATACATATACATATACATATACATATACATATACATATACATATACATATACATATATACATATACATATACATGTACATATACATGTACATATACATATACATATACATATACATATACATATACATATACATATACATATACACGTACATATACATATACATGTACATATACATATACATATACATATACATATACATATACATATACATATACATATATACATATACATATACATATACACGTACATATACATATACATGTACATATACATATACATATACATGTGGTGTTTTTTGACTAATATTCATTGGTTCAGGCTTGGGGCCAGGGGATGAGGCTCATAGTGTTGAGGTGTTTGAGGAGCTGTGTGGAGTGTGCAGAGGGCAGGGCAGTATGCAAGATGCCCCTCAGCAGCTGAGTGACCTGGCAGAATTGATGCACAGCTATGGGTTCCCCACCCCTGGCTGGGGGGAGGGGGAGGGCCCTGGAAGGCCTGACTCCCTAGCCAATGCTGCATCTGGGTTGGAACAGGTGGGATGGATGACAGGGGTGCATGACCCCTGTAGTCAGCATTGCATATGTAAGAGGAAGCATGTTTAGGATCCAGCTTATGACGTGTTCATGCATTCCCTGGCCATGATTGGTCCAGATGCTATTATGCTCTGAAAGTGTGAGCCATCATGCTAATGATGTACGTCCAAAGCACGCGAAGGTTTGCTTAGTGAATGAGCCACTGGGTGTCAGATGCATGCTCTAGGAGAGTGAAACAAGCACCAAAAGGTTCTCGAGGCAGCAAACGTCAGATGTCACTGCACTGATAGACTGCACCTTGCAGCTCATCAGAATGCAAGCAAACAAAGATGTGTTGTTCTGGTATGCAGAGAAGCAATTCAGCAATGATAGGCAGAGGCAGTGCACAAGGGTCTGCTTTGCGAATACCTGGGTCTAGCCCGTACAAGTTGAATGCTAGGTGAGCCAAGGCAATCATGGTCATGTTTATGACCGAACATTAGCCAAGTCCTGCATTCATTGCTAGCCCACACAAACTGAATGCTAGATAAGCTCAGGCAGCCATGGCAGTTGCTGGCTGAGCTTGCTCTGAGCGCTGCACATGCTTTTGCACACGTGCTGCACCTTCTGTATTGCCTTGAACTTTGCAAATTTTGTGGCAGATGCATCCATTGATTTTGATACTGACAGTGTTGGGCTGTGCACTCTTGTAAACGCAGTACTGCAGTGCAACAATCTGCATGCAAATGTACTCAAAGCTTTTGCCCTGCTTAAGCTTGGGAAAACAATGTCAAACATCATGAACCCTGTTCCTTGCTTAGCTTGCTGCAGAGTGAATGTAACATCAAGGCATTGCAAGAGCGTTAGTCCTCAGAAAAGGTGGTGTAGAAATTACACCATTGTGTGTGATAAGATTGTGATGGCGTCTGGCACAGGCGACGGTTGGTCTCCCATGCATGCATTAGTCAATGTTCAGAGGACATATGATAGTATATGCCTTGATAGCTGTTTACGTTACAGTGAATCCTTGCTTTGGCTGGGAGCACAACATGCTATTGCTTGCAATGCAGGCAGCGCAGAACGCTACGCAGAGCTGTAGACAGGGCAAGGCAGGCTGTGTCTGCTTTGGCCTCCAAATAGTAGCATGTAGCTAGCTTACAGCCCTACATTGTTGTTGTCAAGAGCATTTGATGTTAACATTCTGATCAGCATGCCTCATAAAATGGGCGTACATGCATCTATGGCTCATTTGTAACATATTGCCCTTTCTTGCAGCGCTCTACTTGATATAAGCATTCATGGGAGATCCAAGGTCACCATACTACGATGCATGACTGTGCATACAACCGCTCATGCAATAAGTTCACTGACAACCTTGATACATGCCAGTCCTACTTTTGGTGCACAGAAGTGGGGCTAGCAATCTAGTGTGGGGGAAGTCAACAAGCAACAACAAATCTTAAGTCCTACAGGACAGCATTGTGGGGTGCAGATGTATATCATTCAGCAAGCAAAGCCCTGTTTCATGTCAACTGCTGTCGGGTGCCCCAGTATGTGGGACTTGACGTGTTGTGAACCCCTGGTTCAAGACTGACAAACTTTGCATTTGAAATGCAAAACATGTGTTCAAAATACAAGCAGAGCAGTGTTGGCAAACGCGAAATACTGTGTTCTGTAAAATTGGGTGCTAGTACGACAACTCTCGAAAAATGGGGCTTTTGGGGCTGGCAGAAGAGAGCTAACTACCATCAACCAAGCCGTGTTATGGAATCTTTCATTGCTAGCCCCAGTTTGGTGGATAGAAGTGGGGCTGGCAATTGATGATACAAGCAAATCATCATGTTTTGGGAAGGCTTGGTTGGTTTTGCACGGCAATACCAGTGAGCCAACATTGCTCCAAGTTGCAAAGACACTCCTGTGCTGTTATGGCTTGATCTAGCCAGCCAAAAATGCACGCAGGCCTTGCTTCAAATCAGCTGCTGTCGGATTGCCTGTTTTTGAATTTGGATTGGCTCCACTCACAATGACATAGTCTTCATCAAACTTCAGGGGCTCACCATTCTGCGGGTCGTGGTCACGATGTTGTTGCAGATATGCAGCCAACTGTTTGATCTCAGCGGCTTTCATTTTGGCAGTATCTGATTGGACTTGATGGTCGCACTACCAAGCTCTCTAAGAGCAACGTTGACGATCTGCAGTCAAACAGGGTCTGGCTCTGAGCTTGTAGACCTGCTCACACCAACCACACCTGCAGAGCTGACATGGCTTCTTGGTTGAGCAGGATCTGACTGTGCAGAAGCAGTGGAGAATTGATTAGAGGTGACATCACTCAGCGTGTCACCAGACACTTCATCTCTACCGTACTTTTTGGTGAGGGAAACATATGGTCGCTATATGGACTAGACGTCAATCAGAGTCTTGTATGCAAGGCATACTTCAGAAATGCATGCGCAAGACCGAAGTCATATTTTGCCAGCATTCTCCAGCAAGACTTGAGTTCATGATCTTTTGACAAATCGGTACTGTGGATCAAAAGCCAGGTTTGTGGTTGTGCAGGTTGCATCTTACATGCCTTGTGGTATGCTTTTCAATAGCCCAAGGCTGAAATTTTTTGCACCCATGGTCTAGTCGGCCGGGCTGAGTCACATTTAGCACACAAGCCCAGAGGTTTCTGTGGAGTTACGACGTCATTAAAGTCCATGCTAGATGCATTATCTGACTTTGTCTCATGTTTATATGGAAGTGCCTCAGCGCGAACATAGCCTGGTCTCTGACATTGTAATGTGGTATTGTGCAGGCTTTGCGAGATCCAAGCATTGCCGCACCCAATGCTCTACCGGTGCAAGGAGTCTTCCTCAGATGTCCAGATGGTAGCCAAGTTTGCCATCAGATATGGCCTTGATGTGCATTGGGCCTGGGCTGCAAGGGGCCTGGCCCCCAGATTGTTGCATACTGAGGTCATTGACTCGACTGACCCCTTGCAGCTAGTCATCATGGAGTGGCTGCCAGAGACTTACCGCACCTTGGATCAGCTACCTCTTGATCAGCTGCAATCGGTAGCCCCAACCGTTCAGCAGGCTTTGCACTCTGCACATGGCATTCTTGTGAACGGCCAATGCTTTGCACATGGAGATGCTCGGCTGCCCAATGTGTGTGTAAGCAAGAAGGCCAGCAATGGAGCGTGAGGTTCGTGGACTTTGATTGGACTGGCGTCGGAGGGGTGCATTGCTACCCTGCATTCATCAACTCAAGCATATGGTGGCCAGCAGGAGCTACTCCTTTGGCCATCATGCAGCAGTAGCATGATATTGCCTTGCTTGAGGCCGAGGTGGAGCTCCGGCTAGAAGGAGGCTTTCTGCCCATGTTGTAATATTACTGGCCATATAGGATGTAAGTTGTATTTTGTACCCTAAGTCTAGTATGTGGGTAAGCATATCACACACTCATCATGCAAGTGAATATACTAACTGCCTTTCACAATCGTCCACTGTTTGACCACTTTCAAGTGGCAGTACGCCACTTGCACTCAACATGATGATTGCCCTCTTGGCATGTTATCAGAAAGGAGCCGATTTGGCGGTTGGCATCACATCTTCTGGCACATCATCTTTTGCTGGGTGACCAGTTACTGCTAATGGATGCAAAATCATGTTTTGGTTCTAAAAATGCAATCAATTGATACAACCATTGTTGTCAAGCTCATCAAACTTTGCGCACACACCTCGACAAAACGCAGTTTGGCATAACTGCCCAGCTTTCAGCAGCTCCTGTGACCAGACTAGATTCACTGGACTCATATAATTTCCCAAGTTGAATGCTGTACTGCAATTGGGTTGACAGCAGCGTCATGTGCAGATATTTCATCTGCCATGCTATCACAAGCTTCTAAATCCACAATGCATTATTGCCAGATCTCTCTCGTTGGCACAGCTGTCACACTTTGCATGTTGCGGAAAAGAGCTTTGCGTCTGAGGAAAAAGCTGCAGCTGGCTGCTGCTGGCAAGCCAAAGTTGGAAAATATTGTTCAATGCCAAAATCTGGAGGTCTGCTATGTGGCATGCTGATGCCAACATGATACTATCTCATATTTGGTAAATGAAAACAATGCTGCCAGTCTTCCAACACACCTTCTGGCTGTACCATATCAGTTGACTGTTACAATGTGCTGGCAGCCTGTGACAAGATAAAAACCCATTGCTAGTTGCCAGCTGCGCTTTGCACTGCTGCGAGCCGAGGAATAGACTGCATTCGTCCAGGATTTGGCAGCAGCCACCTTGTGCATTTTATGCTTTGCACCGCTGAGGATGTGGCAGTCAGGGGCAGCTGATCAGCGGTACCTAGCGCTTAGCAGCTTCCACACTGAGGATAGCGTCTCTTGCACAATTGAAGGTGCACAACCCAAGGAGCATCTGATGAGTGTCATTCAGTACTTGGCAGCAGCATTGTGGATAGCCTGTCTTACACCACTGAGGGTGCGCCAGGAAAGGAATAGCATGCACAGTGATACTTGACAGCAGTCACGAACATCTGCTCAGTGCTCCCTAGCGCTTGGCAGCAGCCACCTTGTGAATGGCTTGTCTTGCACCAGCGAGAGTGCGCCAGCCGAGAAACAGCATGCCCACAGAGAAGATGCCTTCCAAGGCGCCTGCATGCCACACATACGGTACTCTACCAGTACAAGGACACTTGATGTAAGGACAATGGTGTTGGGGATCAAACACTGCGTCTCCAACTGCAGCAGTACCTCTAAGTAAAACCGCTTTGTTTGGTGACTAGTGCAGGTATTAAAAAGAGTCACACAAGATGCGCTCATAAGATCAGCTGACACAAACAACTCTTAAGGTAGTCCATGTGGGCAGGCGACATAGCACAGCAAGCACTTGCAGCAGCAAAACTGTGAGCATGCAACGCAAAACTTCCAATGCCCTGCGAGTGCCATTGGGTACACAAGACCAAGCCGCCATTGTTGTACAACAGCAACGGCGTCGCAATGCCACTGTGAGCATGCCGCACAAGATAGCCAGTGTATGATGCAGCCATTGTCCTACAGCTGCTACCTGCACGCAAGGAAAAGCGGCCAGTACTGTCCCTAGCCATGATGAACATGCATTGCAAGGCTGAACATAAGCCTCCCCAAAGAGAAGGCACTTTTCCTAAATCACGATGCTTGTGTGCCACCAGATTGCATGCAAGTATTGACTGTGATGCTCAACACAAGCTGCTCAGGCAAGACAAGACTCAGACCAACCATACAGGACACCTGTCTAGACAGTGTAATCAGGTGCTAAGCGTGTGTGGCCTGGATCTTGTCTCGCCAGACCAGCATGTTTTATGCATCACAATATGGCTATGAGTATCACTGCATCCTCCTGAAATATACCAGCTAGCACCGACTTGGAGAAGCATGGATCGGTTGCCCACTTTGCAATGTGTATGGTCTATTGACCAGAATATGAGCTTGCAGGCACCTGCCTTGTGAAAAATTTGTGTGTCATCAATTCACGCGCAAGCGCCTGACCTAGCATAAAGTATGAGTGCATTGCTGATACAATGCTGCCTCAGAGGCGCGATTCCCAATTTGCAATGCGTGTGTGTCATCAGAGCCCCCTGCCAGTGCTTGATGTGATGCTTTAAAGACACCAGCCTGGCCAGACATGGCTCAAGCAATACACACCTAGTACAGATGATGAGGTGCCAGGTGTGTACGAGCTGAGTCCAATTTTGCCAGACTGGCTTGTTTTGAGCATCGCGATGTTGCTATTCATATTCATATCATCATCATTATGTGCAAAGCATATGAGCTGGCAGCCACCTGTGATTATCTTGACAGCTGAGCAGGCGCTTTCCACATTTGCGCAACACTATGTACCAAAACATGACATTCAAGCCCTTACTGTGATGCTCAAGATACGCTGGCCAGGCAAGACAGGACATGAAGTACACACACCTGGTATCTGTCTGATTTATGGGCTGTGCGACCATTGTGTAAGGACATTGTAGTCAGCACGTGTGACTATGATGTTGTGATTATCAGCAACAATTTTATGGACATGAGCTAACATGCACCTGTGGGTGCGTTGACAGCGACCTTGCTGCCGGCAGAGCTGCCAAGGGCAGTTCCAGCCGCCAGCCCCGCTGCCATGCGCCAGTCCACATTGCCTAATCTGGCATGCTGGGCCAGCCCAACACAGGAAGGGGGGACCATGGCCAGCAGAGAGCTGCCAAGCACTGCTGTCTGCAGCCACCAGTTACATGAGTCCACTGCTATCAGGATGCTTGGTATAGGAACACTCGGTAAAAGGACATTGCCTGATCTGGCATGCTGTGCCCAAGCACTGCTGTCTGCACCTCACCAAGCAAGTGCTATGAGCACACGTCCAAGTTATACATGCTTACTTGCTGACATACTTTAAAGAACTGTAACAGCTTCACCGCCGTCACCAGAGTCATCATTTGCACGCTTGACGCACACAGCTGGCATGACACAGGGACAGCATATTCACGTTTGCCTAAAAAATTGGAGCCAGCTATCAGCACGCATATTGCACAAGCAGCCTTGTTCAATTGATGATCTCTGTATGCGCAAAGATTCAAAGGGACCACTATACCTGACTCAGGGGAGTGAGGATTGCCAGCAATGGCGTGACAACTGTACCGCCTCCAATGCCCAGTAATCCAGAGGCTACTCCCGCAGTTGCTCCTGTCATGCCCAACAGCACAGTGTTTGACCACGACATTTCTTTGAGTCCTGATATGGCTGAGTCCTTCATGTGTGACCAGCTGATTTGTGCCGAAGGCTGAAGCTGTGCTGGGGCTGCTTTGTCTAATGGTGGATCAGCTGTCATGGCTGGCACTTTCTTTTGGAACAGGAAAGACTGCAAGCCACAGCATGGACGTAAAAGACTCCCTCATGCTGAATTTTTCACAGAACAAAGCTGCACACAGCGCATTGATGTGGGGTGATGCTTTGCATATGTAAGAGCTGCACACAAGGCAGGCATATCATGCCAGAGCAGTGAAACATCAAGGTGGAGACAATGCATGGCAGACAATTTATGGCAGCGAGCCTGCACTCTTGACAGTAAGATAAAAAGCAAAGGGTGGTGAGGAGAAGTGCAGAGCTGTAGCACACCTTGAGTGGAACAAGAAAAGCCACTGCAATTAGAAAGTATCCCAGGATCCTTTTCAGAGCCTGCAATGCAATCAATGCTAATTTTTGACTCATTATTTCACTTGTTGCATGTGCAATGCAGAACAGGGGTAAGCATGGACGTGTCAAAGCAAATGGTCTAATGACATAATGAACAGGTAAGCAGGCTTCTATTACATCATGCGCATTGCAGCACAGCTCGGCATAGACAGCATTGCAACTGAAGAACTCACCAGAGCATCCAATGTGGCTGTCAAATTAGCGCCCAGCGGAGCAGTCAACACTGCACAGCAGCTGATGAGCAGAGCTGCTGCAGTGTCCACCACACCATGAGACAAATATGTATAGCTTGATGCCAGGGCTGTGCTGACAACTGCCACAAGGGAGGTGCCAGACACCAGCCTGTGCAAGCATTATTCACACTGATGGGCAGTGCTGCTGCAGTACTTACCATGTCTGTTTGATGCCGCTGAGAATCGGTCCTTGCAATCATCAGGCTCATTGCACAATGCCAGCGACATGCCATGCTTTTCGCCTGCCAAGCTGGCTGCTGTGTGGGCACATCAGCACACATATGCCAAAACTAGGAGCAAAATTGGATACAGTTGTGCAGCAAGTATGATGCACTGAAGTCATGGCATGTGATTCAGCTTGCTAGTGCATGCTTACTAAGCAGTGGTCAGGTCTTGCCATGCCCCAAACAGCTGAACGACAAGAAGGGTTGTTTGCGTTGACACAAAATGGCTTTGAAGACATTTCGCTTCTTGTTGCACGTAGCATGGTCACAGAACCTCATGAGGGAGCATTCCAATGATGATGTTGACCATTATGCATGTAGCTTGCCTTTGTGGGAGGGCCCTGCAGGCGCCGGTCAGCAAGGGAACAATGAGGACCCCTCCTCCAACCCCCACAAAGCTGCCAAAGACCCCAGCTAGGAGCCCAACAGGCACAGCCAGGCCCCGCGCTTTGGTGAGAGTGGCAGCATCGGGACCTTGAGCAGCGGTTGCTGATGCCTTGGAGCTGAACATGGCTCTGCAGCCTGTAATTGGCATAGTGCATGCATTGCTATGCAACATTAGCAGCAAGCACAGTAGAAACAGGTGGCTACCCATCATGCAACAATTGCACATGGACATGCAGCAAGCCTGGCGGTTAAAATGACTTTTGCAGGGAGCATTAGCCACCTTTGGGATGCATGTAAGGCATTCAGGCTTGCTGGTCATGGCATGCTCTGATACAGAAAGCAACACTCAGAACAAGCTGTTGTGGCTTCCGTTGAGAAAGAAAAAGCAAATGTTCCTGACTTATGCCATGCTGCTCCTGCTTTGCAGCATCATTGCAGCAGCAGCAATTGCTTCCAAGGAACCAAGAGCTCACAGTATCAGCAACTGCGAGATCAAGAGCAGCACATGATCACACGCTAGCCACAAGCTATGAGCAGGACCACAACATACAAGCCATGAGTGTGTGGGCAGATTCATTCAAGTTGCATAGTGCTGATCACTGAAGCAAGCTGAGCGAAGGCAAATACCACACCTGTATTTGACTTGACTGATGCAGGCTGCGTTCTGGTGAGAATCTGCTGCAGCCTTGGTGCATGCATGCTTGACTGACAAGCTTTGCTGTCTTGTCTTTGGACCAAAAGCCCATGTTGGGTTGACTTCCCCTGACAAGTTGCTGATTTTGCCCAAAAAGCTGCAGATGCTGTTTGCTGATGCTGCTTCAGGAAGTGTCTTGTACTTCTGAGAATGCTGGATGAATGCTGTGCGGCGTTCTGCACGCCTGCTGAGCTAGAACATTTGTCAGCTGATTGGAGGAGATTGCCAGCACGCTGCATGTGCATGTGGAATGCGCGTATTTGCTGCTTCAGCTGGCCATGGCTGGCGTTTGGTATGTTGAATGTCTTGACAGAATGCATCCGTGTTGGCTTTGGCTGAAGCTGTAACACTTTGGCCTGCTGACGTGCCTTTGACAGGATATCACAGCACCAACGCTGCATGGTGACAGACCTGCAGTCCTTTCTCCTCTGCTTTTTGCAAATGGATTGGGTTAGGCAGTCTTGTCAGATCTTGTTTGTATCTCGGTCCACATTCCTGGGACCAGCATGCACTCACATCAGTTAGAACAATCCTCACATATTCACCAGCCTGTGACAAGCTGTCGATTGGGAATGCGCATGCCGTACCTTTCTTCACAAACCCAGCATCTGGTTTCGACTTGATCCTTTCCTGCAGATAACGACAAAGGCTGCAGTTGGAGACATGACTGACATAATTGACAGCAGCAGCCCATGGCAACAAAATTGCAGCACACCTTGTATTCCTGCCTTGCGCTCAACGTTGGCGCAACTACAGTCGGGTAAAGCGCTGCGCAGATGAGGGTAACGATGCCAACCACCTGCAAAATGTGTATGCATCACGGGTGCACGCTCTGGTAGCATGTCACAAATGTCTTGCGCAAGTACACGCACCGCAATGCTCTCCTTGCTTGTGACTGAGGGCATGCGGCAGGCAGAAGTCTTTGTTGCCGCGATCGCGTTCGCGATCAGTGTGCCGAACCGCACTTCCTCTGCAAGTCTGCAGCAGCAGCTCAATTATGGAACGTTTTGATTGTCCAGTGTGATGACCATACAGCTTGCTATGCTGCCGCTCAGCAACAGCGTAGCGCCCTCGGTGCAGTGACATCGTCAGCTGCTGAAAATAATTGCGTCTCAAGTTTGACCCAATTCAGATTCATGCTTTGGTGTTGTAATTCTTTGCTCTCACCATGTTTTGATCTGCAAGTGTGCGGCCGCAAGGAGGTCTGCGAGGGGGACGCGTCAACATCATGTCTAGACGTTCCACAAGCTTCATGCGTTTCTTGGCAAGATTCCTTTGTTGATCTAAGGATACGGCATAGAAACGAACAACATGGGAACCAAGAAGTTTGACGCTCCCGTGAAGGTCAGAGCGCGCCATCCACCCCTTTTGACGTTCATCTGCAAACGAGCTTGCACATTTGCGACATGTCTCTGTGCAGATCCGAGTTCCTCGGGCGTTTTTGTCAAACAGCAGAAGCCCGAGCAAGTCTCCAACCAAGGGAGGTTCTGTCACGTCAATCATAGGTATATCAAGCCCTGATTACTGCTGCGGAGCTCAAAAGTGTGTGACAGTGTCTTTGAAGTGCGCAATTTCAAGTCCTTTGTCACTCATACCTTCCAGGATCAACAAAAGCTCACGTTCAAGCTGGCCTAGCTCCTAGGCCAGCACTGACTGGGACAGCTGCAAGTCCAGTCGCAGACAATGCTGAGGTGCCGCCACCTCAGCCATTGGTGGAGCGCTACTGCTTTGATCCCGTAAACACTGGCAGCTTTCCTCCAAAACCAGCCCTAACAAGAACCATTGATGGCCTGCATGGAAGTCAAGTGGCACGCTTTGCCCCCATTGCCTCAGCCATTGAAAGTGCAGTCAAGCAGACTGGGCCTGGCAAAGATGCAAGGGCTCTGGACATGTCATTCAAGCACAATGCCGCTTTGCCTCTGGAGCTGTTCGACAATCCTGAGACAGAAGTGATCGCACCTGAGACACGCCTCAGCCAGAAAGGCTGTGATGAGCTTGGTGTACTGGCCAGATCCCGCTTCTATGACAGCAGAGGACAATTTGCTTGGGCACCGTGCTTTGTCCTTGCATACGACAGGTGACTGCAGCTGGGCTCCCTCTTGAATTAGTTTACTCTGCCGAAGTGAGTTGTGCTTGTTGTGTGTAATTTAGAAGCATAGATCAGTACTCATGTGCCGCAAATCACATTCATAATGCTAAACTGCAAGTCATATGCTGTCCAGATGATGTTGATGACAGCAGCCAGCTTTTCACAGTGGGAAATGATTGCTGTGAATATTTACACTCTTATGCAGGCCGCAAGAGCGATTCCTAATACAGTGGCAGGAGTCCCGCACCCAGAAATGGGTCAAGCGCTTCAATCTGTTGTTTGAAGATGAAAGCATTGACGACTTTCAAGCGCGCATCCAAGCTGCATTGCGTAGACGGCAAGAAGTGGAGAGGGATGCACGGTACAAGACGTATGTTGACCAGCAGCCCTGGCATAACATGGAGACCTTGGACCAGGCTTTCCAGCAACGCATCATGCAGCTGGCTGGCGGAACACTGCCAGCAAAGCTGCCAGAGCTTACTCAGAGCTTCTTGACAGAAGTGAGGATCATCTACACATACTTGTTGCCTTGCATGGCATCAACATCCTGATACATCAGGCGCTATCTGTACACCTTTCGGCCAATGAGTGTGCTCTATGTACAGTCTTGGCTGTCTTGTCTTACACCTCAGGAAGTGTTCATTGCATTCTGTGTAACAGCGCTGCAGACTCCTTGAGTATTTTTAACACCCTTGGTCATGGCGTACCCGCTGCTATACTTGTTATCACGCTGAATGCGGGCACATGGCATGTGTCAGCTTGCTCAAGTCATACACCAATGCCTGCATGATTACAGGTCGAGTCAGACTATCAGCATGCTGTCAAGGAGGGCATCGTGGATCTAGGTTTTCATAACCCTGCCAAAGCAGCTCAGCTGACTGCCCACCACATAGATAACATCAAGGTGGTGCACCCAATTCCAGAACAGGGCTGCATCAACCTTGACAACGCCTGTGGGCGTTGTGGGAGAGTTGTCTCTGGCACTCAGGCAAGTCATTGCATAGATGCCACACCAGACGTGGTTCATTGTTGACAATGCTAAAAGACTAGCATAAATGAAAAACTTTCTCTCTGTGATGTCAAACATGACACCGTCCTTTGCATGGCCTGAGACCAGTTGCAGTGCAAGCCTTTGCACCACAGCAAGTGAACCTCAAAAGTTGTCAAGCATTTTGCATTGGCTCTAGTTGCAGAGGCATAGTATGCAAGCCAGACAGACACAGTAATATGCAAGGTGACAGGCAAGATGTCAATGCAGGGAGCGCAGTCTGACAGTCAAGAGGTTGCCAGGGAGGCTTGGCTAGACTTGCAAGGCGACGTGCAGCATGCCCTACCCTTGGCTCAGCCAAAGCTACTGAAAGGCATTCAGCTGTACTTTGCTGAGCTGGACATTCAGAGTGAGATACCTATGCCCTGTCACAGGCTGACGCGATTGCCTGACTCCTTGATGCCTATAGCATTGCGTTTTTGAAAAGGCAACACAACATTGCGCTGCACTATATGCATGGTGTTGATCTGTTCAGATGATAGCAGAGGAAGTTATTTTAGGCACGTGCCGTCTGATACGCATGTACTTAAATTGGGACATCTTGTTTCACAATCATCAAGCAAAAAGTACACACCTGGCCATCACCTTGCAGGCATGCTGCTGGTAGATACTCAGATGAAGACGCTGCGGCGCCCGGCAGCTCTGTCTGACTTCCTGCATTGTCAGGAGGGACACCTGGGCGATGTGGTTGACGCCCTCAGGAGTGACTGGCTACTGAAGGTAAGCCTTAAAAACATTGCATGGCACCATCCAGGTGCCTGGTTGAACAGTTTCTGATGCAGCAATTACTCTGAGCAGACCTAAGTCGCAGACACTGCGTTGCAATGGATGCTCACCTGTACCTGGCGTTTGTTGCCACCTGGTTTGCCATGCTATGTGCAAGCCTACGCCTGACACACGGGTGGAGACTGCACAAACACATCTCCAGAGAAAGTTTGTAAGCCAAAGGGAGATTCCATGCTAAATCATACAAGCTTGCAGGACAATGGCTTGTCATGCTGGCACTTCCCTAGACATTAATCCCAGGCTGCATCTACAGAGCGGCTCCCTTGATGACGCCAAACGGCATAGAATTCTCTTTGTTCTAGACCTTAATGCATTTCAATGCCTGCTGCAGACAATGGCAATGGTAGAAGCCATTTGGCCATCAGAACAGCTTGCAGCTGCACTCAGCAACCCTCCTGAGACTCAGCCCCTGGACCCAGCAGACCCACAGGTCAGTTTCTCAGCCCGTGACAGGACCAAGCATGTCTGTCACATGCAAAGTTTGGCGAGAGATCATTGCCCTCCAGACAAAGCTGAAGATCCCTCTTCCCAAGGCTCTACAGTGACTCCCACTTACAGCTTTTGTGTTGTGAGCTGACATTCTGTGATCAGACACAACTGTCAACACCTGGAGCCTTGTTGTGTGCCCTGGTACCAAAGCACAAACTTTATGCACACTAGTCTCATAGCCTGTGACATGGCAGTTTCTTGATGGACTCGCTGCCGTGAAAAGTGGTTCCATGCTGCCCAGGTTCAAATTCCACATTTTGTGAGGATGGTGGCCTTAGTCATGGCAGACCAGCTACGCACAGTGGTGTTGAACTCCATCAATGCCTTCTGCAAATTGTGGAACCCCTTTGATCTGGCTGCTGACCCCCATGCAGCCTCTGCTGGCTGCCCCTTGGAAAAAGAAGACGGCTCAATTGAGGTCAAAATTGTCTGCCTTTCAATGCTAATGATAATGAGTTTACATCTTAGCACCGATTTTAATGTCTGATGTCAAATGTTTGAGATGCATTGGCCTGGGCTCACCTGTTTGTTGACAAGCAACAGCACACACTCTCATGATTTTGTGTGACAGAAGCCATATGAGCAACAAGCAATGCAGCTTCTTGAGCGCAACTGATTGTCCACTCATTGGTGCTCCTTCATGCAAGCGCCGGGATAGCAGACCCTCTGAGCTGCAAGGAGGTTCATCTCAGACACCCACCAAGCATTTCTACAGCTTGTACATGCCGTGCAAATTGCAGCCGCATCAAGCTCGTCACTGCTTTCTGGCTCGTGCAGTTCAGCATTCAAGCCTTAGACTGCTCACGTTTGAGCCGCATGTATTTGAGTCGCAGGGCAAGTGGGGTGAAGACTTGTATAGCCCCGTGCCCAGACCAATGTTCCTGGTTAGGCTGATTACTGTGGCTGGTCAGCTGATGTTTGACCCGCCACTCGACAGCATAGAGCAGTCTGTGCTGGAGGCATATGATGCAATTGTCCTGCGCTCTACCAACGTCGATGACATCACAACAAAGGTACCACATCTCACCCAAAGTAGCTGAATAATTACTATTGCAGAGAACCCAATTACGCGTGTACTTTGCGACAAAGACAATGCCTTTTTTTCTGGGAACTGTATTGCTGCACTGCATGCTGGTCACACTGAGATGCACAGCTTTTGTGTATTGTCGGCACAAGTGCCGCTCCATCAACTGAAAGCACCAAGCACTCCAGTGCGCATTTAAGCCAATAGCGCACATTGCCTGTAGATTACCTACTCTGGGCAAGAGAAGGGCATGGCAACCATCGACCCCAAGGACCCTCGCAACCAGGGACCCAGGGCTCGGATTGCACATGTGATCAAGATGAATTTGGACAGTCCCAACAAGCTGTGTGCGGCGTTCAAGCATGCATTTGGCAGCCTGCTGGCTGTTGAAAACAAGGAGTACCTTGAGGTGACTCACCACGACTTATCATGTGCTGTACGCCACAGGAATGTCCTACATCTGCTCTGGATGGAAAGCCTGTCATGGTGCGGTGGTACCCATGAATGTGCTACATAACCAAGCACCCATGAGGTTTGGCAGATGGATCCGTCCTTCTGGTCAAAAGCTGTGAACACCCTAATTGAGATGATGCTAAACGCCACTATGCAGGAGTCAAGGTACATGCACTGAATACACTGAACTCTGTTGCTGCTGATGCTGTCCCTGATGCTGCCTCTGATTTCAATGCAGGCGTGGCTTGCTGCCAATCACAGCTTGGAAGAAACACAAGCTGAGATGGCACGCCTGCAACAGCTGGCAGATGCTGTTGTTAACATTGCAGAGCCCAAGGTCACATTCAGGCTAATTCAGGTACGTGCGGTACGCTGCATTCATACAACTAGCACCTATGACAGCATGTGCAATACCTTGTCATCGACATTTATCATTATAGCATCTACGGTTACTCTGACTAGAAGCTTCTGGCCTACTGTACTTGTGCTCACCCATAACCTATCATGAGCAAGCAATAATAATGATTTGTGCAGAGCACACTGCATACCACAAGCTGCTGTGTGAGGTCCATGTTTGCCTTGCTTTCCTCTAGTGTAACCTAGTGCTCAGGGTACATGCCCCTCACAGTCTTGATCTGTCTCAAAGTACACATCAGTGCAGGTGGACTGCATCAGCGCCAAGGCAAGCATTCTGCAGCAGGCAGTTACCCTGAGGCAGGCATTGCAGCATCAAATAGCTGTTGCTTGGACTGAGAGCAACAAATCTGTCAGTGTTAGGTATGTTGTTTTGCATGCAATTCATGCTGACAATACTACAAGCCAAACCCTCTGATGCATGGAAAAGTATGCTGCATTCATTCACCAGTGTATTGTTGATAATCGTTGTGACTCATGCCTGCAAAATTAATGTTTTCATTGCACTGTTTTGCTGCTCCTGCACTTGACGCAAATGTCCTCAGCCATTTGCTCCGTTCACCATACAGTCCACGGCTGGCGCACATGACTCAATCTATTTCTCCTGTGGCAATCAGCTTCAGGAAACAGCAGCACCCCCCTGCAGGTACAATGCGCTGTGCACAAAGCTGCAGCTGACACCTGAAACAACAGAGGCAATGGACGAGCAAGAGAAATTCATGGCGTCCACTGCAGCCGAATTGGGCAGCCTAAGTCAGCAGATAGCAGCCAGCCAGGTCACCTTCGAGGCGTTGCAGGGCAGTCAGTACATGACTGAGGAAGAAGAGAGCGACGTGTTTTGGGCCATGCGCAGATGGCCCAACAAGCTTGCTGAGGTCAGCCCACACACCAAGACTCACATGTGCTGTTGCATCACACTGCGTGCGCAACCTTTCTGCTGGTCCTCTGTTCTGTGCATGAAGAGAAACTTGGAGATGCGGTTGCAGTCAGGTTGCTTTGGCGCCTTCTTCAGCAGTCTGCTGGCAGGGATGATCATTTGCCGCGTGGTAGGCGCGTGGTAGACAAATTGGGTGCGAACAACGTCAATAGGCTGATGTTAAAGCTCATTGCAATGCTGCAGTCCAAGCCAAGATACTTCTGGGCTTGCAGTGGCCAGCATGACCTGACACAGCACATGCACAAAAATCTGTAAGCCGCCAGGATGGTCACTTACGTGAGCAGCATCAGGCAATGTTTTACACACTCAAATGCAGGTGCTAGAGGAGGCAGGCAAGATGCTGAAGCGCCACAAGCAGCGCTTTCTGGCAGACCTGCATGTTGACCAGCAGAAGCTGCGGGCCCAGCTGGAGGTGCTGCGCTCTGATGTGGAGACCTTTGCAGATCTGGGAGACATAGCTCAGGTCCTATCCAGCGCCTGCAAAATCATCTTTCTATGCTTGCTGTTGTTTGTTGTCGGTCTCAAAAAAGGACTGTTGTACAATGGACGCCACAGAGCATCACAACAAATGCGGACTTTAAATTTACCAACAGTGTGTTGCAAAGGCATTGCTTCAGCCCAAATGAAGCAATATGCCTGCTCGTGTATACATGTCAGCCAATGTCACATACTGTTTGAACAAGCTGCACAGCGTCGCAACATTGTTGTCTAGCCTGACTTTGGCTGCAATGCTACTGAACCAGGTAGATGAGCGTCTTGGCGCTGTTCAAGACCTTGAAACGCGCTTGAAGCAGAGCCAGGAGATGGCAGACCTGTTCACCAACAGGGAGCGCATCTTTGACCTGCCTCCCTCCTCCTTCCCTGCTCTTGCTGGTGAATAGCCAGTGTTTGGCCAGTGCATGCTGTGTATTGCACTGAAGCTGGCTGACAGTCCAATCATACACATTGTCATTCAATTGTCTTTCAGCGATGCCCTGGCTCCATTTGCTAGAGACAGGCTCATATGAAGCAACCCCATTGAATGCTCAGCTGTATGACAATGCAACATTGCTTCGTCACCAAGAATCGGCACTTCGGCAGCTTTCATGCCTTACAATCCAGCATTTGCCATTATAGCTGGACGCTATGAAACAAAGCAGGGTCTACTATGCATTCGTCACCAACAGACTTATTTTCCTGTTACAACAAGACCATCCATGATGCAGCAGCAACTTCTGCCCAGAACAATTGTTAGACCAGTGCTAGTAATATGATGCTGTCTTTGCAGAGATTCAGAAGATGCTGGAGCCGCTGTCCAGCTTGTGGGATATGTGCAGCGAGTTCACGCATCATCTGCCAGACTGGATGGACGGCCCAATTGTGGCCATCAATGCTGAGCAAGTGGCTGTAGACTGTGAGAAGTGGTGAGTTGCTGCTCCTCAGCTGCGCATCAGATGTCTTGTTTGCAAAAGCTCATGAGTTGATCAGAAGGAGCTATAGCTTATTGTTAGCTACTCATTTGGCTTGTGTGAAAAGCTTGACAGCTGATTGCCATGACTTGTAGCCCACACCAAAATCCTCAGAATTTCTCGTTGCAGGTTTGAAGGCAGTCTTTATTGACCGCAAGAATGCTGTTTGTAGGTATCGCCAGACAGCAAAGATCAGCAAGGCAATGCTAGGCCCAGCAGCAGAAGTGCTGGCCACCCTGAGGGGTAAGCTGGAAGGTTTCCAGGAGCACCTGCCCCTCATCAAGGCTCTGCGCAACCCAGGCCTGCGTGACAGACACTGGGACAAAATCAGCCAAAGTAAGCCACATCAGCCTTATGATTGTGCATATGCGGTGCAGGCTAGAGCAAGCCATGGTGTGGGTAGTCCTGAGAAACACGTCTTACCTTGCTGCCAGCATCTGAGCACTCAAACGAAGCATGTTGACGATCTTATGAACTCCCTTTACAAAACAACAGCTGCGTTTTCCAGTCTACATATGCTTTACAAGCTTCTGCCAAGGTTGCTGTGGGCTGTGAGGAGCTTTGCCTGCAGCTTGTTGATGTGATGCTTGCAGAGGTTGGGGTGCCAGTCAAGGCAGATGCCAGCTTCAGTGTGAGCAGAGCACTGCAGCTGCAGCTGCCCAAGCAGTTGGCCATTCTTGAGGAAGTCAGCGAGCATGCCAGCAGGGAGTATTCTCTTGAGCGGGCTTTGGACAAGATGCAGGTAGGCAATGCTCTTGTGCGCTGACGACCTCTGGCTGTTTTGTGAGAAGTTGCTGCCACAAACTTCATGCTGTCATTGTATGTAGTGCACATTTTGGGCATTTACTACCAATTCAAAGCTCAAACAACAGAGCCGTTGCTTGAGCGCATGCATTGTCAGTTGCAGCTCAAATTCTCTGCAGCAGACGTTGGCATATCCTTGTCATGATCAGTTGTAAGCAGCAATGCTGTGTAACTGTATGCGTCTGGTCATCGTCATGTTGTCCCTTGACCGCTTTCAGGGCGCACAAGTCATGATTGTGTGAACAGATCAGTACTTCCTCGCACAGAGGTGGAACAGGCCAATATGGTGATCAGCAACTGAAAGTGGCATGCGACAAGCTTTTTCAGCCAAGAGAAGACCATTGTGCACACAGGCTGACTGGTCTGGCGTGGCATTTGACACCCTGGAGTGGCGCGCCACAAACACTTACATCCTGAGAGGCCTGGATGACATTCAGACCCTGCTTGATGACCAGATTGTAAAGACCCAGGGCATGAGGGCATCTCCGTACATAGGGCCCTTTGAGGAAAGAGTGCGGCTGTGGGAAGCCAAGCTGAACCTGACCCAGGAGATCTTGGACGAATGGCTTAAGTGCCAGCAGGTCACACTCAATCTGACACAATGCTCTTTCTGTTCACACTCTCTGTCCATACTCTCTGTCCATCTTGAGTGCTGTCCAATCCCAAGCAGCAAGACCTTGTGTATTGCTTCAGTGACATGGTGCACAAATGCTGCAGTTCATGTGAAGCTGAATCGTCGCCCTTTGCTAAATGGATACACAAATATGACATCAGTGATGCGTCGTGACAGGGCTGTACAGGGCTGTGCAGGGCTGGCTACACTTGCAACCCATCTTTGGCAGCAAAGACATTCTGCAGCAGATGCCAAACGAGGGCCGCAAGTTCAGAGCTGAGCATGCCGCTTGGCGCCGCATCATGGCTGCAATGCACAAGCTCAAAGGGCAATGGAGACAAGGCATTTGTTGCTGTGCAGGGCTGGCTATACTTGGAACCCATCTTTGGCAGCGAAGACATTCTGCAGCAGATGCCAAATGAGGGCCGCAAGTTCAGAGCTGTGGACGCCACCTGGCGCCGCATCATGGCAGCAGTGCGCAAAGCCCCTGAAGTGTTGGTCATGTGCAGCGATGACGAGCTGCTCAAGAACATCATTGAAGCCAACAAGTTCCTTGAACAGGTATGGCCTTCCTGCCTGCTGACAACAGAGTATGTCAAGAAGCAGCAAGCCAAAGCTGTTTGTGCAAAAAGGCCCCTCTATGGGTCTTGCCTAGCATGCATATTCTGCTTCATTGACTCTGGCCATGAGCAGTGTAAGCACACTGTGCATGCATAGCCATTAACTGTCAGAAACATGGCTTTCAGCCTCTCTGTCATGCAATTCTGCAGGTTCAGAAGGGCTTGAATGACTACCTGGAGACAAAACGCCTGGCTTTCCCTCGCTTCTATTTCTTGTCCAATGACGAGCTGCTGGAGATATTGAGTGAGACCAAAGACCCATTGCGCGTTCAGCCCTTCTTGCGCAAGATCTTTGAGGGCATTGACAAGCTGGAGTTTGCTCCTGATCTTGAGGTGAGAGCCCTGCTCTGACCGCTGCTGCTTGCTTGCCGTCATGGCTGTATGTGCCCTTCTCTAGCGTGTGAGCTGTGCAAAGACACGTTGACATCATGATGTATCACATGCATCCTGTATTGACAGCACAGGATCATACACACAGACGCTGGGAATGGGTGCCAAGATTGTGCCATCCCTTTGAAGATGAAACATAAGGGAAATTCAATGTGCTATTTCTGCTGTGGCATGCAGGCAGGCTTGATGGCCAGATTGAAGGCTGCTGCTGCTGTTGCTTTCTCCATTGTATCTTTGGCCTGTTATGTTGCAGGTGACGGCAATGCTGAGTGAGGAAGGTGAGAAGCTTGGTCTCAAGACCACCTTCAACCCCAAGGCAGCCGGCGGCAATGTGGAGAAGTGGTTCATTGAAGCTGAAGCAGCCATGCGAGAGACTGTCAAAGATGTCACTCGCAAGTCCTTTGACGCCCATGCTGTCACCAAGCGCATTGACTGGGTGCTCCAATGGCCTGGACAGGTGTGTGTGGGCTGCTATTTGCAAGTTATGCACTGACATGCTGTACATGTCTGAACAGCATCTGTGTCTGGCCTATTGAGGTTTGTTGGGGTCATGTCTCAAAGGCCATTAGGCCCAAGCTCTCATGCCATGAGATATTGGCTGCTGCATTGCCACCTATGTGCAGTGCGAGTCTGCATTCTGGCAACAACTTGGGTTGCTTGCAGTATTTGGTCAAAGCAACCTATGTATGCTTGACCCCTTTGTCATGCTAGCCCTGGTTGGGCCTGCTGTCTGATTGGCTGTACTTGACCCTTTCACCTGAACAAAATCTGGTGTTTCAGGTGGTTCTGTGTGTGGGCAGTATGTTCTGGACTCAGGAAGTGGCACAGGCCATCCGCAATGGCACCCTGCCAGCCTACAGCAAGCAGTGCACTGATGACCTTTTGGACGTAAGTATACCGTTTGCAGAATAACCCGCAGATTGTGACATATGACCTCTGGCTGTTTCAACATGCACATGGGTCACTGACTGCTATCATGACATTTGACATGCCAGGCTCAGCTACTGTGTCATACACAGCAGCTAATTGCGCTTGCTGAGCGTGCAGCTGCCACAGCCACTCCTGAAAAGGCTAGCATTGTAGCTGTACATGCTGAGCTATGTACATGCGGGGTCCCCAGATGCAAAATTTCACATCTGGCTGACCTTGTGGAGTGGAAAAGGCTGTTGGTTGTGCATGCCTGGAATGCCAAACTTGTCACTATAGCTCCACAACCAAGAAAGCTGTGTCTGATGCACAATGTCATAGGCTTGTTGTGACTGTTGCATGGTTTGTTTGCTCAATGCTGAAATTGCGGCACAGAGCTCAAGTCTTTGCTTGCTGGCAGGTTGTCAATAAGGTGCGTGGCAAGCTGAGTAAGCTGGAGCGCAAGACTTTGAGTGCTCTGATTGTTGTGGATGTCCATGCGCGGGACGTAGCCACAGAACTTGCAACTCAAGGTGTCGCCAATGAAACAGACTTTGAGTGGATGAGTCAGCTCAGGTGGGTCTGTGTGTCAGCAGCACTTTGTGGTGATGATTGCTTGCTTATCAATAACATCTGTGCAGCCGAGAAAGTTGCACAAAGTTGATGAGGCACAGCAAAGTGTTGGCGGACGGGCATACCCATGGTGTCAATGTTCATCACATGCATTGCTGACTCCCAGCACAAGTCTGGTAGAGTGACTGTGTTTGGGAGAATGTCAAGCCAGCACAAAGTTCTCTTGGTGCAGCTTGTTCGGATGACAGCATATTCCATCCTATGCAGGTACTACTGGGAGAGCGATGATGTCATGGTCAGGATGATCAACGCTGCCATTGGATACGGCTATGAATACCTTGGCAACTCATCACGCCTTGTCATCACACCGTTGACAGATAGGTAAAGTCGCACTGATGCCAACCATGTCTCATCATCACAAATTACAGACCTTTTACTACAGCGTCCATTGTCATCTCTGATCTGCCGTCCCCCTTAAAGCATCCTGCAGATTGTAGCAGCACTCGTTCCGCTGAGTGCGCCTGGTCTGCTGTAATTGCTTATCACTAGCCTCACCCTGAACAAGGCAAGTTCAGAGCAGACCGCGCATGCACATACAATGCCTCAATTGCCCACTTTTCTGCCACTCCAACACCGCAGGGTTCTGCCTGCATCAGCTGCCTTGACTGTCTCTTGATCTATAGCAAAGCCTGAGGTCTTGCTAGCTGCAAGTTTGCATGCATTTGATGCAGAAAATATTCAAAATCAAGTGCAAGATTATTGTCACAGCAGGAGCTGTCAACACAGTTGTTGTCATGAGCATGTGCAGATCAATTGTTCTGCCTGCAGGTGTTACCGCACTCTGATGGGGGCTCTGCACCTGAACCTGGGGGGTGCCCCTGAGGGCCCGGCCGGCACTGGCAAGACCGAGACCACCAAAGACTTGGCAAAAGCCATGGCCATGCAGTGTGTGGTCTTCAACTGCAGTGATGGCCTGGACTACCTTGCCATGGTGAGCTCCTCCTCTGTATCGACCCAGCCTAGGAAACCCCTTGACAGCTTGCCACTGTGAAGGCTTGCAATTTTGCCCTGGTGGCTGCCGCTGCTGCTGCTGCTGCTTCAATTCATTGGACATGCATGCAAGCACATGTTTTGCCCCAAACACCAATCAAGGAACCATTTTGGACCACTTGATCCACTCGGTGTCAGGTATGAATTCATGCCTGCTGCTGGAAACCATTGGACGTGTATGCAAATAGACCTTTTTTGTTCACACAGTAGTCAGCAAGCCGTTTCTGTCCCAAGTGAAACACCCTAAGTCAGCTGTGATTTTGTGCCTACAGGGCAAGTTCTTCAAGGGTCTGGCATCTGCTGGGGCCTGGGCCTGCTTTGATGAGTTCAATCGTATTGACTTGGAGGTGCTGTCTGTCATTGCTCAGCAAATCTTGACCATCCAAAGGGCCAAGGCTGCCAAGGTGGCCACCTTTGAGTTTGAGGGCACACGCCTCTCACTCAGGTAATTGAACATTTTGTGTTACGTCTCAGCACAGTTTCTGCTCCCTGTGTTGACTTCTGTACACCTCTCTTGCATGAAGCTTGTGACTCTGAACACCACTAAGGACAATTCCATCTAATGGGATCAACTCTGGCATTTCGACTCCAGGTAGCCTAGCAGTCTTGGTAAAATCACGGTCCAAAATGTTCTGCTGCAACCCTGGCTCAGCAATGCGAAACTTTGGTGCCTGTACTGCACCTATGTCGTAACAGTAGTCTGATCAGCATGACGTTGCTGTCAAGCTTACAGCTCATATGAGAAGGGATCACGATGCTTGTCTGCTGCAACTCCCGACATGCGTGCTGAAAGTCATTGTTTGGTGTGCTATGCAGGCCCACATGTAGTGTGTTCATCACAATGAACCCAGGGTACGCTGGGAGGTCAGAACTGCCAGACAACCTCAAGGCACTGTTCAGGACAGTCGCCATGATGGTGCCAGACTATGCCCTGATCTCAGAGATCATGCTGTACTCCAGTGGGTGAGCACCCTCCCAGTGACTGTGCATTTGCAGCCTGGAGACAATCATACATTGCCTACTGTGCAACCAAGGTGCTTCTAGTGACAGCCAAAGGTGCAAGTGCGACCCTTCTCTTTGAACAAGCGTTCCTCAACTTGATGCCGTGCCTCTGGTCATTCTTGTGTGGTGTTTAGACTTTGGCTATGATGTTGGCAGCTGTTGTCCTGCACTGCACCAACTGCTCTGCTGTGGCTGTTGTGTGAGATTATTCAATGCTGTCACACAAGTTGCAGTGGCCTTTTGACATGAGGACACTTCACTCAGGACATTTGTCGCATGGACAATACAACTGAAACAAATTAGATCACTGAGTTTGCCTGCATTGACACTTCTGCATTGTGTGTTGAGGCAATTCAATGTAAGACATTAGTTTTGGAAACAAAGCCACCCTTTATGTCAAAACCACACTGTGCCTCGTGAGCAGGTACTTGCAAGCCAGGGAGTTGGCTAGAAAGCTAGTGGCGACCTATCGCCTCTGCTCAGAACAGCTGTCGAGCCAGTCTCACTACGACTATGGCATGAGGGCAGTCATCAGCGTGCTGCGCGCTGCGGGCGCCAACAAGCAGAAATGGGGTGAAATGGCTGAGGAGCTGCTCATGCTCAGATCAATCAGGGACGTCAATCAGCCCAAATTCCTGGCGCCTGACATCCCCTTGTTTGAGGGCATCCTGGCTGACCTGTTCCCTGGGGTGAGTATTGCAATGACTACGCTTTCCTCCCTCAAACTTATTCATGGCATTGATGCAAAGTCGAATGTACCATTCCTTGTTTGAGGGCATCCTGACTGGCTGGATCGCTGTGGTGAGCTTTGCAATGAGCAGGCTTCCTGCTTCGAACTGTGCTGGAGCGGCAGTGCTGTTGAAGTAATATGCACGATGCTCTGTCACCTCTGATTTTATACACAAGTGCATCTCCAGGATCAGAGGCATTGGAGCTGCAGCTGTGCACTGCAATGTGGAATTGGGCTGAACGTCTGAGAAGGCAATGCAATGCTGATGCTGCAGTACAGCTCAAAGGAGCAACAAATAGCATCTGGAACAGCCAGCAGATGGTAGTCAGACGCAGCAACAGATCAGTCATGCAGCGGGTAGTTTGAAAATCATCAATCTTTCTTGATAGCATTGCTTGCTCTCCTCAGGTGTCACTGCCAGCCCCAGACTACAAGGACCTTGACGACTGCCTGCGTTCAGCCTGCACCGCAGCCAATCTGCAAGCCACGCCAGTCTTCATTGAGAAGGCTCATCAGCTGTATGAAATGGTGCTGGTGCGGCACGGCCTGATGATAGTGGGCTACAGCTTTGCTGCTAAGACCAGCATCTACCGCATGCTGGCGGCTGCTCTTGGAGAGCTGCATGACAAGAAATTGTTGGATGAGAACAAGTATGTTCTGGTCTGCTGTCATGCAAAGCAGTCTGCTGCACAACTGATGCTGTGGCCATAGTGATCTTGATTGCATGTATAGCCCAGGGTGGCAGAGCAGAAGTAGTTGTCTGAAATGGCTCAAGTTGAAATGTTTCAAGGCTGCAGCGTATGTGTTGCATGCATACCAAAGTGAGCAGCATCCTGTGACAAAGCGCAACCATGTTTTGTTTGCCTGACAGCAGAGCAAAGACTTCTGTCTCACTGCCATGCAAGATCCTCACAGTGCATGAGAGAGTTGGTTTTGGGCATGCAGGGTGCAGCTTCACGTCATGAATCCCAAAAGCATCACCATGGGTCAGCTATACGGTCAGTTTGACCCTGTCAGCCATGAGTGGAAAGACGGTGTGCTGGCCAAGATCTTCAGGGATTGCGCAACTGACCCCTCACCAGACCGCAAGTGGGTCTTGTTCGACGGTCCTGTGGACGCTGTCTGGATCGAGAACATGAACACGGTGCTGGATGATAACAAGAAGCTGTGCTTGAACAGTGGAGAAATTGTGCAAATGAGCGCGTCCATGGTGAGCTTACATGATCGGCATTTTGTAGGTGCTTTGCAGAGACATGCGTTTTCTGACTCGTCGAAGTTTGCCATGACAGGGTATGTTAATCCCATGACATCTGCTTTCTTGCTCCTGCTGTCTGCAACACATCACAGCACACCTTGCTGTTTCTGGCATAGAACTGTCGGCCAAATCTGTACAGCGTTAATGTCAGCTGCTTTGTTCTGAGCATCTAAGGGCCAGTTGCAGCAGCTGCCGCACGCTATGCTGAATCAGTACTGCACGCAGCAGATTCTGGCACACGCAAGTTGTTCATACATTCATTTTAGTGCCTCATGCCACATAAGAGTAATTTATGGCGGAGCTGTTGGCAATGCTGGTGACAATGTCTAGCTTAAGAAGCTAGCTTTGGGGCAGCTGCCCTGATTACCGCTCATCATGTGTTATCTGCCTGCAAGCTACGCCCCCAGCTGACCACTTGCTGCTGTGTGTGTGCAACAGAACATGATCTTTGAGGTGCAAGACCTGGTGGTAGCATCACCAGCTACAGTCAGCAGGTGTGGCATGGTGTATGTTGAGCCTGGCCAAATGGGCTGGAGACCCCTTAGAGACTCATGGATGCAGGCAGACCTCCCTGCAGCTCTGTCACAAGAACAGCGCAGCCATGTGAGCCCATCACTAGTCTGCTGCGCTAGCTGTGTGCTCTGTGTGGCACAGTGTTGTTTTGGCAGAGCGGCATCATGAGTCTTCTGCTGTCAAAATTGCATAGGACCCCGCTTATGCCTGCTGCAGTGACTTTGTGTATGGTTGACACAGCATAATAGAAGAATGGAATAGCGTCATGCTGCATGTCTTGCTTAGACTGATGCACCAGTACCGCAGTAGGACTGGTCATCAGGGATCAATTCCCGCCTCCTTGATGCTCTAAAGCCAGCAAGCATTTCAGTTTTTCCGTCAGCCTGTTTATGCACTTATGGGATCATGCAATCTTTGACAAGCCTGATTGTAGCCACACATGGTCACTGCCAAATCCCTGGTAGCATGGTGCGCATCAAGGTTGTTGCAATTGCCTTACGACATGTACTGTTTGCCATTATGATGATTATGTCCCATATGTACTGCAGATTTATGCTTTGTTTGAGTGGCTTGTGGACCCATGCATTGCCTTTGTCAGGCGCAATTGCCGTGAGGTTGTGACCACAGCCGACATCAACCTGCCAATCAGCCTGATGAATCTGTTCAGCAGCCTGCTTGACAGCTTCAGACCAGATGCTACTAGCGAAGCACCGGTAAGTTCACAAGCCATCTTCAGATATTAGCAACAACAAGCTGTAGGTGGCAACGAGGTGCTCATGTCATGCACGGCCTCAGCTCAAGGTGCTGCAAGCATCTGCTTATGTGATACGTTGTTAATTCACAAGCAAACATTGGCAGTCAGATATGTACATTGTGTCTGAATGTCACCTAACAGGCTGCAACATTGGCGATGCATTTCCCCTGATCATGATTTGATGTGTTGTGTGTTGAAGAACCAAAGTTTCAGCCTTCTGATTTACACAGACTTGTGATGCCTGACACTCATCGACACTGCTTTCCACTGCCACTCAGGCTGCAGAACTGGCAATTCAGGTTCACATTGATAAAATTGTGAACTGCTGTCCTTCTGAGCATCAGTGTAATTGGCACAGATCTGTGGTGTCAAGCAGGCTCCCCATGTTGAAGCCACAAGGCTGCTGGAGGGCCTGTTCATCTTCTCCCTCATTTGGTCCATTGGAGCCACTACAGAGACTGCTGGTCGCACCCAGTTCAATCTCTTCCTGCGCAAGCTGCTGAAGAAGAGCGTTGAAGAGAGTCCAGATCGGGTTGAGTTTGACCTCGGTCCTGGGGTCACAATCGCGCCTCCAGAGTTTGACCTGAAGCCTGTTCTGCCTGTGGTAAGGCTTCTGTGCCTTGAAGATGACGATGTGCTCTCTCAAGCCCGTTCTTCCCTCTGAGTGAGCTCCATGTGATGTGCGGGAATGGTTTTAGTCTCATCATCAAGCCTTTGCTGCCTGCGGTCAGGCTTGCATTCAACAGCCTTCATGCCAAGACAGGCCTCAGCTCTGTTTTTGTTTCCCCAAAGTGTACCTGCTGCATTCTTCAGGCCTGAAAACGTGTGTGACAGACCTGCCCCACTGTAGAACCTGAGTCAGCATCTGTGTGCAGGGTGGCAGCATGCATGACTTCCTGTTACCTCAGGAGACTAGTGATTAGTGCACACTACATAAAAGTGTCTGCAGGCAAATTGCCAATTTGCAGATCCTGAGTCATCATTTGCTTGCAGGATGGCAGCGTGCATGACTACATGTTTGATCAGGAGACCTGTGACTGGGTGCACTGGATGAACACAGTCCCCACCCAAGAGCTCCCTCCAAGCCTGACCTTTAATGAGATCATTGTACAGACCATTGACACCGTGCGCTACAGCTACCTGATGCGGCTGTTGATGACTCACGGCCATCATACCTTGTTCACAGGTCTGCAGCAAGCACTTTGACTTTGCAAGAGCTTGACCCTATTGCCCAAGTTGTTTCCGCCACCCAGCACTCCATCCGCTTTCATGACGTCTGCAGTTGTTGCTGATCATCATGCTGCACTTACCAGTAAGGTTGTAACGCGTGAGAGTGCATGCCTTTTGGGGTGGTCTCTTGCTGTATCAGGTCGCCTTGTCAAGTGCAGCTCAGTCCATTTGCCCTTTGGCAAATGCCATGACGTGAAGTTTGGCTAATCAGTGAGTGCTGAACACATGCAGGTGCAACTGGTACTGGCAAGACAGTGTATATGACCTCTCAGATCAATGCACTGGACACCAATGTCTACCAGAACATCCAGACAGCCTTCTCAGCTCAGACCAGCGCTAATCAAATCCAGGATATCATTGACTTGAAGCTGGACAAGCGCCGCAAGGTGTGAATACTTTAAAGCTTCTCTTGTCACGCTGTTTCATGCTGCAAACAGTTTAGTTTCGGCTGAAAGCATTGTCCAAGTATGAAGGCATGTGAGCTCTATGATATGCTCCTCTGCACCTTGCAAGCTTCTTTAGCATTGCTTGCATAGCATGGCGTTGCTTGCAGCTGTAAACAAGCTCCGTTGCAATGGTAAATTCTGATAAGCAACAACTTGTGTGCATTCATGTGATGAAAGCTTGAATGGTTGTTGCCAGGGCATCTACGGGCCACCTTTCGGGCAAAAGTGTGTCATCTTTGTTGATGACCTGAACATGCCATCACTGGAGGTATACGGTGCCCAGCCTCCAGTAGAGCTGCTCAGACAGTGGATGGATCACAAGGGCTGGTATGATAGGTGAGCCTGTCTGCGTCTGCTGCTTTTGGCTAATTCAGGGCAAGTCAGAAGTAGCATTAAGCGCAAGGACACCCACTGCTGTTGTAGCTGGGCCATTGGCCCTGTTGTCTTGTTAGAGCACTTGATCTCTGGTCGAAACATACCAGAAATGCCATCTTGGCTTGCTCCACGATACAAGTGCCAAAGTACATCAAGTTGGACAGCCTGACAGGGACTAGACAGCCCTCTTCAGGGACGTTGCATTCATATGCACTGCTCCATCTCCTCCTCCAACTCTGCAAGCTGACCAACACATGTGTCCGTTTTGGTTTCAATCGATGGGGTATTGCTGCCATACCTCACCAGGCATGCTCACAACAACTTATCAGATGCTTCCTCACCTCAGCATGCATGGCTGTTGCAGGTCAGACAACAGTTGGAGGTCCATTGTAGATGTGATCTTCTGTGCGGCAATGGGCCCTCCAGGAGGCGGCCGCAACAATGTCACGCCTCGCTACCTGCGCCATTTCAACCTTGTTGCCATCTCTGACTTTGATGATGAGACATATGCCCACATCTACACGGTAAGCCTCGCCTTCGGCACACAGGATCTTTGTGCAAGTGCATACAACTTGATTACATTTGTGCTCACAGCATCTGATGTGTACGCAGAGCATTTTCTGCCATGTCAAACCGTCGATCATGATAACCTTGATCTGCATATGCTGTCAATGACTTTGCTTGCTGAGTGAGCTTGTGACAGAAGCGTCGCCAACAGTAGCACTGTTTGGGCACCCTGACAAAAGCAGCAGAGTGCATTGGCATGACTTGTTGCTGCAACAAAAGGTGCTACTTGCAGAGCATCATCAGCTGGTGGCATCAGAAGGCCAGCGTAGCAGAAGAGGTTGCCAGCATGGGGCCATCAATTGTAACAGCAACAGTGGACATCTACCAGGCCATCAAGCGAGACCTGCTGCCAACCCCAGCAAAGAGCCACTACACATACAACATGAGGGACTTGTCCAAGGTGTTCCAGGGCATCTCAATGGTTGGGGTACCTGTTGACACCCCTGAGAAAATGACTAGGTGAGCTGGTCAAGGTTTCCCAGCAGTCTGTGGCAGCAGCTGAACCTTCCTGTAGTCCCATCTGCCTGCCTTGTGCCGCCAGAGCCTGCTTGAGGGGTCATTCAGAGGTGAGTTGCGTTGCAGGCTGTGGGCGCACGAAGCGCTCCGGATCTTCCACGACCGGCTGGTGAATGACGAGGACCGCCGCTGGTTCGCCAGCTACCTCAAGGCGGCTGTTCAGGAGCATCTGCATCAAGACTTCGACGACGTCTTTACCCCGACGGGCAGCTCGAGTGCTGCCGGCCAGCTGGACGTGCTGAGCGCGACTCGCAGTTTGCTGTACTGCAACTTCCTGACCCAGGTGTGCCAGATGCCAGCATCCCTGTGAGCAATTGCGACATTGTAATGCAGGCTCAATTCCACTTGCAGCTTGTTATACTGCAACTTCTTGACCCTCTGTGCCAAGTGCAGTTGTTCCTGCCAGCAGATCTACAGCAGTGGCACGAGCTCAGTTGATACCCACAGTCACCTCACCAGGCTATCTGTGCTACAGGGTGCTGATGACCAGAAGTATGAGCCAGTCACTGATCAGGCCCGGCTCTTGACTTGCATAGAAGGCTACTTGGCAGAGTACAACCTGCAGAACAAGACCCGAATGGATCTGGTCCTGTTCTTGTACGCAGCAGAGCATATCTGCCGTATAGCACGTATCGTCAAGCAGCCCTTTGGCAATGCCCTGCTGGTGAGCCCTCTATCTTGTACCCAAGTGTTGTTGCAAATGACACTACTGCCTGGCAACAGAAGCACATGACATGTCTTCAACAAAGCTGCACCCTTGCTTCCTATGGGTGTCGGCCTGACCATCTCAAGGACAGGATCTGCATGCCAAGAGCATTTTGATCATGCCTCACCTCTGCAACATTGTGCATGTGTTTCTAATGTCAAGAGGCCCACATGCACCTGTGCACTGTGACAGCATTCTGGGGCATTTGCCTGATTTCAGATGTCATGTCGTGGTGGAGCTGCCAGCCTTGACACTCACTACGTCCAGCACAATTCCGCATGACTTGCACTATAGCTTTGTCTGACCATGACGCACTACCTCTCAAACAGCTGTATGGCAAACAGAAGACTTGTTTCATGCGGCAGCTATCTATGTCTGCTACAGGTTGGTGTGGGAGGCAGTGGGCGTCAGAGTCTGACCAGGATTGCAACTTTCATGGCTGAGTACTCCCTTTTCACCATAGAGATCAGCAAAAGCTACTCCATTGCGGAGTGGAGGGAAGACTTGCGAACCGTGCTGCGCAAGGCGGGCTCTGACGGGCAGCCCACCGTGTTCCTGTTTAGCGACAATCAGCTCAAGGATGAAAGCTTTCTTGAGGACATCAACAATATCTTGAACATGGGCGAGGTAAGTCATCTTGAAGTGCAGCCATTGTTGTGCTTGCCATCAAATATCTTACAGTTGCACATGTGGCTGCTGTTGTTCTCATGTTCAGCTTGTTGAGATCAGTGTAACAATTGACACTTGCCAGACAGATGCCCAGAAGCAACACAGTCAGGCATTCTGCAGCAGCCACACATGGTGCAATGCTGTACAGCTAATGCCGTGCATGATAAAAAGGTGCTGCTTGTAGGTACCTAACCTGTTTGCAAAGGACGAGGTGATGACAATCATTGAAGCAGTGACCCCCAAGGCCAAGAGGGCCGGCAAGGGGATCACCCCTCCCGAGGTATATGCGTACTTTGTGGAGCAGTGCAGAGCCAATTTGCACATGGTTCTGGCAATGTCGCCTGTAGGTGATGCATTCAGGTATGAATCAATTTAACGCTCATCATGGCTGATATCAAGTTACTGTGTTTGCTGCATTCAAGACATACTTTGTGCAGTGTTCATGCGCATACATTGCTGGTCAGGAGCCCTGTGGTTGATGCACTTGCATTGGGGATTCAGGGTGCAGAATTTGACCTTTTGATCTGAGCACATCAGTTTGAGTGCTGCTTCTGTGCATTTACGCAGCGTTAAGCCAGGCTTGCACAATCAAGTGCAACTCTCTCAGCTGTGTGTGCTCCAGGCTGACGTTAAACATTGCACAGCTCCGTGAACTAGAGCCAAGATGCTTGACTGTAGCTGAAAGCTTGCGTTTGCATCTGCAGGGCACGCTTGCGCAAGTTCCCAAGTCTCGTGAATTGCTGCACCATTGATTGGTTCAGTGAGTGGCCAGCTGATGCCCTTAAGAGTGTGGCATCACAGTTTCTCAAGGTATGCCGTGCCTGCACTTGATGTATCATAAAAGCTGCGTTCCTGAGTCCCTACAAGAGAGCAGCAGCAGCTTGGCAGTATTGTTTGCACAGCTGTCGCGTGCATGACCGTCATCAAGGCCAACCAGCTACTTCGTGCCATGAAACATCCAGGATGATTAGCTGTTCAACCTTCTTGCCTGGCACAGCCTGTTTCATTAATGCCTGTTGAATGTTGTCAGACCCAGCCATGTCTAAGTGTGATGGCATGGCTGAGTACGCCTCGTTGCAAGGTTTTGTCGCTGAATTTGCTCAGGCATGGTGTCAAGAAGACAATATCCGTCTGTCTTGGCATGACGTCAGTCCATCAGGCTTTTGCCGCTTCTCATATCAGTGCACATGCAGGATGTGGAGATGCCCAGTGATGCAGCCAGGCAGTCTGTGGAGGGCATGTGCATGCTGTTCCACACCAGTGTGCGCACCCTGGCACAAGACTTTCTTACACAGCTGCAGCGCCACTACTACGCCACGCCAACCTCCTACCTGGAGCTTATCTCCACCTACAAGCAGCTCCTGGCTGCCAAGCGCACCCAAGTGTCAACTCTCAAGCACAGGTAAGGCACTCATGTCAATATATTTACTTCCTGCAGGGGTGCTTAGAAGCGTGCTTCTATTTGACGATGTCAGCTTGCTGTTCTCTCATCATTTGCTGCGTGCCTTGCGCAGGAAATGCTTTGTACATGTGAGCTTCCTTGTCAAATAGCCTGCTTTGCTGTCCTGTACAGGAGTGTGCAATAGGCCCTGCATCAGGCAAATCGGCCTGTGCATTCGTTTATTGAGTCGCCCGCAATGAGCAAAACAAACCAGGCTGCTGATCAAACAAAGTCGGAGCATTAGCTGATGTCACGAGCTTTGCCCAGGTGAGCATCATACCTTGCATGCATTCACTGCATGTTTGCTCCAGCACAGATTGACATCAGTCAATGAATCATTGTTCAATGCAGGTACTCAGCTGGGCTGCAGAAGCTGCTAGCAGCCGAAGGTGAAGTGAATGTGATGAAGGAGGAGCTCATTCAGCTCCAGCCCAAGCTGATAGCCACTGGCAAAGAGGTCGAGGAGACACTGGTTGTGGTCAACAGCCAGACTGAGGCTGCTGTGGCTCAGAAGGCTGTTGTCTCAGCTGAAGAGGCTGCTGCTTCTGAGAAGGCTGCTGCTGCCAAGGCCATCAAGGTCAGCCTGCTGATTTGCACGAGCACCAGAGGTTGTTACTAGTACCAGATGTTGGCTGTGTGGGCCAAAGCAGTGTAGACCATAATTGCAGACAGTTCTCAACAATGGGCACAGGACTCAGACACTTATGACAGCAGATTCTCTGCGCTTTGCATTTTGATCTGACACTCTGCCTGTGCATTTCATATTGAATGCTGCTTCATCACATTTCCGTAATGTGGTTCTGCCTGTCACACTGTCACCTTTGCTGCTTCAGGATGAGTGTGAGGGTGAATTGGCGGTGGCAATGCCGCTGCTAGAAAAAGCTCTGGCAGCCCTGAACACCTTGACCAAAGGAGACATCACAGAAGTGAAGTCAATGAAGAATCCTCCCTCTGTAGTCAAGCTGGTCATGGAGAGCGTTTGCCATATGCTGGGGGTCAAGCCAAAGAAGGTTCAAGACCCCGCCAACCCCTCCAAGAAGGTTGATGATTACTGGGAAGGCAGCCAGAAGCTACTCGGAGAGTCTGGTAAGACATAAGATGTTGTTTTGCCTGCTGTATGCCCCTGCAGTTTGTCTCCTTTGGCCATAAGTGATGACGTACCTCTCATCAAAGCATCTGTAGGTTTGTTGGAGCTGATGAAGCAGCAACTGACACAATGTCTCCTGCTTGAGCTGCTTGTGGCAAAAGTCAGCCATCAGCCTTCAACTTTATCTACTGATGTGATTTCTGCTGGCATGGCACCTGAAAAAGTTTGTCCTCAGCATTGACATGGCTGAGAACATTCTATGTCCTGTACAGGCTTCCTGCAAAAGCTGCAGACCTATGACAAGGACAACATCCCTCCTGAGGTCATTGTCAAAATCCGGCCTTACATGGAAAACCCAGACTTTGACCCTGAAGTGGTCAAGAAGGCCTCAAAGGCTGCTTATGGTCTAGTGTCTTGGGTGCGAGCCATGGAAGCCTATGACAGGTGATTGTACAGTCAACAGGACAGCAAGACCTGATCAGCTCAGCACCCAGCAGCAATCCATGTGGTGCACCTGTGATGTAGTCTGTACAAATCAAAGCCAGATGCACCTGCACAAGGCAATATCTTTCCACATTCATGCCTGAAGTAGAATTCTTGAGTCTGTGTACCTGATACCATTGGTCTTACTGCTATGCCAAGACGTGTTCATTCTACAGACGCCTGACTCCAAAGTGTCTTTCAGTGAGCATCAGGGCTTGATTGTCTTTGCAGGGTGGCCAAGGTGGTTGCTCCAAAGAAGGAGAAGCTGGCTGCTGCAGAAGCAGAGTACAGTGAGCTCATGACTGGCTTGAATCAGAAGAAGGCCGAGCTTGCAGCTGTGGAGGCGAATCTTGCTGCCCTCAATGCCAAGCTCAAGGAGATGCAGGTCGATTTTGCTGTCTGTTGCATTGTCTCTAAGCCATGTCTTACAATGAATGACCACTTTTGCATTGCTTGCATATACAGGATTGTCACTTATTTGGCACTGCTTTGGCCATCAGTATAGGCTCTGCAAGGAGGCGCAGCATTTGTGCCATTGTGATTCAATGTTGCATTGACTGAGCAGGGGCCTCACAGAGACTGCAGAATGCGCTGTGTATGTGAATGCTTTCAGCTACCTTGGCTACCAAGTTTGCGCATGACAAAGTTGATGTGTAACACCCGCCAAGCAGACTTCATTGTTCTCTCATGTGTCAATGCTCTGTAAGGCAAGATTCAACTGTGATCTCAAGTCAGTCTCACTCATATCTTTGCAAGGCAGAGTCTGGTGTCATTTGCTGGTTCGCTCAACCAATGCTTTGCAATGATTAGGACCAAAAGCAGCAGCTGGAGCGTGATGTGGACCTCTGCTCCAAGAAGCTGGACAGGGCTACAAAGCTGATAGGCGGTCTGGGCGGGGAGAAGACCCGCTGGACTGAAGTCGCTGAGAAGCTGGGCAAGGACTACATCAACCTGACAGGCGATGTGCTGCTGTCAGCTGGATTCATTGCCTACCTAGGTGGATTACAGTCTTTCCACCCGGTCATAGTTGCTACCTTGAAGCATTTCTTCGTTAGTTATTATGAGTTTAAGAAGATATTTCATTGTCTACCTAGATGAGACTTCAGCCTTTGCATTTGCTCACAAATGCACACTTTGATTTTGTTCCATGCATAAATGATGCTCCAACGCAAAAACTGCCTGTATACACAGAAGATGTCAGATCTGTTCAGCTGTTCTGCTGCACTCCCATGCGCACTGAAGCATGCAGCCACATTCCTGCACTGACACCACATTGACGTAAGCACAAATCTGCTGGGTCTTGCTGATCATGCTGGAGTTGTGTTAGTTATTGCGACTCGTGCTGACAACACAACACTACTGTGCAGGCGCGTTCACTGGCAGCTACAGGGAGCGTGCCACCTCCCTTTGGACAGCGGAGTGTCAAAAGCATGACATCCCATGCTCAGCAGAGTTCCGCATGGCAGCTGTGCTGGGAGAGCCTGTGCAGATCAGGGACTGGGTCATTCAGGGACTGCCCAATGACAGCTTCTCCATTGACAATGCCATCATTGTCAGCAAGGCCCGCCGGTGGCCGTTACTCATTGACCCACAGGTGTGGCATGCAAGTGCTTTTTGTCTGAAGATTGTTGCTTTTGCGACTAG
The DNA here is from genome assembly GCA_002118135.1 of Trebouxia sp. TZW2008. Classification (NCBI taxonomy): domain Eukaryota; kingdom Viridiplantae; phylum Chlorophyta; class Trebouxiophyceae; order Trebouxiales; family Trebouxiaceae; genus Trebouxia; species Trebouxia sp. TZW2008. The sequence continues at coordinate 136,112 of BDIU01000172.1, forward strand.
TTGTGATGTTGAACTTCATCAGCAAGCATGACTAAAACAGGGTTTGGGAGAACAGGTAAGCAGTCAGAGCCGCACTGTCTGTCCTCAGCATTCAAATTATATCAGTAGGCTTTTCATGCTTGCTGCCAAGGCGACAAAGTAGGCTGTACATGATCAACCTGTTGAAGAGACTATACGTAAATGAGGGGAACGGCACATGCAGATCAGGCTTGCTATGGTCTCTGATGTAGGGTCAAGCCAATAAGTGGATCAGGAACATGGAGCAGCGACACCAGCTAGAGGTGCTGAAGCTGAGCGAGCCAGACTACATGCGGCGTTTAGAGAATGCCATTCAGTTTGGCAAGCCTGTCTTGCTTGAGGGGGTGGGTCAGGAGCTGGACCCCACTCTAGAGCCCCTGCTGCTGAAAAGCACCTTCAAGCAGGCAAGCGGTGTTTCCTACCTGCATGCAGGCAATGTCTGCTCGGCTTGTTCATCTGGGCTTGCAAGGCTGGCATGCAGTGACTATGCAGTGATTGCACATCCACCAGCCACATGAAGTGCTTCATGTCGCGCACTCAAAATGCATATGTGGTGCCCAAATTATCACAAGATGGTTTGTTGACATCAGCTGATGCTGGACACCACTAGTGCTCAACAACAGACAAAGTCAGTGGCATCTGCAGCAATTCTCATCACTCCTCCTGCTCAGGTATCAACATAGCAGCTGTTAGTGCGTTAACGTCTTTTGCTGTGAATCATTTGCTTGTTGCCTTGTGACAGCAACCTTGGCATTGACATTCGACTTTTGCTAGGGCAGAGGCACAGCAAGCTTACTTGTCACATGCAGTACGCTGGGTGTTGATTTATACTGACATTGTCTGTATGGACCCCTGCCAGGTCCGCACAGCAGTCAATATATATTTTTTGATATTGAGCATGCGCATTGCAGGGTGGGCAAATGTGCATCAGGCTGGGGGACTCCACCATTGAGTACAGTGAGCAGTTCCGCTTCTACATCACCACTGCTCTGCGCAACCCCCACTACCTGCCTGAAGTGGCTGTCAAGGTGTGTCACAGACAGCTTGCATGTCCGTCGTAGCCACCATGTTTGCTGTGAATGCTCTGTCCCTGTAATTGCTGCGCCTTGTCCAAACAACACATGGTGACTGTATGGAACCGGACTGCTCTGTTTGCTGGCCTGCCTGTTGTCATTGCACAGGTCCTTAAGCGCTTTGGCCTGTTATAACTTGCAAGTTTCCCAAACATGCTGTGATAATTTTTGTGGCAGGTGACGCTGCTGAACTTCATGATCACTCCTGAGGGTCTGGAGGACCAGCTGCTGGGCATTGTGGTGCAGCGCGAGCGCCCTGAGCTGGAAGAGGAGAAGACCAAGCTCACCCTGCAGGTCAGTCCATCCTTGACATGCCTCCCTTTTGCCTTACTGTATAGCCCTGCATAGCTCTGCATGCTTGATTTGAGTGCAGGCAACATGTTCTGCATGTCAAATGATGACATGAGTCAACTCACAGACACAGCCTGTCAACAGGAGGAAGCTGTATGCACTCGCGGCAACTCTTCACAAGACATCAGTGGGACTCACCCACCATTTTCAGCTGTTGCGCGCTTGTTGGAACTGGCAAGGACAGGCAGCCATCATGTTGTGAGCTTCTTGCCACCACTGCTGTTGTATCATATGCAGGGTGCTGAGAATGCTCGCCAGCTGGCAGAGATCGAGGACAAGATCATTGAGGTGCTGTCTGGTGCTGAGGGCAACATCCTGGAGAATGAGACTGCCATCACAGTCATCACCGCTTCCAAAACCCTCTCCAATGACATCAATCAGAAGCAGCAGATTGCACAGCGCACTGAGAAGAAGGTGCGACCCAGCTGCAATGCTTTGCATTCAATCTGGGCGGTCAGCGCTGCTGTTGGTCCATATTTGTCATGGTCAAGTTGGGTGATTCCTGTCTTTACAGCGTCATCGTGACAGTGCCCATGTTTTGATGTTGATCAAGACAAGCTGAGTACTTGGTGATTGCATGGAGGCACAGCTGGCACTTGCCAGCCACAAAGAGAATCAGCAAACTGAGTCAAGACCAGCTTTGCACTTGTCACCAAACAGTTTCTGCTGGATATGGTACACCAGTACACAAGCTGAGCAGCTAACAAATTTGCCTGTGCAGATTGATGAAGCCCGGCTTGGGTACAAGCCTGTTGCTCGGCATGTGGCAGTGCTCTTCTTCAACATATCAGAGCTGGCCAATATTGAGCCCATGTACCAATACTCCCTTGTCTGGTTTGTCAACTTGTTTGAAGATGCAATCAAGAAGGTAAGAGGACATTTGTGCTTGCTCCACAAGCAGCAAAGTTGACCTCTGAACACGGCCAAGTACTTGGAGGTATCAATTACTTGTTTGCTTGTCCATTGAAATATGCGCATGACTGTTGCATAGCTCTGCCACAATCTGTTCAAGCTCACCAGTGGAACCCACTGATACTAAGGACCCAAATTGTGTATGAACAGACTTGTAGGGCGTGTGCTGGTGCCTGGTTGCTCAGTCAACGCTGTTTCTACCCATGCTGGCACAAATCCATCAGTATCTGAAATCTAGTTATGCAGAGATCTCAAGTGCTTTGGATTGTGTATCCTGCAGGCAACGTCATCAGCTGTGCTATCAACGCGCATAAAAACAAACCTGTCAAGCTGAATAGAGCCCTCATATACTCTTGTTTGGATATCCTGCAGGCAGCGCCATCAGATGTGCTATCGACGCGTATCAACGCCTTGGTGGAATATGTGACGTACTCCCTCTACTGCAATGTCTGCCGCAGCCTGTTTGAGAAGGACAAGCTGCTGTTCAGCTTCATGCTCTGCATCTCTATCAAGGTCAGCATCAGAGGCCCCCTGCAAACAGCCTGCCTCTGTCTGTGCCTGCCTTACACGCTGTGCATCTAAAGCAGTGTGAGCTGCTGCCATGCTTTGCGTGCGTGGTTAGCACAAAACTGCCTTAAGCCATTTGCAACATGTGCACAGACTTGCCGACGGTGCCGGAAGGGCGTGAATAGGACGATTTGAGTGTGATAGTGAAGTTTATCACATTCAGTTGCTGACGATGTCATGTGCAGCTCATTTGCCATTGAGACATTTTGTGCGTTGCTGTGTGCTGTGGTCATGCACTGCTCTCTGGATGTGATACTAGACACCAATGCTGTACAGGCCAACATAGACAACACAGTAGACATGGACGAGTTCCGCTTTCTACTGACAGGGGGCATAAGCGCTGGGGAGGTGCCCCCCAACCCCCTGCCCTGGCTAGGGGACAAGCTTTGGGCGGAAATGAATCGCCTCTCTGCCTTCCTAGGCTTTGTGGGCTTTGCAGAAGAGCTGCAAAAGAACCCAGTAAGTCTCTGATTGCGTAGTTATTGCCTGGTGCAATTTGGCTTGCTCTATAGCCTGCCTTGAGTCGAGTTATCTGGCTCATTCAGCGTGCAGGTGCACACACCAAAAGCCTTGTAGGCCTAACTTCATGGTGATTGGGCAAGAGTCTTGAAAAGCAGTTCTGACATTATGTACCTTGCTGAGCAGTCACCGGCAGCTACACAGAAGCTATGCATCAACAACAGAGCCTCAGCATAGTGGTTTTACCCATGCAGATTTGTTTGTTCTTCATTTTGTTGTATCTTACTCAAAAGCCATGCAAGGCCATATTTGACAATGCCAGCCTGCTGAACAGCCAAGATAGAGTAGGTACCAAGAGACAAACATCAAAATGTTGAAGCTGTTTTTCTCATCATTGCACACTCTGCAGGAGCCCTGGAAAGCCATTTTTGACAGTGCCAGCCCTGCTGAGCAGCCCCTGCCAGAGCCCTGGGAGCAAAACCTGAGCCCTGTGCAGAAGCTGATGGTGCTGCGCGTGCTGCGCCCAGACAAGCTGGTCCTGGCTGTGCAGCGCTTTGTGCTCAGCCAGATGGGATCCAAGTTTGTGGAGGCACCACCGTTTGACTTGGACAAGTAAACCTTTACGCAAGATGTGTGCATCATTCACCCATCAGCAAAATTGGCAAATACTGTCATCTAAACACAGCTTGTCTTTCCTGCCACTTGGCTTTGTCGGAGCTGTCTTGAGACAATCAAATTGGTGCTAAACAGGTTTGGGGAAGTTGTTTGCCTACACCATTGCCATTCTAGTGTCTGCCTCAGCTTCTTTCTGTGTCTGGCCATCATGCTTGTCTACTGCAGCTGGCACTGCATAAGATCATACTTGGATGCAGCAAGACTTGCCAATGTTACATGCCCCCCTGATGTCACATTGGCCTAGGTGCTGTTGCAAACAGTGACCAGGCAGTGACACATCCATCTGTCCGCAAGTTCACAGCTAATTTTGTTCTTATGCTGTGATGCAGGTGCTATCAGGACAGCACCTGTTTGACGCCTCTCATCTTTGTTCTGTCCCCTGGATCTGACCCCATGTCAGGCCTGCTCAAGTATGCAGACTCCATGAAAGTCAAGGTGGACTCCATCTCCCTTGGGCAAGGCCAGGGTCCCAAGGTAAACACATGCCCATTTTGCTTTCCATGCGTTGTGCCTTTGCATTGCCTTCTTGTTGATTGACTCCTCACTATATGCAATAATGCATTCTCTTGTCACTGCAGTTGTCATGCATGCACTCTCATGGCAGCCACGCTCATGAGGTACAGCAATTGCCCCAGGCGCAAGTAGTCGCCTGTCAAGCTCAAAATACAGGACTATGTGTCCAAGCAGTGCGTGGTCAGTGCTTGAAATGCATTGTGCAAGCACTTACACATTCCCGCTTGTCACCGCACTCATCAGCAGACATCGTCCGCAGGCAGAGAAGCTGATCCAAGCGGCAGCAGGGCAGGGCGGTTGGGTGGTGCTGCAGAACTGCCACCTGGCAGTCAGCTGGATGCCTTCCCTGGAGAGGCTGTGTGCAGGCCTGACCCAGGACACCACCCACCCCGCTTTCCGCCTGTGGCTCACCTCCTACCCCTCCCTACACTTCCCAGTTGCTGTGCTGCAAAACGGCATCAAGATGACCAATGAGTCACCCAAGGTCAGCTACTAGCCTGCTTATCATGTCCCTTGCCTTGTACTTTTGCTTGCAATTCCAAATTGGGTTGACTGCAAGTCACGTCTTGCACTGGCTGATCAGATCTGGTCCAACGTTCTGCCTCACACACAAGTTTTGGCATCAATTCAAGTCTCCAGTCAAGAGCTTGACTAAACAAGCACTTTGTATCATTGCATGCACGCAAATGAGTTTATCTCTAAATGGCCGTGTCTAGCTGATCTGTCGGATTTGCTCCTCACTTGCTGATGAAGTAAACTCTTTTTGTAAGGACACTCAATGTAAGGACAATCTTGATGTAAGGACAACGCCATTGCTAACCAAACACTGCATTCTGACTGCAGTGGTCCCTCTGAGTAAGAACAATTGATGCAAAGACATTTTTTTTGGTGACCAAAGCAGTCGTTACAAAGAGGATTTACTGACTACGTGTTGAGAAACAACATCCGTCTCACGTGTGTTGGCTGTGCAGGGACTACGAGCCAATCTGTTGCAGAGTTACCTGAATGACCCTGTCAGCGACCCCTCCTTCTTCAATGGCTGTCAGCAACCTGCAGCATTCAAGAAGCTGCTGTTTGGTCTTTGTTTTTTCCATGCTTTTGTCCAGGTGAATTAGCCTCGTGTCCTTGTCTTGGATCTAGCAAATGTGCCTTGCGTCCTATTCTCGAGAAAAGCTACCTGCGCCGTCCTGTGCTAAGTGCTTCAGCCATGATGTCATCAAATCAGGCTCACTTGTATTGCTTAGGGCTATGAATGTATCCTGACTGGAATGATGCATGACACTTGAGGTATTCCTGCGCTATGCTTGTACTCTGCATTGAGCGTTGCATGATCATTCAGCTGTGCAATGCAATGCTGATGCAAGCCTAATGCTGTCTGCAGGAACGTCTGAAATTTGGTCCACTTGGCTGGAATGTGCAGTACCAGTTCAGTCTGCCCGATTTTGTCATCAGCGTACGCCAGCTTCAGATGTTCCTGAATGAGTTCCAGGATGCTGTACCCCTCAAGGTACACTGATGCTGCTGCACCTTGACACAGCATGTACACATTATATGCAGCCATTCACCCCAAACAGCACATACACAGCATGTATTCACAACACACCTTGTACAGTGCATGCTGTGCATATTGCAGATCTCATTGCTGACGCAAGGCCGATGTCAACTCACTGTAACAGTGTCCATCGTATGTCTCAGTTCGAACAGACTATGCAGATTCAACTTGCAAGCTGAGTTTTCGACCTGTGTTTTGGAATCTGTGGGTGGAAATACGTTGCCTGCAGTCCAGCTTAGACTGGCAGGCATTACTGAGCTAAGATAAGTTGTGAAAATGCTGTGATGCAAAGCCATTGCATTATGGTGCTGCAGGCTCTGGCATATCTGACAGGAGAGTGCAACTACGGCGGCAGAGTCACTGACTCTCACGACCGCCGCACCCTCGCTTCCATCCTCTCCCTCTTCTACACGCCTGCCATCTTTGACCAGGGCTACCAGTTTAGCCCTTCAGGGCTGTACCGACCACCTCCTGATGGGGACTACCAGACATACATAGATTACATCAAGGCTCTGCCTTTGTCTGCTGATCCTGAAGTCTTTGGCCTGCATGGCAATGCTGACATCACGAAGGATCAACAGGAGGCAGACTTGATGCTGACATCCTGTCTAGCAATGCAAGGTCAGTTTCACTGTGACTTCTGCATGCATTCTGTGAACGCTTGAGGTCGCTGATTGCGTTCTGGGCTGCTAACAGCTGAATGATTTGAGTTCATCCTCATAGCATGCGCCACGCAAGGCCAGCTCAGCGCATACTGGCCTGATTGCTTGTCCATTACAAGGATCACTATGTGCCATCTCATACATCTTGCACAGATGGCATGTACATCAACTCCAGACATTTTCATTGGGAAACACTGCAATCTGTCTCCAACGGGCGGCCATTCATACTGCCTTGTTGCGTGACAAGGACAACATGTCACAGGGAATGCAACTGCCAGTGGGGGGCCAGCAGGGACAGCTTACTCTTGCACCGCAGCACAAATTGAGGCAATGCTTGCAGCCTGTCCCCGACAGCAAGGGGTGTACAGGTCACAGGAAGTTTGTTTGCAGTTTGCCATTTTGCCTGACAAGGGTTGTATGTGTGACAGGCAGTGCGACGGCTAGTAGAGGGACCAGCAGGGGCAGCTTGCTGACTGGGCTGGCAGTGCCATCAAATTCAGCTTTGCAATCTTGGAAACAGTGCCTCCACACGCCAGGCCTGCAAGCTGCCATGTTGCCTGACAAGGCGTCATGTGTGTTACAGGCAGTGCAACTACTAGTGGAGGGACCAGCAGGGACAGCTTGCTTACTGGACTGGCAGCTGACATAGACCAGAGGCTACCCGGCACCTTTGACATTGAGGCTGTGCGCTACAAATATCCTGTAGACTACCATGAAAGCATGAACACAGGTGAGCAGCTGCTCTTTGAGCTGATTGAGTACTACAGCCTGACAAGGCTAGCCTTACTGCAGCAGCCAATGACAGCAAGCAGCCAGCAGTAAAGCTTGACTGCCCTTCATTGCTGTGGGTTTTGCCTTGTTGCCATTTGCAGCAAACATTGCCAGCAGTAGGCACAGCAGCATGCAGATGACTGTTGCAGTCTGCTCACCACACAAACACTGGGTGTAGATGTCTAACCCCAGTGTGCTTCCACCACCACCAAAGTCCCCTTGTACTGCCAGTCTGAATGCTCAAGATACAGCAAGGCTTGCTTTGCTCAACTGCATGGAGCTCTCACAGCATGACCATGCCTGCTGCTCTGTTAGATTTAACTACTTCATCAGCAGCCCATCAGCTGATTTTGCAATCTCTCCTACCCTTCCAATGAACAAGAAGCAACTGTGTATGCATATGGTATGCAGTGTTGTGCCAAGAGCTGGTGCGGTTCAATGGTCTGGTGGAGGTCATCCACGCCAGTCTCAAGAACTTGCAGAAGGCTCTCAAGGGACAGGTCAGCACACATTGGACAGAAGCCTCATTGCTAGCCTTGCCTAGACCTGCAAAGTCTGCTGTAGCTTCTTATGATGACCGCAACTTTGCCTTTGCACAGTATGTAGCTGTGTTGCAGTCCCCAGAGCTCATGTTGAACTTCACACGTGACAGCATTGCCACACCACAATGATAGTGCGGACATCGTCACCTGCCCTATACACAATCTACTCTGTCTGCGGCTATAGCAGGCTCTTATGCATCCCCAGCATTTCTGCTCAGCTGCCACTTTTTGCGCCAAGGGGCTCTGCCTTGCAGGTGCAGGTAGTGATGCCAGCAGATCGCAAGTGTGCATACACTATGAGCAGATGAAAGCCCTCTGTCTGCAGCCATAGCAGGCCCTTATGTATGCACGCCTTGTGCACAGCACTACTGAAGAAACGCCAGATTTTGTGCAAAAAGTTTGCTTTGTTGTTGCAGGTAGTGATGTCAGCAGATTTGGAGCAAGTAGGCAATGCCATGTATGATGGGCGGGTGCCAGCCCTATGGATGGCTAAATCCTACCCTAGCATGAAGCCCCTAGGCAGCTACATCACAGACTTGATAGAGCGCCTCACCATGCTGTCCAAATGGATAGAGTTAGGACCCCCACCTGTGTTCTGGATCTCTGGATTCTACTTCACACACGCCTTCCTGACAGGCGTCAAGCAGAACTTTGCCAGGCGGCATAAAGTGCCTATTGACACTGTGGTCTTTGACTATGTCTGCATGCCACCGGTAGGCCCATCTTTGCCTTCATGCTCATGCAGACTGCAGTATGTAACAACAGAATGCAGACTGCAATATGCAGTACCAGCATGCAGGCTGCAGCACATTACAACAGCACGCAGACTACAGTACATGACATCAGCATGCAAACTGCAGTACACAACAACAGCATCCAGTCTTCAGCGCGCAACAAGAGCATCCAGGCGGTAGAGTGCAACACAAGCATGGAGGCTGGAGTACCTGACAACAGCATGCACTGCTGTTGACATGATGGACAGAATGTCACCGTGTGATTTTGCGAGTAGTGGATAGTTTTCCCGTGGCTGTCATGTGTTTCAGGATGTTGGCAGCAACAGAGCAGCAGGCCCTTGACCATTTTTTTGCCTGCAAAGCATTGGTTGCGGTGTTGGTGTCCTCGCACAATGCTGCACACAACTAATCTTGGATTATCTTGGAAAAGCATGGACACATCTGCTGTTGCATGCCTGACAACCTGATGCAATCTGCAGGGAGAGCAAACAAGCCCACCAGACGATGGCGCCTACATATCTGGGATGTTTATTGAAGGCGCCAGATGGGACCCAGACACCATGATGTTAGCAGAGTCTTTGCCCAAGGTAATACAGTGTGACACGCAACCTCACACTTTTAGCCAAAGCTCAGACTGGCAGCCATTATGCACACACAAAGTGTGTGACTGTTGCCCAATTGAGCATCTGCTGATTCCCCATCCCAAATGAGTTTGTTCTGTCTCTGTGTCAAGCATGCCTTTGTGAATCAGATTTGCTTTGTGCTAGCATAGCAACTGAGTCAGGTGTGTCTTTGCAGGTGCTGTATTCAGCTGCACCAGTCATTCACCTTGTACCATGTCAGCAATCAGAGCTTAGGCAGTTTGCCCACTATGAATGTCCTTTGTACTGTACGCCTGAGAGGCGGGGTGTTTTAGCTACAACAGGTCACTCTACCAATTTTGTCATGGACTTGATGATTCCTTCAGATCGGCCGCAGGACCACTGGTGTCGCAGAGGTGTAGCTTTTTTGCTGAGCTTGGCCGGATGATGTTGATGGTCGAACTGGGTCCATTGTTATGAGCTTGCTTGGAGACATTACTTCTTGACCAATGATTTCAAATCAAGCACAGCAACGTGTCCATGTCCAGCTTGTGAGCTAAACAGCTGTTTGTAGTAGTTGAAAAGTTGGAGTTTGCTGCTGTACGATGCTTGTATGTAACACCGTAAATGCAGATCATTTTCACAGAACACCACTGACAGGTTCCTGTTAAAGTCCTGCTCAGCTATCAAAGAGCATTCGGTATAGGAGGCCTGCAACCACTGGCCCTTGTCCAGCTGAATGGCAGTTGACCTGTTGCATGTCACCTGCACTCATGCATGAAGTAGAAGCTCATGAGCATACATTAATCAGCCAAAGCCTGCTCCGCCATGGTGTTGCTTGCATTCTGAGGTTCAAAGTGCTATTGCACTGGCGCAAACATCATGATACGTATACACTTTTCGTCTCTATGATAATTATCATGATGTACCGGAGTACATAAAGCACACTGTTCGCTGAATTATTCAAAACATATTGGCAGCATTCAGTTTGCCAGTGTATATCAACATGCAGGGCAATTGAGCTGATCCAAGACTGTGTTGCTGATAATAGGTTCCGCATCTCACAGCTGGGTTCACTGGCAGGTCCAAGCAGATCACTTGCCAGTCGGAAGGTCTGAGTTGCTCTGAAACCAGCATAGCAAGTGCGAGACCGCCAAAGAGCCTATGCGGTTCAGGTCCGCAACTTAGCGCTTGCCCGCCCTGCATGCGGGGGATGAGCGACCTTGATGGCGTGTAGAAAAGTGGCGCAGCGGACTTTTCCGTCTGAGCACCTGATCACCTGCAGATGTGCAGGTGATCAGGCCCAACCAGCGTTTTCGAAGTGGAAAAGCCCCAACAGCGTGTATACGGCTCATACGAGGTACGCATGCATTGCTTCGTCTGTTTGTGGCATTCGTCTGAATATTCGTGATTATTGCAGACGTGTTTCCACCTGTGCGTCACCCCAGCTGAGCAAACCTTTATCAAAAGCCGTCCCTTCGACGTCTGTGGTCATTCTTGGTACGGACAACGGTGCACAAACCATTTGAGCAAGTCAATGGCGAGTCAAAATCAACATGCAGGCGACTCGTGGTGCACCCATCGCACGAATTGAAACCTGATCAGCCGAAGGTCTTCTCGGTGCGCGTCCAGTCACTCTACCCCAGGCCGTTGTGCCCTGTTGAAATTCAAGTCTGGATTGCCAACGACGCTCAGCCTCAGAGATTCCAAGAACAAAGTATGGAGTGGCTGCCTCACCAAAGTTGCAGCACCTGCTTTGTTGAGCGGGTTGAGGGTTGTCTGTGTAGTTTATATCGTGACACTGGTCTCACACCTGCAGATGCTTGCAGGTGTGAATCCACCTGTCACCTTCCCTGCTACACATCCAGTGTGTGGTTGGAACACATTCACAAGAGCAACTGCTGCTTGTGATCCTGAGTTGGGCTTTATTCACGACAATAAAGTCCATGTTGGCATCCACATCTGCCTCAGAAAGGTACACAAGGCTTGCATGCGCCCGGGAGAGCATTCGCTGGCATACATCAGCTTCTTACTGCTTACAGCAATGACTTGCAGGTCGAAAACAAAGCAGCAGCAAATAGTCAAGCGCCAGGCACATTGTTGAGACACTTTTTGTGTGATGGCATCAAAGTAGTCCATCGAAAGCGCAAATTTTGCGACGTCATCATCAAAGCAGGCACTGTCGAGGTTCCTGCACACACGATGGTGCTTGCTGCACATTCTATTCTATTCTTGCAATCTCCTACTACCGCTTAACTTTCAACCGTTGTATCACCAGATTGTTGAAACAATGATGAGTTCAGTGATCACTGTTTTGCCCAAAATGTAACGGTGCCATTCTTTTCACATGAAATCAAGGGCTGTCCAGAAGGTCCCCAGGCTGTAGCCAATACTGGGTGTGCACTTGTGCGCTTGAGCTCTTGAGTCACAGCTGCTGTTTCCGCCTGTAGAGACATAAAGCAAATTTCAGCCATTGTGCACTATGTCTGCTAGAGGTCTAGCCTTGGCTTGTGATGAGATCCACTGCCCCACTTGACACTATGCAGCACGCATCCCAAATAAAGACACGAAGATAGTGCAACTTGCTAGATGCGTTCCAGATGAACGTGCTCCGGTTTCCAGAGCTGGCGGCAGCATGCGAGCCATCAGCATTGTCTGATTTTACATTCCTGAGTGCGCTTGTGGCATGCATACAGATGCTGGTGTGCCTGTTTTGTGACAATCATGCTCAAACATGAACTCTGAAAACTGAACCAATCAAGGGAGAGGCTGTTAGGCAGCAGCAATCAGCTTACATTCCAGACGAAGATACTCGCATTTCCAGAGCCAGCCGCAACATGTGAGCCATCAGGAGATATGCAGGCTGTGCACCAGATGGTGCCCACACCAAAGTTAGCAGCCCTGAAGGTCTGCATCACCTCAAACGTTTGTGGGTTCACAGTCTTCAGCAAGTTGTCCTTACCACAAGTGAGCACTGTGCCTGCAGCATAGCACAGATGTTTGTGGGTTGCAGTTGTTAGCAAGATATCCTTGCCATGTGCAATCGCTGTGCACCAGATGGTGCCCGCTCTGAAGTGAGTGATCCTGAAGGTCTGCAACCTCTCAAAGGTTAGTGGGCTCAGAGCCTTCAGCAAGTTGTCCTTGCCACATGTTAGCCCTGTGCCTGCAACATGGCATGCATCACCTCGAATGTTTGAGGCCTCACTGTTTTCGACAAGTTGTCCTCGCCAAACGCAGATATTTCACCTGCAATGCAGCACTGAAGTAAGCAGCCCTGACGGTCTGCATCACCTGAAAAGTCTGTGGATTCACAGCAGGCACAGAATTCAAATGTGGCTGCAACACACGCTTCAGCACTATGTTGCAGCCACACTTGAATACTGTGCCTGCAACATAGTGCACATCACTTCAAAAGTCTGAAGCTCTGCTTGCCATGTGTGAACACTGTGCTTGCATGCAGCGTCACATCACGCATGGCAAGATCATGCACACAGTCTTCAGCAAGACGACTCTGCCACACGTCAACATTGTGCCTACAATGCAGCACTGGACTGAGCAGCCCTTCAGGTCTGCATCACCTCAAATGTCTGTAGGTTGGCAATCATCAGCAATTCGATTTTGCTGCAGGTTAGCACTGTGTCTGCAATGTAGCAATGGGTGACTCAAACATTTGTGGGTTTACAGTCTTCAGCAAGCTCACCTTGCGACACTGTGCTTGCACGCAGCACCACACGACGCGCGTCAGTATCATGCTTGCAGTGTTCAATAAAGCATACTTGCCATACTCAACACTAAGCCTACAGTATAGCACTGCATGGCTGAAACCAGGACTTTGCCTTCATTGAAGCGCAGCATAAGGACAGCGCTGCTGCTGAGCTTGGTAAACCTACTTTGCATTTCATTCTATGTATCACTGCAGGCACAGTGCTCCTGTGAGTTGTGGTGCCTTCAGAGGTACGTAGAATGAAATGCAAAGTTGGCTTGGTAAGGCGGCAATAGCGCTTGCTGATCAATGTATGCAAGTTGCATTTTGCAATGTGTCACAAGCAAGCTCTAGAAGCACTGATCAACAGCCCATGACAGTACGAGGTTGGAGGCCATCATGTAAGCAACAGTCAGCCCAAACATTTAAGTGCTTGGACCGTTTCTTGAACCAATCTGCACTGAGCAGATCTGCTGGGTATGCAACCCAGTGACCTCATTCGCCATCTTGCCATTGCGACTGTCCTAGAACCTCAGAGTGCCGTCAAGGTGGCCAAGCAACAATGACCATCATTCACATCAATGACTTCACAGCTTACCATTCCTAGAGCCAATCTGCACTGAGCAGACCTGCTGGGTATGCAGCCCAGTGACCTCATTCGCCATCTTGCCATTGCGAATGTCCCAGAATCTCAGAGTGCCGTCAAAATGGCCTGAGCATATGATGTGCTCGTCTCTTGTGCAGCGCACGGAGTTGCAGCTGCTGTGGCATATGATAGTGTGCAGGCAGTAGCCCTTATGCAGGTCCCACACTTTGATGCACCTGTCTGTGCCGCTGCTGACTGCCCTCAGAGATGAGCTTGGACTGCAGTCAACACTGCTGACCTGCGCCGTCACAACGGCAGCAGTCAGCATCAACACCACCACAGTGACAGGAACTTAGTGAGCGCCCATGCAGGGACATCAACTTGCAGCACCTGCCTGCGCTCCTGTTGACTGCCCTACACGATGAGCTTGGAGTGCAGTCAACACTGCTCACCTGCATAGTGACAGAGGAAGCATTGACTGTTGATGTGGGACTAGTGCTCAAGTCAACAGTTTCTGCTACTACAGACTGCCTGCAAAGATGGACTTGGACTGCAGTCAACACTGCTGGTCTGCACATTGACAGAGACACGGCATTGCAGCTGCTGTGGCAAATGATGGTGCGCAGGCAGTAGCCCTTATGCAGGTCCCACACTTTGATGCATCTGTCTGTGCCACTGCTTACTGCTCTCAATGATGAGCTTGGACTGCAGTCAACACTGCTCACCTGAACAGTGACACAGAAATTGTCTTGCCCTTGTGCAGCTCCCAAAGTGTTATGCATCTGTCTGTGCCGCTGTTAATTGCTCTCAGAGATGAGATTGGACTGCAGTCGACAATGCCGATCTGCAAATTTGCATTGTTGACTGCAGTCCAAATCTGCAGATTCATTGATTGATCATTTGTACCTGTGCCCGCACAAACGCGAGGTACATTGGCAGAGACTGCACTGACCACGCTTGCACCTGTCTGAGTGGCTGCTGACTGCACTGACAGGACATTGTGAGCTGCACACTGTGAATGTGCGAATGACGCTGCACTCAGCAGGGCCACGGAAGTTCACTAGGAGTCGTGTGAAAGCTTGACTGCCAGCAATGAATGAGCCTCACGTTGCCAGTGTGTCCAGTGAGGGTGTGGCACACTCTAGCAGAAGAGATGTCCCACATGCATGAAGACGATGAATGATGATACAGTCAGCAGGGTCATAGAATTGCAAGCAGGCTTGCTCACTGTGGGTCCTATACCTTGTACAATGCTGGATTAGCCTCACCTTGCCATTGTGTCCAGTGAGGGTGTGGCGCACTCTGGCAGAAGAGATGTCCCACATGCATGAACATGATGAATGATGATGCAGTCAGCAGGGTCATAGCATGTTGTAAGCAGATTTGCACATCGTGGATCCTATATCTTGTACAATGCCGAAGTGGGCTCACCTTGCCCGTATGTCCCGTGAGGGTGTGGCGCACTCTGCCAGAAGAGATGTCCCACATGCGTATTGCCTGATCGCCCCCAGCCGCCAGCAAGTGCTTCTGGTCTGCTGTCCAGCTCACCTCAAACACTGTATCCAGCATCCCCTGCATTGCGAAGCTCATATCAAACTCTGTACCGCACGCCTCTCCAGTGCATTCAAGACGCTGTACTAAGGACGCGCTGCATGAGCAAAGCTTATCTCAAGCAGTCTATCAAACATGCACAACATTGACATGCATATGTCCAGGTCACCTTAAGCCCTGTATCAAGCATGCCCTGCCCTATCAAGCGCATATTTGGCTCATCTTACAGCATGTAAGAAACATCTGAACCTGCAAAACATTGTGCCTGCTGACATGCCTCAATGCATCATCAGGAAACAGGTATTTTGTGATCTTAAGCGTTTCAATAATAATTGTTGTGTCCAGCACATTCTGTACAGCCAGACATCATTAATTCTGCTGGCTCAGAAGAGCTGCTGCTGGACAGCTTGTTGCAACAGTGGCAAAAAGCCACACTCTATTGCAATTGATGATGCTGCCTGCCAATAAAGGCTATCACCAATAAAAAAGGCATTGCTGATGGCAAATATGTCGAGCAGCACCTTGTCAGGCAGCCTCCGGACCACGACCTCGTAGCTGTGACCATCGAGGCTATGAAATAGGCCAATGGGTGATACACTAGACATGCAGCAGGCGTACTTGTTTGAGGACAGCACATTGCGTTTGGGCGTTGCAGTAAGTCGAGCATGAGGGTCAATGCACTGTGCCAAGACGGTCCTTGGGAGTTGTGGCAGGCATACCCTGAGTGACCCTGTGTTGGCGCCCGTAGCTGGGTCCCACAGCTTGACCACCTTGTCAGCCCCAGCGGTGGCCATATGGCTGCCTGTCCTGCAGCACACACGCCATCTGTGTCAGAAATGTACGGCCATATAATGTAATCCACCATCAAGTACTGCAGGTCCTGTACCAGCATTGAATGCTACGCCTCTGTGCAGTCACACTGACACGTTGACATCGTTTGTACCCATGAAAACGGTATTGCACCCGCTAGCATTGTATGGGAATGCAGGCATGCACAACGTTGACCCTTGCGTGTCATTCTGGACAAAGGCGCAATGGTCAACTGTGAGGAAATCAGTGGCAAGCTCTGTGAATTTACGCCCACCAGTCAAAAGCGCAAGTGCAGTATCTGCCGTCATGTGCTGATACGCTATTGGCAGCTGTGTCTCATAAGTGGGGAGCTGTTTAGTAGCAGTGTCTAGAGAGACGTCTCTACCTGTCAAAAGCGCAAGTGAAGCAACCTCCCTCATGAGCTGAAATGCTCTTGACAGCAGTGTCAGGCACAAGTGTCACTCCAGAGGGCCCAGCCACTTCCTGACCCTCCTCCAAGCCCCGCTCCAGCCCCCTCTGAGCCCCACCCTTACCCCTGCTGCCTCTCATGCCCATGCCCTTGAGGGCTCCTGAGAGGCTGGGAGTGCGCAGTAAGCTGGAGGTTTGGCGCAGGGATTTGGCACTCTGCTGGGCTTGCAATGCGGCCTGGCGCTCCATGCTCCTAGCGTTGCTAAGCTGCAGATGACAGCATGATGTATCACCACAATACTCATGCAAGGTTTGTGAATATCAAGCTGAGTGTGCATAAAAAGCTGGAGGTTTGGCGCAGGAATTTGGCGCTCTGCTGGGCTTGCAATGCAACCTGACGCTCCATGCTCTGGGCATTACTGAGCTGCAAGTGACATCACTATGTCACCATCATCATCACAACTATTGAGGGATTTGCTGCGTGATTTCAGATATGGATGCACGTGCATATTAAAAGGATCAAAGGCCCTGACACACCAATGAGCATCTAAGTTAACTTGGGGAGTAGCGGGTGTGTAGAACATGTATGTATGCATGCATGCAGATGTGGTGTGTTTTGAGAGAGCTGTATGTATGCAACCAGAAGCAGAACCTCATTGTGCATCTTGTCATGCCCGCAGATGCTGTGCTGATTGCATGGCATCACAACCAGCAGACAAAGGACTGCTTCACTGAAAACAGCATTCCTGAAAGGGTAACAAGGGCAGAAAGCAGTGGAGATATGACGACATGAATGCATGAAAGACTGACAACTGACTAGGTTTTGCATGCATCATTTCTGGGAGCGACCCACAATGCCATGAGATGAAAGTACGCTTGCTGCACGCTCGGCGCAGTCTGCTGTGAATGTGATCCAGAACAGTAAACGTTCACCAAATTTGCTTAGCAGCCAGGCAGTCAGCAAAGAGCCACAACGCAATGTAGTCTTGGCAATCTTACCATCTCTTCACAAGTTCTGTTGACTTGGTCTAGGCGCTCGATTTCTGTAGCTTTCATCTCTACAAGGCGCTGCACCAGCTCCTCATTGTCGGCTTTGATCTTGCCAAGGGACTGCTCAGCCTCATCTCGCGCATGTCGGCTGGCCTGCACTCAAGCAAATGTCAGTCAATCAATGCATGATTTCGCCGTCTTGGGGACCCTACAGGGAGCATTGTAGATGACGCCAAGGGAGATTCAGCATTCAGCAGATGTTCAGCTGTTGACAGCGCATGACCTGCAGACTTGCAACATTTGGTTTGTTCTTGGTGATGGTAAACTCCTAGCCAAACAGCAATGTTTGCTGCTGTTCATTTGACCAGAGAAAGCCGCTGCTACGCAAAATTTTGCTGCAGATACATGTTGCGAATACGTCACCTACAAGCTGCTTTAACCACAGATTAGTGCTATATTTCTGATTAAGATTGAGGTCAAGCGTCCATCGTTATGCTCACCTCAAGTTCAGAAGCTGCAACTGCTTCCAGTTTAGTTTCCAGATTAAGGATTTTCCCTTACCGGCGCTAAGACAAAGCATCGGTGATTACCTCAAGTTCATTAGCTGCAACTGCTTGAGGCCCCACGTTAATGATTCCCCTGACTGGCGCTAAAACAACGCAACAGTGACCAAGCTTACTTCAAGTTCAGTAGCTGCAACTGCTTATGTCCCCGGAGTCATGATGTACCCTGACTGGCGCTAGAGCAGTGCATCAGTGACCATGCTTACCTCAAGTTCAGTAGCTGCAACTGCTTGAGTGGCACGCGCAGAGTCCACTTGTTGACTCAGCTCTTTGTTTCTAGACTGTAGATCTCTGATCCTGCTGGTGGCTTCGTCAAGAGCTTTACTGTGCTTCTCATTGATATCTCTCACTCTAGCTAGACTGTCTCGGCATTGCATAAGCTCCTCTGTCAGACGCGCCTTGTCTTTGTACACTGGTGCCAGCTCCTCCTTCAATGTGTGCACCTCTGCTTTCATGTCAGCCACCTACAGTGACCTGCATCCTGTTTGTGCGGCAGATATGGCAATACAGCCTTGCCCAGACGTGTTTGTTTGTGAGTGTGAGTAAGTGGGTGGATCTTGAAGCAAGTCAAAACAAGCAGTAGTGCACCTCTTGGCTGTTGGCGACGCCGTTGCGAGCTTCTTGAGCTGTTTGTGACAATTCTACATTCTCTCGCCTGAGCTCTGCGGCTTCTTTGTCGAGCTGTGCGTTCCGGACCTGTGTCGACGCACTCAAAGGCATCAACTCGGTCGGCAGGCAGCTAGATGGCAAGATCTGCAATACAAGAAGCGGTCACGAGTCGCACCCGATAGTCCCGGAGCTGATCTAGACATTGCTGGTAGTCTTGAGTGATCCCTCGAAACGCATGCACCTCAACTGCGTTGCGTGCTTTCAGTTGCCGCAAAATATCGTCCGCAAAATTTGCCGCAAGTGGAGCAGCCATGCTCAACGACATGCTGCGTTCACTATTGGCCGTAGTTTTGCTGCAACCGCATCAGACCAGCTCGATCACCCAGTCGATGGCCCTTTCAAGTTCCGAAAGTTTTGCTCGGTTCCTCTTCTTCCTTCCGAAACTCCGAAACCAGTCTAAGTTTATCTAGCTTGTGCGATACGCTGCTCAAGCGCAAGGTCGCCAACGAACCTGCCGAGGCGCCAACATGAACCAGGTCGGTATCTGATGTCTTCGATCTGCTCGCAGTCATCGCTCGAGGGCTACCTTCCACTAGTCGCTCGTCCTGCAGGTTATCACGAACGCTGGCAGTGCTGTCTGCACACCGCGTAGTGTCGCTAGCTCAAGGTACGACGTCGAAGTGCCAAATCACAAAGGTCTCAGTGCGAAAGGCGTGCTTGATCTCGTATACATAAGTCAATCACCATCTGTCGCAGGTCTTTCGCAAAACCTGCAAGGGCGATACAACAACGGCCGGCACGACAGCATCAAAACAGCCTACTCAGTTCCCCGCCAGCTTTGCAACTCGGTCTTTCTGGCAGATGTCAGAACGAATCAGCTGATCTGTTCATAGCAAGGGCTGCAGCAGAAGAAACAGCCACTACTAGTCAAAGCCTGTCTTCAATAGAACTGAGCCCATTCATCAATACTCAAGTACGCAACCAGTGTGTTGACATGCACTTGTTGAACGCTCAGAAGATTGCATACTGCTTCATGTTGTGGTAGCTGTGCATGCAGCTTGATGAGCACACAACTAGCAGCATGATCATGCATGTGTGCATTGAGCGACCTTGCAAAATTGCAGCAACTAAAATTTTGAGTGATGCTGGTGAAGCTTTGATTTGCACCGCTTTATCTCTGGCTGTTGCAAACCATTGCAGCGCATCTACAGTCATCAGCAGCCGCATTCATACCAACCATCCTGCGTTTGTGACATTACTTGGAGTGCCACCTTGAGCAAGAGAATATCTGCTGACATCAGTGAATGTCAAAGTCAGCAAGCTTTGTTTGAATGCATGCAGGGTCTCATTCAGCCCGCTATTCCCACAGGCACTGAAGCTGCTGTCTTTGCTGTTTACAATGATCGCAAGCAGCTGCAGTACGTGGGTTTCTCTAAAGATCTGTACAACTCCCTGCGGACACTGCTTGGCAGGCGGCCAGACAAAGCTTTCTTCTACAAGTGAGCTCACTTACGTGCATGAGTCTTAGAAACATATTTGTATGATGATCCCTGCACCCAGCTTTGTGCACGTTTATCGCATATACCTGACATCCCTGAGCAAATGCCAGCTTGTGTCAAAGCCACAACAAGCACATGTTGCCTATAAGGTGCCTAGACCAAGATGCCTAGTATGTTGTGCGTGCATTCATATGTCCTTATGTGCTTCTGTACTTGCAGCAAAGTTCTGTAGCCCACGTCTCCGCAGCTGCTATGAAGTGCTCAATCCAGGGCAAGCTTAGCAAGTCCGAATACCTTTGGTTGCAAGGACAACCTGCAATGCTAGTGATGTTGTTGACAGCAGGTTGCTGTTCTGCAGGGCAACATACCTGGACACACTTGATCAGAAGCAAATGATTGACATCCGGTCAGCCTGGTTTGAAGAGTGTGGCGGACCTCCACCTGGCAACAAATGTAGGCATCCAACAGCTATGTCAGAATACTTCACTGCAGCAGCATGACATGCTTAGCAATGGGACTTGCTGTAGATGTTCCTGAATTCAATTGCTTGCTGCAGATGTTGCTTATTTCAACGGTCAGACCATGTATACTCTTCTTTGCATGAATCTCACAGGCATTGTTTGATTGTACGTAGTGTCTGTCTTGTCAGCTGTGATGATGTGCTGCAGTGGCGTTGGAGAGGACAGCATGGCAGACCCCTGTGTCAGCAGGTGCTATCAGTGAAAGGGGCAAACTGCAGGCAAGCCCTTAAGCCTCTTAAAACCCCAAATTTCATCCTTTGCACAAGGAATCAGCCTGTCTGTCAATAAGAAAAGAAGCAGCAGCAAAGCTGCATGGACAGTCAAAATGTTGTATCCAAACAGAGAGCCCATTGCACCATTTATATGGCAAATCTTCAGCAAAGATGTTGTAAAGCCACCCTGCGGCAGCACACACTGCGTGCAGTACTGATGTCAACACAGCCTATGAAAGATGCGCAAAATTGGCTGGCACAGTGGTTCATGCACTCGCTGAGCCTGAATGTATGCGTCTCACTGCTGCGCTGCAAATCAAAGGCCCATGTACAGACTATGTGCCAAGCCTCACCCCCAGTAGACATGCACCCAGCACATTTTATTGGAGCTTGGAAATGCCTGAGACTAAGTTGAAGAGGGCTTCTGTGTGCAAGCTGCTCGAAAGGAATGCAAAAACCCAAACTTTTGGCATGCAGGCAGCTGAGGAGCAGCTGAAGGTGCAGCTGGAGCAAATCAAGCGGCGAGGCTGCAAGGAGGACTTCCAGCCAGATGCAGCTCTCATGAAGGATGGTCAGGTCAGACCTGCATCTGCTTGACCCTGTCCTTGCATGAGTGCCTTGTCTGGTGATGATTGTGAGCAGCTCCATATGTTGCTCTTGTATCCTGTCTGTATGACTTGTAAGGAATGAAGGCTTGTATTATGCGCCCCTTGCTGATTTCTTTGCAACAGATCAAGCCACTGAGACTGGTCTGACAGCAAGTTTTGACAAGTTGTGATATGCAGGTGGACTTCCTGCCAGCAAAGGCTATGACGCCAGAAGAGCTAAAAGAGCAGCAAAAACGCGTTGCAGAATTGGCCAAAAAGACCAAAACAGTGGAATTTGAGGTGGATGGGTCACCAGCTCAGTTTGAGCTTTTCTTTGTCAACACGATTCCCACAAATGGAGGCGTCATGTATGACGTGACAGTCCTGTATGAAGAAATGGAAACCAAACACAGAATCATTTTGGGTAGGGAGTATTACGAGGAGTTCAACATGGACCCTCAGCATGTTGTGGTGATGGCATTTACCTTCTTACTGCAAAAGAAGGAGCCAAGGCATACAGAAGGTAATCGCTTCAGTACCAATAATGATAGTACCAATAATGCACTCTGCGGTCAAGCTACCATACGTGCATATAAGGCATTCCCTCAGTGCTTGAGATCAGCATGTGTCATCATGCATCTGGTGTCGATGATCTTGCTGGCTTCTGTCGAAGAGTGCTGGGAGAACAGGTCAGGTGCATTACAAGGCACAAGCTTGCATGGCAGTTATATTGTGGCAGTGTGAACCAGTACAAGTGCAGAAACTTTGTTCATAAATGGTTGGAGGTTGCTGTAGTGTGTGATCTTGGCAACTTCTCTCTTCTGGCTTGCTTGCCAGGACAGTCTTGGGTTTGCTCTGCTTCCAGATTGTCAAGTAAGAAACATTGGTTCATGGCAGTTGCAACCTGGAGGTTTACACCACTTTTGGTGTTGCAGGCTTGATGCTCAGCAATCAGTTCCCGGTGAACTACTTCAGCATTTCAGAGCTCGACCAGCAGTTCTCAGACTTCCAGGATGTGTACTCCTCTCAGGGGATGAAGCTCACTGGAGACGGCAAGTTCTGGCGGTTCAACAAGCTGCATGACTACGGCTACAAAGAGGAAGATGCAGATGCCCTTAGCACCATGTTCAAATTGAAAGAGGAAGCTACTGTTTGACTGTGCCATCATTACATCTGTTCGTTGCCAGTCTTCGTGACATCAAATCGTAAGACCAGATGACCTTCTGTCCTTCACAATGTGCACCAGTGCTCTATGCATTGAGTATCTGCACATCATGCATCAGCAGTGTGCGTACCACTGGTCACCAAGCCTCTGCCACAGACTGAGATGTGAAGCAACCACTGCCGTATTGAATGCATAAAAATATGTTCACACTCGCCAGAATGACGCCTGAAAGATGCAGAGGACATCTCTGATTGTGATCTGCTGTACCTCTGTTCAAAGAGATAGCAATGTAGTGTTTGAACCTCTGAGATTGCTTGGTTCCTTTGAGTTGCCACAAGCAAACGAATCGATCGACACAAGCTGTGAGCATGCTGTATATCAGCAATAAAGGATGTGGAGACGAGCTACACAGCAATGTATTCAATGACATTACAGCGGTGCAGAAAGCACTCTCAAGTCAGTATGTTCATTGACAGCAATAACATTGCTGCCAGTATGGTCAAAAATATTGCCAAGCAAGCACTCATGGCAAGGCCAAGTATTCATTTAGCTCTCAAAGAATGCATAGGTAAATAGGCTGAAAGGAAAAAGGCTGCTCAAAGTCCACTGCGGCCCCACACAACCAAGGACAAAGAGAAAGTGAAGATAGCACAGGTTGCTGCCCAGCCAACTTGAACCAAAGCTGGCTCACCCTGCAGCAAGAAGCATCTGATGAGGCTCATCAGAACGTAGAAAATTGTGCATATTGATGTTGGCACTGTCTGTGTTGGTAAGCCGTGACTGGTGCTGGCTTGGCAGTGCTCCCAAACTGACATGGCTTGACAACAGAAAGCTTGGCCGGCAATCTTACCTCCGCTACGACGAAGGCCTCCTGAGCTGCTTGTGCAGCTGGAGCAACTGCAATCGCGAGAGTGGACAGGGCTGTCGCAGCGGCTGCAACTTGCACCTACGCACAAGCACTGACATTCAAGCTAAGAGAAGATCCTGACGTCCACAAAGGTCGGCTTTTGCCGCGCAGCCTTTGCTGAACGCAGACATGCAGACAATGCCCAGCTGCCACGAGCGCACAAGTGGGGCACCTTCTTCTGCTGTTGAGCTGAAGCAGCGACTACTCTCTGTGGTCGTCGAGCAGCAAGCCGTGGTGCTGCGAAGGTGTGGCGAGAAGAGGCCTTTGAAGCAAGATTCGCCGCTGTGCAAGAAGAGGCGATAGCTGAAGCGACCATGATGCCTGATCAACAGTGAAGCGCTGAGACCTCGTCAACACTTGCGCAAACAAGGTCGATGGTGAATCAGGATAACGAGCTAGGAGCGTACGGCTGCAATTCTGTAAAGGTGGTTGTTACGGTCGTTGAACCTCAAGGTCACAGCTTTTGTATCCCCTTGCTAGCAGCAGAGCCTTTGACCCTTTGACTGGCAGTGTCACAAGTTGGTCTTGCCTGTTGAACCTTGATGGTCAGTCGGGTCCAAGCCTTGGCCATGCAAACGATCGAGCGCAAGTCTTTCTGAGAATGCAGTAAGTCTTGTTTCGCAAAAATTGAAACTGAATGCCAGTAAGCATGAATGATAATTCGCAGGATATCTTTCTATAGTGTGCGATCCCATGCACATCGTTTGAGGGTTCGCATGCTGTGTAGGCCAAGGGGCTCGGGCAGTGCTCACAACTGGCAGTCGTGATCAATGTTCAATCCGGCTGCCTAGTCTAACACATGCTGCCGTTAGCTGTTTAAATGGGTAAGCTCATTGATTCAACCGTTTGATGGTACAGCCACAACGGCTGCCACTAGACCAACCTTGTCAAAATCAGCCTTAGCATTGAGTGATGCCTACGTGCTTGAGTCATGCACAGGAGCAGGCTGCTTTGACTATTGCCAAGTTGGTCGATGTCGTGAAGCAGCCAGCTGAACTATACATAGCACTTCAGGTGCTTCCTATGAGCCCTATTGGTATTTCACAGGTCAAGCATGTGCGTAAACAATCCTGGTGCAGCAGACAAACACAACGACAGTCTAGACTACTGTGAAAAGCTAGCAGCAGCCGCATTCACCCTCAATTGGGCCTTCTATGTGTTCCAAGAACCACCTCATCATGCCACCACGCTTGCCTTCTGGTGTAGCTAGCTTTTTTGGCATTTTGAGTAGCTGTACTGCTGTCTCTGTCCACATCTGCTGCATGACCAAGGTTGCAGCTACAGCTCGATCCTCTGAGTGAGACGCTCCCAGCAAAACAACCTGGATGTCTGCTTTGTGATGGTGAGCTAAAGTCCGGAAGTCGTCCAATGACTGCGCAGTGTAAATAGCATACTTTCGAGGCCTCGCCTGCTCAAGCTGAGCAAGAAAGGGTGTAGCGAGTGCGGAATCTTGCTCCAGAAAGAGAAGCTGGGTCGTCTTCATGACAGCGAATCGATGCCTTCTTGAAAGTCAGAAAGGCCTATCATTACTACCAGCGTCGAGTGCGCATATCTTGCTGCCATTCATCAGAGCGCCGAGTTGAAGGAGAGAGAGAGAGAGAGGTTTTACATCCTTTAGCCAGCCAATATTTCTAAACTCGGGCTGGGGGCTCTCGCTCTTCGGGCTCTCGGGGGCCGCTCTGGGGCGCTCTCTTCGGATTCGCTCTCGAGGGCCGCTCTCTAGGGCCGCTCTGGGGCAGCCCCGAAGAGCGAGAGCCCCCAGCCCGAGTTTAGAAATACACCACGTGACGAAAGCCTGTAAAATTACTCTCTCTCTCTCTGAGCCCATTCTCAGGGGTCCGGCTTTCTGCCAGCGTGCAGCGTTGTTTGATGACATCTGGACGCTGTTCTGGTCTTGGGCTTTCGGCACACGGCACAGCCGCCGTTACCAGCACTGCAACCGGCCGCAGCGAATGACAAAAAGGAAACAGCAAACAGCGTTGGCCAAAGCGCTCAGCAGTGAGACTGAACGCGCTGGTCCAACAAAAGACCGATCTGTGACCAAACGAGGCAACCAAGAGACTAAACGCAGCAAGAGGCAGCGACTGTCTGAGGAGGGCGCAGCTGAGGATCACAGTCCCCTTCCAAGCACAGCTGCTGAAGGCAGCATTGATGATATTTTCAGACAAGCTCGTGCAAAGCAGCGAACAACTATCAATTCAAGCCAGGTGCAGCAAGCTAAAGTATAGTATTGCGCCTGCTGCAAGGGTTTTGTCACAGCACAAGCACTTTGGTCAGACCTTAAAATTTATTATTTTGAGCTTTGGCCTGCAGAAGGCCAAGCCTGCCTTGAAGGCTCCACAAGTTGTAGGAAGCAAGGATGACATCTTCAACATGGGTCAGCTGAAACAGAGAAGGTGATTCTGAATGCTCCAATGTGCTCTGACGGCGCTGATTTGTCTGATGTCAACTTGCAGTCAGCTGTGCTCTCTCACACACATTGTGTCTGTGTGCAGATACGATGCTGAGGGGCTGCCTGTGTACACAACTGATGAGTTGAATGTGGGTGCTGGAGGAGATACAGATCAGTGTCCTTTTGAGTGTAAATGCTGCTTCTAGGAATATGCCCAACAACCCAACAATTGCATGCTGCTTTAGCTTAGCAGCTGCTGTGTCACGTTTCTAATGTCCAAGTGTAGATGCTCTGCATCAATTGGCATGTTGCTCGCATACAAGAGCTGGTGAGGCTTCTCTGGTATCAGTAGATTGCAAGATGCAGCAATCTGTAAGACCATAGCATAGGGTAGGTATTGAAGCTAAATTCCGTTTGTGAGTCCCCATACAAATGAGAGCAGACTATTCTAAAGTTGTCAGCCATGCCACTGGAAATGAACTGACATATGCATGGGCAGCATTCATTCAGTACTTTCACACTGAGATAGGCCTAGGGTGCATCCATAAGCAGGGAGAAAAGTGTTTTGAGCTGTCATTGTGTCCAATCAGTAAGTCTATGTGCTTTGGAAGCTTAATGGTCAGCATATGCAATTTGACAGTCACTGAACACTCTTACTACCGTACATTTGCAACCGGAGCAAAATGACATTGTGTCAGCCATCTGAGCCTGCACACACATGATGCTGCAACAGATCTGAGATGCTGGACAATGCCTCCCCCACAAGGTGGCTCAGTCATGGGTCTTGATGTATCTGGAGCCAATGAGACTGTGCTCACTGCGCTACTGTGGCTTTGTAGCCGTGATCAAGTTGAATTTCACAACGCCTTTGTTGAACCCTCTGGACATCAAAGGCATAACCAGAGCGCCCTGCAACCAGAAGCACAACCCTCCCACGTGACCACGTTTGCATGAGCCTTGTCAATTTCAAGTCACAATTCCAGACAGGTATTACTGTCGAATGGGTTGCTGCTGTAGGCTATGCATCTGCAGCCGTCTGACATCAGATGCAGACAGGCAACGCTGTCAGATGGATCTATTGTGTGATATGCATTCGCAGCTGTCTGACATCACATGCATCAAGCAAAGGTGTAGCAAGATGACCAACCTTGATTGTGGTGAGTCCAGCCTTGAACAAGCCCAAGATCCCTTGGGTACTGAGGGCAGATTTGATAACAGCGCCCCAGAAAGGTGCCACCTCTTCTGACCAGTCCGCAGTCTTGATGCCTTGCAGGCCATTCTCCTTGAATAGCTTCTCGTAGTCATTGATGGAGCACCACTTGGGTAGGTAATACGCTTTGCAGATGCTGTCTAAGAGAGCCTGCTCGTTGTCTTGTAGTTTGGACTCGCCAGGCTTGAGATTCCTGCAGCACTGCAGCAGAAGTATGGTCTGCCTGCAACCAGTACAACAGTGCAACGGCGTGTGCGCCTTGCAGCATTTGCCATAATTGTGCAACAGCTTGATTGCATGCAAGGCTTGCAGTGTAGGCCTTGTGAAAGTACAGCACTGGCAGGAGCATCAATGAGACAGAGACGTACAAATATCTCAAAGATCAATGTGCATATCATCATTGTCACGGATGCCTGATGCATTGACGATGGTGTAATCCCATTGTGATCATAGAACCATATATTGAGCGCTGTCCAGTCAGTCACATGCAGTGCATCTGGGTCTCAAAGCCTGCACAGTCTGGAGAGCCTACCTATGGCACCAGGTGACAATGAGTATTTTGCCACCAGGTTTGCAAACTCTTGCAAGCTCAGCAATAAACTGCGCTTTGTCTGGCATGTGTTCGCCACTTTCCATTGACCATATCAAGTCAAACTGCCCGTCTCTGAAGGGTTGATGAAGGGCGTCTGCTACTTGATAGTGTACTCTGTCCCCTAAGCCTGCACTGTGGGATATACTGTTTGCCCTTTCTGCCTGCACAGCATACATAGTGATGCAAGAAGCCCATGTATCAGATGCTGAAACGGATGACAGGATCAGGCCTGAACTGCATATGGATCACTGCCAGGACCCCTTGCATTGCTGCTGGAAAATGCGCCAAAGCGTAATCAAAACCTTCAATGACAACAAACGATGCCTGTCTTGATCAGAGTTTCACGCAGTTTGATACAAAACATGCATCAACCATGACAGACAAGTTTGCTCATTCTGGTCCGCATAGTGTTAGTCACAGGGAAGCTTATGAGTGTGCTCAGCACATGCTCCTCACCTGAACTGGAGATAGCGTGATGCCTTCCGCTGTACAGCCAAACTTCTTTGCTATATGTCTGCTGCTACCCCCTATCCCACAACCAACATCTACCATCTACAAGAACCATATTGTATGACAACAGCAGCACGACACAAGTGATATATGCACAAAAATGCATACCTCTGTTGCTGAGTCTATGCTAGCCCATCTCAGTGACTCATCTATCATGTCAATTTGTGCTTCTAAGTTGGACTTTGTTGGCCCCCCTTTGGGATAGTAGCCTGCACAGGTCACACAAGAAATGTCGCTGAATGCTGTTGGGGTAATGACAGCCAATTTTGGAACTTGATGTTGTGCATGCGTCAGATCAGCTTGACCGAGCTTTCAGGCGATCAAGCCAGTGTTTAGAGACGAACGCTCACCATGATGCATGTGTTCGCCCCACATCGATTCCCAGAGACCAGAAGACTCATCGTAAAATCGGGCAATGCCCTCGTTCAAAGTTTTAGTCTGCAAGCGACGCGACAGGCTATTGCTCGACCCAGCAGCAGCTTGCAACGGGCGCAGGCAGGATGTTGTTGAGTGAGCGGAGGGCAGTACCGCAGCATCTAACGCAGGTCTTTCAGCTTCCTTGACAGGGGCAGCCCGGCTTCTGATATGCGCTCTGCCGGGAGCAGGATGCTGCTTTGAGTGCTGCCTGAAAGGTCTGCGAACGCACAGCGGCGACCCGCTATGCAGCGCACAAATCTGAGCCATCTGTAGCAGTACAGGACTTGTCTGTACGATCGTTACACCAAGCGAGCTGTGCGATTGCGACAGGCCTGCGCTGCAGCAAGCAAAAGTCCACGTGCAAACTGAATTCTGCGCTTAGTACCATTTAAGTTTGGTCAAGCTCCCCAATTTTGCTCAGCACTTTTGCAATGGCTGCATCAGCAGGAGCGAACGGTAGCCTCAGCAAACGTGCTGGCATGACAACCGGGGGCCTGCGTAGATTCAGAGCATGCATGTTGATGTGGTGTCCAGCTTGTGATGAGCGCTTGGTTACAACAATGTACTATTTTGAGCCTTTGGCAAGTCTGCAGCTGCAATTGTGCTCAGGAATGAAGCAAGCGTATTGTAAACAGGTAACAATGCTCGTTAACAAACACCTTACAGGTCAGGCCTACATGTCCGAGGATGACACCAGTGAATGTTGCTGAACAAGCTGCAGCTGGTAAGCTCAACTCGAGCATCTACAGTCATCAACTGCTCACGTTCCATTACACTAGAGCAACACTGTAATGAAACGTGAGCAATTGATTTTGCCTTTGTATGGTACTGGGAATAAAGGGTTGCACATACAACATAACACAAAGATGAGATACTGGGAATAAGAGCTTCCAAATACGAGATAACACAACACATACTGTAGTCATGACATCCTATAAGTGTTGTGTGATCAATGACCTGGTCTGCCAACAACAGAGTTCTCAACACATGCTGATTACTATCAGGCATGCATGTCGTGGAGCAACACCAACAGCTGTCTGGATTCAATTGTAAAAGAATTTCTGCCAACTAAACTTCAGTCCTTGGAATTCTCACCCACTCATGAGCTACACTGTCAAATTGAACACTATGCGGCGCCCTGTAGAAGATTGACCTGCTGCTGCTGATGGCACCATGCTGCCTGCAGGAGACTGCCCATGTGGCACGCTGCACGCATCAGAAGAACTTCAGTGCTCCCCACATGATGTATTACCATGTCCTTGCACAAAGACTGGGAATAAGGCTGGGAGGGAAAGCGCTTTGTGTGAACGCTGTGCATGCAGAGATGCTTGAGCAAACAGACCGCAGGCCTGACAGCCACAAGACTGTTGCTCATGTTCAAAGCCTCTGCCTAGTGCTTGATCAGTCAAGAATGTGTTCAAATGCCGTGTCCAAGTGCGGTGTCCAAATGATGACGGAGGAGGTGTTTGGTGGAGGTGTTTGGTGGTTGTGGTTGCCAGCAGAAGCCATCAGTCAAGCTGACACCATGTGCACGCATCAAGACAGCTTCAGCTATGGCTGACATTTGCAACCGTCGCATGCTAGGGTTAGCAATCACAGGTTGTGCAATGGCTGAACATTGCAGTCACTGCATGCTAGACTTGGCACTTACCATCTGGGCCTGAGAGCGAGCCTGCCTAGCAGCCCACTGCTTGCGCATCTCTCAAAGGCAAGACTTGGCCTGCTTGCCAGAGTCAAATGCAACAGCAATGGCTGACATGTGCATTGATTGCATGCTAGAGTTGGCGCTCACCATCTGAGTCTTGGAGCGAGCCTGTCTGACAGCCCACTGCTTGCGCCTCTCGAAGGGGCAACACTTGGCCTGCTTGCGAGCCTCACATGCCTCAGCAAACCTCCTAGCCCGCGCAAAAATCTCAGCTGCTGTGGCGTAGCGCTTCAGTCTCCTGACATCTGCTCCCTGCTTGGTTTGTCAAGATGCAGTGCTGCAGATGGGGTCTGTGTCAATGGAAGCCTCCTGGGAAAGAGTGCCCTGTGACTTGTCAAGCACTGCGCTAAACCCTGCAACAGCATTGGAGGACGCGTTGTGACTGAAACCCATGTGTAGCCGCCAAACAGTCTTGCTGTGAGCAGGCTGAGTAAGGGTGTTGTTTGAGTGTTGCAGGCACAAACTAGAGTCAATGTTTGTCAAACAAGGAAAGCCAATCTGTATGAATCATCGTTGACTTCAACGATCAGGAAGCCACAAATCTGCAGCACATGCTATGTGAGCTTTTCTAAGCACACGTGTCATAATCACTGACCAACACAGTTCAGGAAAGATTTTGACAGTTGCAGCTGAAAGTGTCAGCAACTCTATGTCAACTGGATCAGCCAAGCAAGCAGATGTAAATCAAAGTTTAGGCTTTGCACTCAGCATTGCACGGGCTAAACAGTCGACCTTTGGATTTAAGGTGTGCAGCCAGGTACAGTATGGCAACAAAGGTTGCAGTTGCACACAAAGCAAGCTGCTTCAACAAGAGCGTGCTGCCTTCCCTCTCACTAGGCACGACCACAAGCTCTGCACACAGGACTGAGCACAGACTGTTGGAATCAGCATAACAGCTTTCTCATGCACTATGCATCATGAGTTGTGACTGAATAAGCATTTGATGCTGCAAGGCAGAGGGTGAGTTTCAACCTGAAACAGGCTTACTTCTATAATTCTATCAGACATATGCAACCCCTTGTCAAGTATAATAGATGGCAGGCAGGAGAAAGAATGATTGACAGCTGTTGTCCATTGACATTGCACACAATTCATAAACAGCGCAGCCAATGCACAGCCCATGCCAGCTCTGCAATGCTTCAGGCAAATGTCATTCTAGGAAATCAAGAACATGTTGTACACTTGTGACGAACCATGTGCGGTGCCTCTTACCTGTCACAGGTTATGGCAGCACATGTACTGAGGTGTCATTGATGTCATTAGTTGAAGTCCCATTTGGGACAGGAGCTGAGATGCTTGTGATTGATGTTGATGCTGTCATTGGCCCATGATTTTGGGCTGTCAAATTGAGGGCTGTGGTAGTGTTCAGCTGTGTTGTCATATATTTTGCTTTAATATCTCCACAGCTAGAGTTGACAATACTGTCTGTGGAGCTGCAAAGGAAAGTGGTGAGCTGCTCATGTACTGTTGCATTGGGGGCTGTTGTGGTATTCAGCCCTGGTGCCAAGTCTGTTGAAACATTCTCTCCACAGCTGTAGTCGACATTGGCAGCTAAGGAGTTGCAGAGATTGGCTCATCTTCTGCTGTTGGCATCAAGTTGTTTGTGCTGGTGAAGTTGAGCTCTGGTGCTGAGGCTGTGAAATTGGAGTCTCCACAGCTGGACTTGAGAAATTCAGCTGTGGCGTTGCGGGGATTGGCCATAGGCTCATCTTCTGCTGTATGCATGAAGTTTGAGCTGGTGAAGTTGAGTTCTGGTGCTGTTTCTGCCAATTTGGAGCCTCCACAGCTGAGAATACCAGCTGTAGACTTGCAGAGATCGGCTGTGGGCTCCTCATCTGCTGTCAGAGGCGAAGCTATGGAGCTGGTGGTGTTCAGCTCAGTCGTCGTGTCATCTGGAATCTTGTAGGCATACCCCAATGAAGTCAGGCCTGCACCATCAAGCATAGTAATGATGTAAAGTCTGTCCTGGTCAGAGTTACTCTGACAACAAAGCAAATGGCCAGCAATTGTAGGTGCATGGCACAAGCCAACCAGGAGCAATGACGCAGCAGAAGCACATCTCTTGCAAAGTGCTAGCGCATGCATTATCTGAACGATTCTATGCAAGGCCAGCCAGCATGACATAGACAGCATACTGACATGAACCAGATCATTGAGATGATAACACACCAGTAGCGTTCAATGTAGCAACTGGGTCGGAGTCATTGCTTGGGCTCATCAGACTGTGCTGGACTGAGTCATTCTTCTTGAGCACGCAGATCTTATCTGCTGTGGCACTGGCAATAATGTGCAAGCTGTAGTGGCCAGCTGGCAAATCTTGAAGCCCATGTGTACTATTGATTGATCGATTGATCGATCAATACCTGTGCCCGCGCGAACGCGAGGTAGGTAGCAGGTATGCCCCACCCTGCTTCTGTACCATTGCTTGTGTTTAGACAAATTGCAACATCTGAAGTGTGGAGTTTGGCGCTGTCAGTTGATGTTGCTGCTGCCGAGCAGGACACTACAGAATGAGACGCATTGCTTGCAGTGGGCATCGCAGTCGCAATGCCAGCTGGGATTGATACTGGTGCTGTTGATGCCTGAGCTGAGAAGGCTGTCTCACACAGCAGGCAGGTGCAGTTGGGGCAACCCAAGAAGTGCTTGCTGCTGTTAGCTGATACTGTCAGTGCTGAGCATGGCATAAGCACAACAGCTGGCTGCGCTACATCTTCTAGAGCATCTCTGACAGAAGCGCTGCCCAGGTCTGTTGATGCATTTGAGATGTCCATTAAGACTGGTGACACACGAAATTTACTCAGGTGGCAAGGCAGTGAGGTGTTGGTGCCAAAAGCCATTGCTGAAGCAGCTGCTGTAGCAGAGGACATGTTGAGAAAAGTTAGCGAAACACAGGCTGTGGACCTGTGAGGGTAATGCTGCAGGCTTGCTGTTGCATTGAGCTCAGTCAAGCTCATGACAATGTTTGAGCTGAACCCACAGTCCATTTGCACAATCTGTCTGGCGATGTTGCTGTCTAGCTATTGAGGCAAGCTTGGTTTTAGGGTTTAGGGTTTAGGGTTAGTCAATCATGAGGCACAATCCTGAACTTGCTGCAGCGTTTTGGCTGTGACAACTGGCTTTGAAGATGTGCCAACACAGCTTCTTCAGTAGACAAACAAGGCAAACTTTGTTTCTTTGAAAGCCACGCGTCAGTCTGACCATCTGATCTGAGCTGAGCACATTCGCCCAAACATATCATGTGTGACGCACAATTGGACAGCCTGCAACAGACATCCCACTCAACCTCACAAAGTTCAGTGCCAGCCAAGCAACTGTGAAAACAGGCATCAAGTGGCAACAGTATAGTTTACTGCTCCCGGAGCTTTGCATAGCCGTAGCTTCCTGCTGTGTCAGACGTGGCATGAGTGACAATGCTCCTTATCAAAGATGCACCAGGGTGGGCTTGAGAGGCCAGATAGGTCACCAGCTTCATACATTGAAGAGCGAAATGGCAGAGGGATCGCTGGCGAGACAGTCACTGATACGGCTGCCTCACAATGCTCTCTCTGCCTCACTTCTTGTTTGTGATTGCTCTTGCAACCGTCTGGAACAATTCTGACAGAACGGCTATTGCTGCTGATGAATGCCGCCAAGTGCATCTCATTTCATTGCGTGCTTGTACCCAAATCACATGCCTCTGGTAGAATGGTCAGGTCTGTCCATGCAGGAGTGCTGCCGGCGCCAAGACCTGTGTTCAGCCTCAATACGGCCCCAAACAAGCTGCTGCTTTGAATTGACAAGAGTGTCAGTGTGACATTGCAAACATCTCAGGCTGGTTAGACAGGGGCTGCATCTCATACACGCAAAATGAGATTTCCATCATGCCATGCCCAAAGACTGACAGCAAGAATGTTCGAGTCTAGGTTCAACACACTGGCCAACAGCATATTGATAGATGCAGCTGTGGTATGCATGCTGCATCTCGCCACTATTGGAGGTAGCACTACTGCCTGATACTGTGTTTGCTGTGCAGCAGCAACAGCTCTGGCCCAGATCCACAGCAGTCTGGCTGCAGTTCTGCTGTGGGTCTGGAACATTGCTGTTGCCACTGTTTGCCATAGAGGCAGCTAACTTTGCTTTCAATCTTGACAATGACTGCTGATGCATAGGCAGACCAGGCAACTCTCACATGAAGAGCACATTTGCTTGCGTATGGTCAGAAGAGGCTTGATAGGTATCAGCCTAGAGGGTTGATGCACTCAGCAAGCTCTTTCAGGTCATGCCCAAGTGCTTGAACTCTGCTGCAGGGGCGCCTGGTTGAGCTGCCTTGCCTTGAAAGAACTGTCATTGTTGGGACTATGTCAATGACTCTAGCAAAGCTCCACAATGCAGATAGGCAAGGATGTCAAGTCAAACAGTCAACATCAAGCGCTTTACTTAGAAGGCTCCAAGTCATGAGCGGACCCTGCATCATGTTACACTGTGATGCAGTGGCTGCACAAGAAACAGCATGCCAACACATCACAGCTCTAAGTTGGTGCTGAAGCTGCATTTGCAAAGGTGCTGTCTGCAAGTTATTTGTCACAAAAAGACAGCGCAGAAAGGCACTTTGTTTTCATCATGCTGCAGCTCGCGTCTGTATCTGGTGTTTGTCATGTGTTCACATATAGGCTGTGACCGCCATCTTAACATCAGCTCAGAAGATGTCCATCTGGACACTGGAAACCTTGTGTTGAGCTGCACAGTCACACATTCCTAAAGGATTGTGCAAGTGTCCACCTCGGAGACAAGGCCCTCAGTGACCAGACAGAACCCTTCTGAGACGCCTCGTGCCATCTTGCTTGTGCAAATCCACAGCAGGGTAACCTGCACTGCAGAGACTTACTGCCAGGCTACGGCAGTGTCTAATCTATTGCAGTGTCTGGACTGTCTACAGCATCCAGGTCCTCTGCAAAATGTAACGAATTTGCCGCATCTGGGTGGTTGACAAGACATCCAAAATGTGGCAAATTATCACATATTGCAGATAGGAGACTGAGCAGCAGCCAGCTCAAGCTCAGTGACATGACAGAGTGCAACATTTTCCATGCATTGTGGTACAAGCTTAAGCCTTACAGACATATAAGAACTTGTGTCTGTCCAATTGTGCCTATTACGTGCTGACATGAATGTTTGCGTAGAATGCAAACTTTGTTGTGACAAGCTTGGAATTATGCAAAAGTTGCTGGAACTTCATTTGAGCTGCCATTACTGCTACAACTGACAGGTCTGATGCTGACGCTTGACATCATAAATGTTACTGGCTCTGCAAGTATGCAGTGGAGCCAAGCATGACCGCCCAGCCACGTCAGATGCAGGCATGCAACTCTTGTGGAATCACATGCCTTCTAGCTTCAAGGCCTTGTCATTTCATGCTGCCAAGGCATGTAGCTCAAGAGACATGTAGCTGCAGAAGAGCGCTATGTAGTGTGTGACCAGTGCTCATGATGTGTGTCAGCATCCTTGTGCACAGGACTTGTGGCATCAAGCACCTAAAAAGGGGGTTGGCAGCAGAACGAGTTACAGCATTTTGAGGGGCAGGGCTTCTACTGCAACATTCTCTGGTGCTGCACCAAGCAGAGCGTTGTGTCTTTGATTGCCAAAAACGAAATGCTGTACAATAGATCTGAAAACGAAATGCTGCACAGAAGATATGCAACGACGTCATGCCATGCTTAATTCTGGTTTTACTCACCTGCATGGCATGCAAAAGTGCTGCTTGCAATGTTTTTGGCCAAGTCAGGCAAGTCACATGTCCAAAAACAGCAGAGGCAGCTCTTCTGTGTAGTGTGCAAGTCCTGCGCTACTGAGAAGCTCAAATTGACCACATGCGTCATGACATTAGAAATGTTCATGAAGCTAATTACACAGTCCTGCATCATGTTCTGTTCCTTGCAGCTGCATCCAATGAGATGAAACCAATTGACACAGTAGATGTTGATTAGAGGGACCTGTTGTTTGTGCCTGAAGGTGGTGTGCATCTAGGTATGCAAAACCAAACTAACCAAAACAGCCTGCTGAGGGTGGGCATAGCCTGATTCAATGTTAGCTCAGCTTTGCGCAGCTAGCAGCAAACCAACTGCTGCCACTTTCGTTGCAGGCATACATGCTTGCATCTCTGGCCAGACAATCATTGAAAGATGTCAAGGTGGTATGTTAGCATGCGAGTGTGTACGATTGGGAGCGGAAAAGATCAAACGGCGCATAGGCATCAAGAACACATGAAGAGCCTTGCATGAGCTCTGACAAACCACATTGCCTGATTTACGTCTTTGCAGCAGCAGATCTGTAAATCAGCGACAGCAAACTGTTATGCCCATTACCATGTCCCAGATGATGCATTGACACACAGCCAGTGTATCAGCCTGATCGTAGTAATGGGCATGACAATCCATTGCTGGTTGACTATTTCATTGTTGTTGCTATCAATTGAAGATCACTCAGCTTACTTTGAGCAGCATGTTGAGAATGTTTACGTACAAGTGTGGGACGATTGCCAGATTGCCCAGTTGTCATGCACGATTGAGTGTTGTGAGTCGAGTCTACTAGTCAAGTGAGTGTCCAACAGTCACCTGTCAGGTCCACAAAACTCACGCCACTCAGTTGTGTAGGACATCAAAGCGGTCTGGCAAGAGTCAGCATTTGGGGCAAGCGCTGGCAACTTGCGCTCAGGAACGCTTGGACAAATGCAGACCAGGCAGTGGTTGCATGCAGAGCTCACCGTGCACTTGATGTCATATAGCCTTGCTGACACCACCCTTTGATGAGGCTGATGCCAGCTGCGCATATCTGACATCAAATGCAAGCATGCTAGCATAGCATAAAAAGCGCTGCCTGGTCTGAGTTGCCACCCAAGAAATGGTGTTGCAGGCTCTGTTTCATCTGCAGGCTGTCTGTGATCAATGTCCTCAGTTGAAAATTGTGTTGAGCACGTGACAACTGTTACACATGCATCCTGAGCCAATGCAAAAAGAACCCAGCCTGAAGTTAGCATAAGCCCACAACCTGCATGCAAAGCTTGCTTGCTACTGTCAGGGTGTGGGAATTGTGCGTAACTGCAAAGCTGGAAGTATTGCTTGGCTCAAGTACATCTGACATACATCTCCAACAGATAGTGACGAGCAGCCAAGAACATCGCTTGGCTCAAGTGCACCGATGGGGAGAACAAGAAACAGGTTGTAAGCATTTATGTACAGATCAAACAGGCTGTGTCCTATGACTGGCTCCTACAATGGAACTCCTGTTGCCCAAGTTGCTGCCATCGCGACAGAAGGCTGCCAAGTAGCTGACAAGGGGACAAGAAAATGCAGCTAATTCACAAGAGGCCATTGCTGGACCTGCTGCCAGGATTAGTGCAATCATTCTACCCGTGAAGATAGCATGTGTCAGGCAGGTAATACATTTGAATCCATCTTACAGACGCTGTGTCACGTTGCAAAAGTCACATGTTTGGTGTCACAGCAGCAATGACCTCAGGCTGAGGCTAGCCAGACACATGCCCAAAAAATTGCGGAATTTTATCTTCAGCACAAATCTGTACAGACATGGCCACAGACGCTGACATGCGATGACATGGCTACACACACTGTGTCACGTTGCAAAAGTCACGTGTTTGGTGTCACAGCAGCAATGACCTCAGGCTGAGGCTAGCCAGACACATGCCCATTAGCTACAAGAAAAGTAGACAACTAGTCGCAGAGGTGAAAAGCCTTGAGACACAGTGACAGATGCAGCTGCCTCAAGAATCTTTTCATGTGTCAACGCTCATGGTTGTACCTCCTTGCAGCTGCTGGACACAACCCTGACAGGACATTTGCGGCAGAATGATGCCAGTCTCCAACTCTTGAGCTTCTGTAGACACGCATCATATGTGCTAGGGACACATGCGCACAAGATATGCTGACTCAGACCCGCCTTATGAGCAGTGTAGAGACGACTCAAGTCACTGCTTACATCAGTTGCTGCGAGGTGACTTTGTGCAGAGGCCTGTCAAGACCTTCCTACAGGCACGGATACATGCTGACACACATGGTGTGTCGACGTCAATGCAGCAGGACAGCTTGGCTGATGCTAGCCAGGAGTCATCCAGCAGCTGCAAGCACAGAAGACTACAGTGACTGGTGACAGAAGGAGTAGAGATTGGAGGCAGTGATTGATGCAGCTGCCTTCACAAGCTCTACCCTCTACCACCAGTGAATCATCAACACATCTGCAGCTGCCAAATACGATTTGGCAGGACAGCCAACTTTATCAACTGCCATGGCCCCAAGGCTCACTCCCAAATCTTGCTTATCGAGAGCTTTGAGACATAGCGCTTGCAGCACTGCTGTTTGAGGGTCACAAATAACAACAGTCGGCAGTACGTGTACAACCTTTGTTTGGTGTTGTGCATTGCACCACTGGAACCTGCCTGCAGCAAGAGGCATGCGATGCCAATTTGCGAGGGCAGGAAACTTTGAGCATGGTGCATTGCACACATATCCACTGCAGAAAGCCCAGGTATAACTGCTTGAAGTTTACACAAAGATTACATTGCACGAAGGTTACACAACATGACACATTCTTGTTTTGTTTGATGAGCATCTCAGCTCGCCACTACACTGCTTTGATGCATGCTAATCAGTGACAGACAAAACACCATCGTGACCCAAAAAGTCATCAAGATTTTGACAGACATCCGCCAAAAGTACTCATGACCTTCTTTGTCAGAATTATGTTTGATCTGCACAGCTACCTGAGTGCATAGGCTCCCAGGCCATAACAAAAAGCCAAAACTTGACACCTGCGACTGCGAGACGTGTAAAGCCATGTCAGCTGAAGCAATGAGGGCAAGTCTGCAGCAGCCAAGAGGACACACCCCTGGTGACAGACTTCACCCAAAGCCTCACAGCAAGAGCGCCGTCGACTGGCTGTTGCAAGCATGCCAGCTCAGCTCATGAAACTTGTAGCGACTGCCAGAGGTGCAAAATACCTTCTGGCATGTCCACTGCAGAAGTAGGTATGCCTGACGCTGCCGCTCCTGAGACTGCATGGCCTGCTGTACAGCCTGGCAGCCCATCACGGGCACAATGTCTGGAGGTTCTGATCACTGACCACACAGCTGAGCAAAAGGCATGCCAACTGCTGCATACACCTCATCACCAGTCTACAGATGCTGCTGGCTGCCAATTGCATGGCAAGGCACCCGTTACTAGCACAAGATCCCTATCTCATGCACCCTAGCCGCCTTACACATTCATGACATCCTCAGGGACTGTAGCTGAGGGGCATGTCAGATTGGCACCACAAGCAGAACGAGGCCTTGCTAATGGAGTAAGTAGGGTGACACAATGCTGTCTTCAAAGCAGCTGACTGCTCCTGGCTCAGTTTCATCTGCCCTGCCTGGCCATCAAACCCAACCTGCTTGAGTAGCCAAAATGATGCAACTTAAGAGGGCAGAGCACACAGGCCAAACAGAGCATGTCGCAAGCCAGACGCAAACAACCTGTCACACATTCAGCTGTTTGTTAATTTGCCTGCAGCAAAATCCAGAGATCTGGTCTAGAGCTGCAGCACACTATGGCTAGGCATTTGACCATGTGCATTGAAGAGGACATTGGCTGTCAATCTGCTTGGGTGTGCTGCCAATGCTGACAGAGTCACCCTGGCAGGCTGTGCAGCTGATACATCAAGCCTTGCTGCTCAAACTGCAGGTCAAGTGTCAAATGCTGGTCCACGCCTTGAACTCATGCAGGTGAACTACCAAATCAAATGGTACATCAATGTAACACTGTGACCTGGAACCAGGTAGCCATGTGATGCCGATGCTTGTTGTAGTCAATGTATTTCCCTATGCTCAGCATCAACAAAAAGCATATTGACCAGATGCTACATCACTGTAACACTGTGACCTGGAACCAGAGCAGCAGCCCCATCAGTATGTGAAGAAGAAGAAGAAGAAGGGGAGTAGCATCATTTGTCAAGCTAACTGCATGCCGAAAGCAATAGATAGACATACCCTCAGGGGTATGCACCAGGTTCCCCTCTGGCCGCATCCAGTGTGTGCCATCCTGTTGCAGCTCTGCAGCTGATGCCGCTGCCTCCATTCCTCTGTCTTCACTGCCAAGAAGCTGTGCAGCACTGCTCCAGCATCACCTACCCGTCACAGCAATGTGTCATTGCACTGCAAAAATTCATGAGAGAATCATGCCAAGTCATTCTGCAATACATGGTGTAGAAATTCACCTGGCCACTGATTGTAGAGGTGACATGCATGCAGCTCTTCTGTAGCTGGACGAATCAGAGGCTGATTTCCCGTTTATACTCATTTTGAGGCAAGCAACCGCTGTGCGTCCAAGTCTAGATTAGCATCATGCAATGGGTCACCAGCTGCCAACATGTGCATCAGGAGAGATGGCAACAAGCACCAAAAGAGTGAACAGGCAGATCACCGCTGTACTGTCTCAATTTTGGAAGCGCTGTACTGCACACCCGTTTGACCCCTGTGGATTGGTCCTGGCTATGGCATACGTAGCGTTGCACAACTGCAGGTATTGACTTGTTGTTGCCGCAACAAGTAGCTGCCAAGAAGGCCGTTGTGACCAGCATGATATGTTTTGTTTGACGTACACGCCATGCGAAACAACTACTTCTGCTGCTGCCACACATTGTGCATGTCAAGCAGAGTATGACAAAATAAATCATGAGACCCTATGGCACCGAGTCACGTGACTTACTTGGGTCTGCGCCGACCCACTCAGCAGTTTCCTGAGCACTTCCTAATTTGCT
This sequence comes from Trebouxia sp. TZW2008, assembly GCA_002118135.1. Taxonomy (NCBI): domain Eukaryota; kingdom Viridiplantae; phylum Chlorophyta; class Trebouxiophyceae; order Trebouxiales; family Trebouxiaceae; genus Trebouxia; species Trebouxia sp. TZW2008. Next base: position 177,244 of record BDIU01000172.1, read on the forward strand.
CCCTGGCCTGGCATTGCCTTCAGATGCTTAGATGACGCATGCTGCTACAACTTGCTGCTGCAGTCATTGCATCTATCTGTGTTGTGCAGAGGTGCATTGCATGCAATCGTACACTGCTTTCAAGGCAGACTTGGTCTCTACCAACTGAGATTGAATGTGCATATGAAAGGCTGACAGCAGCAATGCAGAGCCTGCATACCAGCCACAGCACAGGCTGATTGCAAGTCAGTGCCAATGATACCTTGAGCATGCCACCCCATCCTTTCCCCAGCAGTTTCCTGCTTAAAAATGTTGTGGAAACTGAATCAGGGGACGAGCTGTCCTGCAAGCAACCCATCTTGATGCGCATATGTACTGCATGACTGCACCAACGCATTGTGTAAGCCCTTGGCGCATCACACACATCCAGCTTCAGGTGTACGTTACAGTGACTTGAAGCTTGCCTTAAGGCAGCAAGCCATCAAGCTACTGCAGCAGCCATGAAGGATGCACAAGTGGACTGGCATTCCATAGGGATAATGCAACTCATAATTCACCAAATGGGTAACCCTTGTGCGAGCCTCAAGTCTGCCGTGCAACTGACAAGGACGTCAGAAGCTGCAGCTGACTGGACTGCACATATATTGCTTTGTTGATCAGGTGGCCTGATTGGTCTTGCAACAGTGCTGCTCCTGCAAAGTGTGCAATGACCGATTGTTGCACGTCTAGCATGTCCACATCTGCTGCAAGTCTGGGGTCATTGCACACTCGAAGATTCTTGCACATACAAACAATCCCCCAAAGCCGTCCATTAGTAGTAGCCAACTGCTGTGATGTCACCTCTCAGCCAGCACTCAGACCATGCCAGTTTCAACAGGTTCATGAGGCCTGTGAAACCAGCAATTGGATTGAGTCCTGGCTTTGAAAGGGATTCACCAGAGCAGTCAGCCACTCAACTGGACGACCAGACATTGTGCCTGGTGCTGAGCGCCATGAGAGCAGTTTGCAACATATTCAACGTCTTTCAAGTAGTCTATGGGCATCATCGCGTGCAAGCCCTGTAGTGACTGCCAGCAACAACTGGCAGGACTCACAGTGCTGCTGTGTGCAGTACTTAAGAGGCTTTTTGGCACAGGCTGACTAGGCGGCTGTCACATGCAAAGCTCAAAGGCTTGCATTTGACCTGCAGGACCTCTGCAGTTATCACCCCTGTGAGTAAGGTGAAAGCTGCGAGAGGGCATGCAAGATAGATGCCAGCATGTGGGCTCTGCATGTGGGCGCTGCATGGTCTGCCTTGTTTGCAGAATCATGTTGTTGCAACTCTCATTGCTGATTGCAGAAGCAGCAGTAGCAGTAGCAAACTTGATGTAAGGCATCCGACTCTATGGCATTGACAGCAGTCTGCCCTTTGGGCGCAAACAAGGCATCTGAAATGTATGGCTTGCCAGGAGGGCCTCAGCAGCTTGACCAGCAGGCAAGCCACCATGATGTACACATACTCACAGCAATGATCACCCCGCCAGCGCAGCTGCAGTGACTTTGCTGGCATGCCCAAAGCAGAGCAATGATGTGTTTGTGCAGAAAAGGCCTTGCACTAGGCCTCCCACCAGATGTGGGCGCTTTTGACAGGCAGGCCTCAATTGTACACACATGTTGCACACACAGGCAGTTGAAAGCCTCTGCCTCATGCTGCAAGTGGTGCAAACTGCTCAAAGGCAAGGTCTCATGCATGATGTGACAGGGCAGCAGGCAGCATGTCCAGTACTGCCCTCTGCAAAATGCAAGCAGCTGACAGTACTAGACCTGTTTTTGAGCTATCCTATCAAGACTTCTGAGACAGCTCGCACGTCTCAAGTCATGAGCAAGCCTTCTTTGCGTAATGCAGTGCAACACCAGCAGGAGAGCAAGGGAAACATCAGTCAACTCTAGTTGAGTACGAACTAAACCTGAGGTCTTTCCATGGCTCTCCTGATGGAATTCCAGAGCAGCTTTTTATGATGGCTTGATACTTTGCTCAACATTGAGTGCACAGCTGACCAGCGCATGTGCCTAAGCACACAAAGCAGGCCATCAGAAGGGCATGGACAGAGGTGGGCCTACTGCCTATCTGACTTGGTTGAAATTTGTTGCTTCCATGGCTATGCGATCCTGACCCTGCATCTGCCAATACCAGCCTGACACTATAACTACACTGGCAGAAGCAGCTGCACAGCATGCCAGAACGGCCTTCCCAGCTGTAGCAGCAGCGATCCCTTGCTATGCCCATGCAGAGCACAGTACCACAGCATCAGAGCTGAGAAGGCCTGATGTAGCATACCGAAAGTAAAACACGACTGCAGCAAATGCCAGAGTTGCAAGAAGGCTTCTGGCATGAATGCAGAAATAGCCGTGCCTGCTGTCAACATCGTGAGCATGTTTCCAGAGTCAACACAATGAGCTGCCCTCTTCAAAGCAGCTTCACTGCATCTAGCTTGATTTCATGTGCTCTGCCTGGCCTTTGCAGCCCTCTGGAAAAGTGTTCTTAAGTCAGCACCAGATTTCAGGCAGGGAGCAAAAGCCACTCAGAGCAGAAAGCTCATGGCAGATGCACATTCTTCTCCAAAGACCAATCAGCTTAGCCAAAACAACCTCATAAGCAGAGCAGAACTAAATGATGTCACCTCTGCCCAAAGCCTTTGCAGGCTGGCCGCAAATGTCTCAAGCACTGCAAGTCTTGAATCAAGATTTGTCCTGCAGTCATGCTGCCATCAACTCTTCTGAGTCCAGGTGAAGGTTGCATTGTGCAAGCATGGTCTGCTGTATCACCTGAGAGCAGCTGATGGAAACAGCTGGTACAAACCAAGATGTTTCAACAGTTGCGCAGGTGATGGAGCACACTTGCAGTCTTTTAGGACAGCAGCAGCCTGTCAGAAATGCAACCTTACTTCGATCTCTTATATGCTTACTAATGCCGTCTTCAGCACAAGTGATCTGTGTTGGCATACACGAGCATCAAGCAAGCAAGTGGCAAAACTTGAGCACTTCACAGCTGCATTGTGTATTGTATGTGCAGAGTGAGTGTTGGAGAGAAACAAAAAGCTGTGAGCCATTGACATATCATCAAAACCTACTGCAACACTTTAGCGTGTCCTGTACTGTTCATTGGCTGCGTTACTCTGCTCAGCACAAAATGAGAAGTTCATGAAGCTGCAACAGCAGCAAACCTGCCAAGAGCATGCAGCAGGCATGACACCCATCACGTCCATGTGATGTTGCTACATGCCCACCTCCGTGGGCCTTGTGCACTGATCTGATGCAGCCTGTCTACCCACAGCACAGCACCGCCCTTGCAGCATGTCCAGGCCTCCTCCGCAGCCGCTAGGATTGAGGATCAGCAGCTGAGGCAGAGGTCTGGCATGTCAACAGGGTCAGTGCATTGCCAGCAGCAGTCAAGCTGCAACAGTGTGGCATGCCAGAGGGTGAATGCAGTGCAACCAGCAGTGATGCTGCAGCACGTTGCTGTACAAGTCATGCATTGCTGCCGCTGGCACAGCAGCAGCACCGACAAGGCAAGACTAGAGGTCTGAACAGCCACTGTGCTTGAGGTTCTAGCAGCATGACGAGGGCTATGCCGTGCCAAGAGGGTCAATGCAGTGCTGGCGGCAGTCCAGCTGCAGCAGCTTGCTACACTCACGTCAGTATGTCAATCAGTAATCCGTGTCAAGAGAACTACAAAGAAGTCATCAATGCACAGTCTTCACACCCCATCTTTCAATGACCACCTAGTGCGCATTGTGAGCGATCGATGCATTGTTGTCATCTTGTTGGCCTTCTGCTTCTGCTCAAGCCCACATTTGTCAAGTCAGGCAGCTGCTAGTCCGCGAATGTTGGCAGCACTGCTGAAGGTGCCCTGATAAGCAGCCGATTGCAACAGCTGCTCAGTGCTGCTCCTGAGTGCACGCTTCAGCAGACCTGCCGGCACTGTCTGGCAGGCATTGGCCTGACATGTTGCATTGGCTCTGGAGGCAAAGGGTCACTCTGAACCAGTTTGCTGCCATACACCAAATCAGGGTGGCATGATGCTGCTAGATTCATACCTGGTCAGACTTCTCAGACTATTTGGAGGAGTGTTGACTGTGCCTCTTGATGCCATGTAACCGCAGCATATGACAACAAGAGACAGCATTTAGCTGCTTGGGATCACGCAGAGCATCCTGAGACCATGAGAAGCACGATTTGATGATACCATAACAGTACCTGAACTTGAAGATGTGGCACTGCACCTCCGTGACTGCACTGCAAGCTCTTGCCACATTATACATGGCCCATATATGTCACACAGCTGTTGGGCATGGCTGGGACTACAGCTCCTGTGATCTGTAGCTTTGACGCATCTTGTCAAAGACGCTGCAGTGCAGCCATGCCCACCGGCTATATGGGACTCATGGAGTTGGCAGTACAAGGACCACTTCTGGTGCAGTATGTTGCACAGGGACAACTGAGAGAGTGAGTACCAACGGCGCAGCAGACTTGCAGTCAAAATGTCCACAAAGCGACAGAATGTCAATGTCATTCCGGCTGAAAAGATGTTGGAAAATTCTGCTGTCATGGGTCTTGCTTGCAGAAGGTTACCTGCACTGCTTGCGCCCTGGTTGCACAGCTAGAATACAATGACTTGAGGGGCCGCAAGACTCTGTAAGACACAAAATGAAGGCCCAAGGTGAGCTTCTGCGGGCGAATGCAGAGCTGAAACAGCAGGCAACATGCCAGCAAAGACATGGGTGCTGATTTTTGCATCGCTGACTGGCAGTGGTGGTCTTGTTACAGTCTAGTATACAAGAGCAGAAAGGTCAGAAAGGACTGGAAGGTCCCACCTTTGTATTGAGACGCACACCAATTGTGTTCTTCTTGAGGATCTCAGAGACTGTCAAAGTCTTCACATGCACAGCAGTTACACTGAAGTTGATGTTGTGATCTCACCTGAAGTTTGATGAAAGGAGCGCTTGTTGCTACTTGCTGGCGTTGTCATGTAGGCCTGTGGTAGCCATGGGCATCATGGAAGTCATTGGATGATGCATTGGAATGACAGACTGACAGGGCGGCTGAATGGACCTCAGACTGACAACATGCATTGACTACCTGCATGCACAACATCTGTCAGAGTGACATCTTCTCAACAAGACTTGTGACACCCAGCATTGAGAACGGCTTCAGCACACAAATTCAGCATGCAAAACCATCAAGGTGCTCATCTGTATCTGATGGAATGTTACGCAACAGTGGTCGCTCTAGCTAAGCAGTCGCTGGCAGGTAATGACCAGGACTGCGCAGCACATAAAAACGCAAGTGCTTGGTGGGGAGGGGCTTGAATGGAAGAGAATTGAAACTTACCCAGAGAAGCACCACTGCTCACAGAACAGGTTTGATGAGCTGCACTTCCACCTCAGATGCAGCTGTCTTTACAATCAAACACAGGCCATCAAGCATCACCTGCAGCTACAATCGAAAGGTCTTTAGGTTTTCACTAAAGTGACCGTAAATTTGCAGCCTGCACACGGCCAAAGTGGCTCAAGCTGCATACCTGTCAGCTGTAAAAGCTTTGAAGATAGACAAATCAGAGGTAGGGTAGATGTGCATGCCAACAACTGCTGACAGCGATTCTGACTGTTTCCTGCATCGTGGCAGCAAAAGAGCGGCTCAAGGCAAGCGTGTAGCACATGCAGTAGTGTAACAGTAGCAGCAGCATTCAATGGCAAATCAGCAGACAAACTTATCTGATGAAGACTTCAATGCTGGAGCAGTTGGTTGCTCTATGAAGCCTGAGGTGCACAGCCTGCATCCAGCAATACAAATGTAGCAGCTGCATGTGGGACTAGACGGCTACTGACAGCAATTTGCAGGAGATATGGAAGTTGCTGAATCTGCATGTACTTGCAGGTCTCACCTGAAATGTTGCTGATGTCCTGTGCCATTGCTTGATCTGGGCAGTGCGCATTGACCCAAGCTTGGGTATATACAGTGATAGACAGACTGCAGAAATCTGATGGATCCCTGCATTGTGCAGCAACACAGGCTCAGTAACAGTGTGAGTAAAGTCAGCGATGGACTGTGTCTCACCTTGGCAGATGCCAAGTCTGGACTTCATAACTTGGCATCCACACCCTAAAGTGATTTCAATGTCTGATGGCATTGGCCAATCTGAGCGGTATTTGTTGATCCAAGCTTCATTTGGTGTAGTACTAGGTGAAGCGCACATGTCTGAAGCAGTCCTGTATGGTGCAGCAACAAAGGCTGACTTTCAGGCCAAGTGCAGTCAGCAATGGATTGTGTCGTACCTTGGCAGATATTTCAGCGGAAATCAGCCTGAATGCGTGAGAAAGCATACAGGCGCTTTTCATCTGTGATATTTGCTCAAATCAGCATGTGGGTCTGGTCACTGTTGACTTGGCGCCTGAAAGATGACTGCAGGAGTCAACACCACGACAGCCTTCAAGGCTTGTATTCAAAGTAGCACAAGAGGCTACGTAAGTTTTCCCTTGTTCTACAGCGCAAAAGAGACGCCACAGCTCGATCATCGAGGGTGCTGCTGTATGCAAGCTTGCATGCATCACGTCAGTGGCAGTTGCTTGATTACTAGTACCTGGCCGGTGTACCACAATCGCGATCGGGGGCAGTATATCTTTGCTTGCTAAACAAAGATTGCTAAAGATGTGACCCTTTTGAAGCGACAACGGCTGCTTGATCATGACCGCTTCGACTGCAAGCGCAGCCGGCAGTTGGTGATCAACGACGTCGAACAAGTGCATAACGCTGACATTCCCAGGGATCCTTGTACGTATGTTATGATTCCTCCCTGCTATCGCAAGTCTGCCTGCGCCTAGGCTGTGCGGTTGTTCTGCTTGTCGAGTCCGATAGTTTTGTGCCTGTTTGGCTCCGAAACCAAGACATCCGACTGCAGAATCAACTCAACTTGATTTGTGTCATTTTTGGACCGTAAAGGACGCATTCTGATATTGGTGGGCGGGGTCTGTATCATGCAGGTGAATGAGCTGTTCACTATGTGCTGTGCAGAGTCAAGGCTTGCTCAGCAGCATCTAAATCTCTCATTTGACAATTTGCATGAAATTAACAGTTACGGTACAGGATACGCTACAGTGTTGCAGCACTGCTGCATGCAACAATGTCATGTCTATGCAACATACAGTCATTGCTAGGACCTGTGATTGTACCGGGCTAAATTACATCAATGGCAGTCTACAGCACAACAGCACTTTGGCGATTTCAATACCAACGTTGACAACTAGCTACAGCGCTGTACAACGCACGGCTAAGCATTGATATAATGAAATGTGAGTTTGTGGGATATGGGGTATGTAGTAATTCCAACACAATACACAATACGGTGTGCTATCACACAAGCAATGTGTCATCAACAACTCTGAGACTCAACAATATTACTCTCCATGCATGCTGATTGGCATCAGACACGCAGGTCATGGAGCAACAGTGGCAGCAAACAAGGCACAGCAGCAGGCCAAATTCTCTTGACTATGCCTAAGACCTTGGAATCTCAACCCACTGATGTGCTTCATAGTCAAACGGCTTAGTGTAAGGCGCTAAGAAGAATGGCCTGCCAACACTGCCATGCTGCCTGCAGGAAGCTGCCCTTACAACACGCTGCAGGCATCAAAAAGCTGTTAGCGCTGCTGACGTCATGCGCAAACAAGAGCATGCAATAGGCATAGGAATCTCAATGTCCCACAGAGGTTGGCGCTGCATGATGTGCATACAGAGATACAAAGGTTCTTGAGCTCAGAGAATGCAGGCGTGATTGCCATGAGAGAAACACCCAAGACACAAGCCTAGCCCTGGTGCTGCTCTGACTGGACTGTGAAGCTAACCCAGTCAGAACTATTTGTCAACTTATGCAAGCTGACAGCTGTTCGTGAGAATTTGAGATAAGATCCAGATAAGAAACAAGCAGCAGAATGTCATTGCACAGTGTAGAGTAGCAGCATTACCTGGCCGTGCTGGTTGCGCCACCGCGCGGCTGTGCACCGCGTGGCAGGCTTCCAGGAGGGCTTGCTAGTCGTGTCGTCCATCACCTGGCTCTGCATGTCGCAATCATCACAGTCAAGCCGCAAAATGTGACATCACTGTTGAAAGCTTAAATTCCAGCAGCACTTTGTGTTAGCCTGGTCATCATCTATTGCAGTGGAGGATCAAAGAACGTACAGAAGCTCAATGGCAAATGCAGAAGATGGAGGGTCATGTCCCATCAGCCTCTCCACAGCCCAAGTGCAGTGTCCATGTGCGCTGCCCATGTGCAGTGTCCATGTGCGTTGCCCATGTGCAGTGTCAAGATATCATGAGAGGAGTTGTTTGGTGGTGGTGATCTTTATTGACTAGCACAGCAACAGCCACAAAGCAAGCTGATGTCATCAACAATACACCCATACACACACGCGTACAGACCCCTGCACAGACGGACACACACACACACACACACACACACACACACACACACACACACACGCGCGCGCGCATGTGTCCCTACAGAAGCACACAATCCCCTACATGTGCGTCCCATACACACAGGCTCCTGCGCAAACATCTGCGCAGACCCCTGCATGCGCACACACACACACACACACATCATCATCGCCACAACCCTACAGATACCCCTCTGCATACACACACCTGGCCCCTACATGCATTTGGCCCCCCCTGCTCTCTTCACACACACGGCAGTTCCTAGTCATGACAGTCACTGCATGCTAGAGGCGGCACTTACCATGCTGGCCTGAGACTATGCCCACTCACACACACACACACACACACACTCCTGTCATATGGTAGTCCATGCACAGTTTTGAAAGCGGCGCTTACCAGGCTAGCCTGAGACTTTGCCCGCTCAGCAGCCCAGTGCTCAGGCGTGCCCTCAGACAGCACAGACTCATCCAGCTTGCCAGAGTCAAGTGCACTAGACACTGTCTGCAAAGCCGCCTTGCGCATGTCATCAATTGGGAAGTAATCAGCTCGGAACTGCTCATGGGTGAAGCCCATCCTGTGGGCCAGCTGAATCTCCAACTGCAGCAACTCAGAAACGGAACGGGATTTGGGCTTTGGGGACTCATCAGCTCCTGTGGTAGCTGAGCCACGGGCAATGCTGGGGAAACCTGCAGCAGCAATGCTTGTGTCGTTGCTGACAGACAATGCTTTGGCTTGCTGCTCATGCATACTGCAAAAGCATACGAGCTGTATGCAGATAAGATAACATTGCATGCTTTTGTGTCTGAAACATACTGGCAATATGCAGAAATGTTCAGCATGCTCAATTGATGCCGTGTCTGCAGTCACAGTAGAAACAGTTGCAATCACTACAGCAACGTGTGGCCACAAGTGCAGCAGCCAACCATGCAACTGGTCAGAGCAGACATCCAAAGTCAAGCAGTGCACATTGGTAGTGTCTTACCTGAGAAGTTCAGGAACATGAACAAGTAGATGAGGACGATCACCAATCCCAACCCATTCCAGGCAAGCTGCCTCATCAAGTCGATCTGGTCCTGCCTTTCACGAAGATGCACTGCAGGATCTGCACAGTAAGTATGAACTCCACCAGTGTAACAGCAGTTGCAGACTGTATACGTCAGCAGGTTACATTCTGCAAAGAACTTATAATGCTGCATAGCACCACAGGCACAATGCTGACCACAATGCAGACAGAAAGCACACTGAGGTTGCATTGTGCAATACAATGCATCAAAATATACAAAGGCTACCAGCCAAAGTCATCAGCTACCACAAATTGCAAATGGTTTTGGCCCAGGTCTTCTACTTTGTTGACCTGAGCAGAAAAAGCAGGATTGATTGTTCAGGTGATAGATACCTGATGAACTGTTGAGGCTTGCTGCAGGGCTTTGGGTGGGGTTTGCTGTCCAGTAGTTTCCAGCATGGATTGTGTTGACAGTAGGAGTGCTATTGGGGGTACTTTTTGAGCATTCTTCTTGCAAATCTGCACAGCAGAGAAACTCACTCAATACATGCACATGCTGCTAATAACATGCATGTCATAGCAGCAAAAAATGTTCTGATTCATGAGAACATGGACTGATACATTGTGATCAGATGGCGTGCTGCTGTGAGCATATCTGTACAGGCAAGCACAAACACACTAACAGCAAGCGTTGCATTCACAAGCTGATACCGTTTTGGCATGCTGAGCAGAAAGATTGGGCTGTGCCCTATTGCAACTGTGCTGTATGACATGCAACTAGCTCAACACAAGTGTGAACAAGTTGTATTTTGGCCACTCACCAGTTTTCATTGCAGTGGCAAGGGGCTGCTGGCTGCTGTTGTTGCCATCTGTCATTGAGCTATTGCTGAATTACTGCGTCTGCTCAGTCACCGCCTGCGTTGTGTCTATCTGGCTGGTTGCAGTCATTGTGCCCTTTGTGGTTGTGGGCTCTGTCCAGGGGTATCTTGAGGCAGTCATTGTGCTTGTTCCCAAATGATGTGTTACAGGGACGAGCTCGGTCTGTCTTTGGTAGAGCTGCGCAGTATATGCTGAGTGTACTGTCAAGGCGCTGACTCGCGTCATCAGCATGTCTTGGTGAAGTATGGTGAAGGCTGAAGCCCTCATTGCATCAAAGACTTTGGCATTTGTAGGGTCCAGCACTGCTGCAAACCCTATTGTGGCAGGAGATGTGCTGACTGTAGGAACTGTATCCACTGCACGTGATAAGATAGCAGGGACACTACTGGTGCTGTAGACAGCAACCTCTGAGCTAGCAAAAGGGACAACTGTGTAGGTGTACAGCAGAGATGGCTCTGTTGTTAAGGCCTGCTGAGCTGCTGTAGGCAGGTCAGCAGCCATTGCTGTAGGCAAAGTCAGTGTCACCATCTGCGCGCTGCCAGGTGATGCTGATGCCGTTAAGCTGAGGGTGTCAGCTGAATGGCTGAATACCAGCTGCCCAATACAAGTTGTTGCTGCTGCTGTGGCTGTTGCGCTGTCAGCAGTATGCAATTTGATGTGGTACACCTCACAAGCTAAGCGATCAGCTGAGAGAGGTGATATTTTAGACACAAGCAGCAAGAACAGTGTCTGGTGAAGTTTGTTGGCGGCAGGGGTGGCAATGATGGTGGGGGCTGCAGCAACTGAGTGCTGCATTGCAAAGCTGGCGCTTGCGAAGGTACCTGCAATACACAGTTGAGACAGTCAAGAATTGCAGATTTGACAGCACATTTGGTCTTTTAATGCAGGTTGGAAATCTGAACCCAAACCCATACATGCCCATGCACAGCCAGGCCCCTGCACGTGCGCAAGCACGCGCACACACGCTCCTGTGCACAGACACATAGACACAAATACATGCACAGACAGACATACCCCTTCAGACCCCTGTCTGCGTACACACTCATGCATGCACACACACACACACACACACACACACACATTGCACAGACAGACATACACTCATGCACAGACAGACTCCTGCAGACCTTTTACATGCACACACACCCACAGACCCTTGCACAGACAAACAGACAGACACGCGTGTCAAATTTTATGGAGAAGACGCAATGGATCTAGTAGGGGTTGTATGCTCACCAGGAAAGGCTGACAAAGCAGTGACAGTCTGGCTGGCTGTGGGGAGCTCGCCAGGGGTGTGGGTGTCAGCATGGTGGAGGGGGACAGACGCCGTGGGTGAGGCAGGCTGAGGAGGGTATTTGGCTTGGAGCGCAGACAATTCAGCAGAGGCAGTAGTCTCTGTGGCCTCAGATGTTGAGTCCATCTGTTGAGTCATGCTTGAGACATGGCCTGCAGTGCAGTCAAAGGCTGGTCAGCATACAAAAAGGTGACAGCATGCATTTTCAAGGACTGTGGTCCATTTATACATAGCTTGCAGGCCTTCTGTAAAAAAGCATGGCTTTCAGTCAGAGCCCATGTGACCATATGACCCAAAACCAAACTGCGATTCTTGACAAACAAAAACATGTCCTGTTTCCAACATCACAGTCCTACACAAGTGTGCTAGCAGCATGAAAACAGGCATCACCAGCACACACCCCACCAGCTCACTGCATGACAAGCATGGTTTGCAGACACATGCAGTAGGTGTAGAAAGAAGTATGTGCTCACCAGCGTTATCGACGCTCAGTATATCAGCTGCCGCATCAGTGTGGTCATGTGCAGCAAGGTTGTCAGGGGAAATGCTGGAAGGGACCTTGCCAGCTGAGAGAAAGTTGCCATCAGTCTCTGCGCTCATATCCAAGACAGTTGCCTCCTCGCCAATGCCTGGGTGCCTCGTCTCAAAAAGACCTGCACAGCAAAAGAAGCATTGACTTAGGAATGGCACCAGATAAGACCTATAGTGACCAAAGTTTGTACTATTGAAGCTTGAATATGCTTGCTGACCATGTGGATGAGCAAAAGTTTCAATCACAGCAAGACTGCAAGTGATTTGATGCTGTTGCAAGTTGGACTCAGGCAAAAGATGCTAGTGAAAAAGTTGTGTTTGTGCTTACCTGCTGGTCCAGGCAGATTATCTATCGTGTTTGTGGTCGTCACGTCGATGACATAATCCACGGATGGGGATGATTTTGGGGCATCAGCGGCTGAGCCAGTGAAAGTTTGCTGCATGCCTGGCTGAAGGGGCTTACTGATGCTGATAGGAGTGTGCTCTTGAGGCTTAACCGGAATGGGGTGCTGCTCAGTGAACAGAGGAGTTGTGCACTCAGCTGAAGAGCTAGAGCTAGGCATAGGAACAGCATGATCCGGGGCAGTGTTGCCACCTGGAGCCGACAAAGGGTGCGCAATTTGCTGTGGGACAAGCTGTAAACTGTTGTCTCCTGGCCACTGCAGAGGAGGACCAGGGGTGGCATCCTGGAGACGGCCATGGTACAGGTTGGACGTCGACAGTGCTGCTGTTGGCAGCAAGAGTGCGGACGCCATGTACGAGTGTACAGACAGGCTTGGACCGTGAAAGATTGGTCTCATAACGCAGTTGTACGTGCTGATTGTGAACAATTCAACGAGTCCCACGACCCAGCCTCCTGCAATGAACGGCAGAGATCAATACGTCACGCATGGCTAATGCATCAAGGCTAACAGGTGCGCCAAGTACGAGTCGATGCAAAAGATGCCTCTGTACCTGCGATGCAGGTGCCAGCAAAGGCTGGAATCTCCTCCACCGGCTCGTGAAGAGCTGCGCCGGAGAAAAGCAGCAACACAGAGATGACAAAAGCCTGCTGCACCTTCATTCCGGGTTCTAGACAGAAGCGGAAGTGCTATTCAGAGTCTCAGAGCGCTCTGCCAACGGTTCTGATGTTTTGCTGAGGGACACATCCACAGATGTTGTGGGAGCTGGTCCTGCTTGCACCTGAAAAGTTAGGATGATGGCTGAAAACGTACCGAAAGCAGCAATCGATGTTGTCAACCAGCACTGTTGAAAGCACCAGCGCACAGAAAGTGTAACAGGTCCACCGGGTTGTTTAAGGTTTCAAATGAGCGTGCTGACTGGTGACGTGATTGCCCAGTAGGACAGACTTTTCCCGCCAATGAAGGCTGACTCAGAGGCATGAGAGTCAATGAAGGCTGGTGCTTTTGCAGGTGATCAAAGCAGTATTCTGCAGCTGCTCTGCGGCACAAAGCTTGCTGCACTTGAAGGACCGCATGTGAGCCGTCTTGTAGTCAACACACCCTTCTGCACCACAGCATGGAAAACGAAATCCAGCAGAGAGGCCCAAAGTCAAAAGTGCCGTTAAAGGAGCTGCAGCTGAAGCCTAAATGACCTGCTGCCAGAGTTCTCTGGGCAAGGTTGAAGCGATTGCAACAAGCTCCACAACAGAACGACCCCATCGCTGCATGTGCTTGTCCTAGTCTCAGCCAAGCTCGCAGCAATGCCTGTGTAGAGACGACATGCAGCCCACAAATGGCTGTTTTGAACCCCCTGGGCAAACATAAATACTCTGGAACAACTGCTACTCAGCACAATATCAAAATCAGCTTTTGGGCAATAATATAGAAAACCATTCAGTACCCCCAGGTGACAGCTTGCGAGCTTGACTGTACTGCTTGAAAAGCCCAGCAAACTTCTGATGCATGTAAGCAGCTGCTCTCAAATGACTGTTGTCAGCGGCGCTCTGCATGGCTGGCAACATGTCTTCAAAGTTTGCATCATCTGCTGCATCCCTGGACCCTAGATGGATTGTCATCAGGTGCTGAAGCAAGTCTTCACATTCTTCTGAACACCAGTCATGTAGCGCCAAATCAAACCTGCATTTGCCGTTCGCCATCTTCACCACATTAAGTAATTTTACCAGATACCCAAAGTGCTTGCTCAAAAGTTGCAACAGGCTGTGCTGAACGTGGCTGAGGGGGTTGAGCGTGTGTTGCATGCAGTCCACTCTTACTCTACTATGCAATGCAGCTGACAACAACATACCATCTTTTTATGACGTCTTAATGGTATAGACTTATTGGTTGCTTTTGCATTGTACCACAATGTTGTGAAGCCTGAACGGTGGGCAAAATACATAGCATACGTCTGGTGCATACCGTTTCATGACTGCCATTGGGTGTTTTCCTCTGCTTCCAACTGTGTCATCTTGTCGCCATGCTGGATCAAACATCTGAATGTGGGGTCTGTAGTAGCCATAGCCTACACAATTTTTTTCTGATCTAATAGCAACAAGCTGTAGCAAATCAACAGTACAGCTCATTCGCATAGTCAGCCTCACATGCAAGACACAGCAGTCGCTACAGCATGAACAGAGGCAATGCTTGATGCATGAGGTGAGCATGCTGAGTGTGAGAAAGATCATGTCACACAAATTTCAGGATAGAAGCACAAAGGCAATGCGGGCAACAAACAGCACCTTGGTATGTCAGGCAAAGGCATTTGCATAGCTTGACTGCGCCTTTTCCATTGCAGATCATATCGCATCAAATGCAACCATGCATCACATATTTACCTGGATCTGTTGGCATGATCTCGAAGACAGAGTGCAGCGCTTGCATGAAGACTCCATCTGCAAGCAAAGCATCATCAGCTTTGTTGACTGCTGAACTTGATTGAGACCAAACACGCATTACTTGCAAAATAAGCCACTGCTTGTTCAAGGCACAATCTGGCAAGTTGAGAACTTGCTGCCATGCGGCGAACAGCGCTTCACCCAGCACACTCACGGCAAAATGGGCTCTGCACACGTCGCAGGCAGTTTAATGGTGTTATGCATCTTTGACAAGATCCTCCCATCTGCATCTGATGCATATTTGGAGCCAGGCATCCTGCTTCCAAGCTATGATCAGCTGAGGTAAAATCAATAAGCTGTGATGAACTGCGCATGAGGTGACAGTGGCAATTTGAGCCAAGCATAGACTCACACAAGCTATGCTTGGCTGAATGATATGGTCGAGCTTTTGTCAGCCGGGCAAAATAGTGACGGAGGCCCAGCTCAGCCTCATGCACTTTATCACAAGCCATATACATTGCCTGAGCTGGTGTGAAAAACTGAGCAGTAAAAGATACAGACAGCATGACAAGCAACGAGACCTTATCGCAATACATGCACAATGTGACTGCGGACAGTGCAGGATGGCAGAGGCACCCACCTCCAGACATGACCGTCTTTGAGGGGTCCCCCTGCATTGCTGTGTCCACAAAGTGCCTGATTGTATCAAAATCTGACAACTTCATCAAGCCAGAGCTCAAGATGGCCCCTGCCCCTGCAGAACAAGCAAACATGTTTGACACCCTGTAGCCGGCCAACAAGGCTGCTCGCATCTGCCACATGACAGCTAAATCTATATTCACAGGACCATCGATGTACCAGTCTTCAATGTTGGTGAACAGTTGCCGCTGGAAGTGACGTACTCTGCTTCGCTAGCTGTGCAGGCAGCTGGGGTTGTGTTTCCTAAAAGACCATGCAGAAAACTGCGTCAAAACGACACACAGCAGGGAAGGATTGCAACAGACTGTGCATCACCCGGCTGGGTCATGCAGACGTGCAGCAGCACTGCAGAGATTGACAAGATTTGCAGATTGCATGTGCTGCAGCTGGACTTGATGGGCTGAAGAGCCTACAAGTCCAGGACTCACCTCCATGGCCAAAGTACCAGTTGTGCTGCTTGACATTGCATGTCCCAGCGCCACCAAATACACCCAGGTTGTCGTGAGCGCACAAGAAGTCCTTAGTGCAGGGACAGCCCTGTCAACATGTACCACCCTCAATAGATCTTTTGTACAAAAAACAACATCAAACATGAACAGGAACGACCAGCGCAGATGTCCCCCTTGATGGATCTTGCAAGCATAAGACAGCCTCAAGAAAGCAAGGCCAGAAACCATACTGTAGCTCATGAATGCAGCAGCATAAGGTCAGGAGTTCAACGCATGGTGCAGAAGTCAAGGCATCCAGGCATGCCCAGATGCCGGCAGCAGCGGCCCAAAAGGCAGGAGCAAGGATGGCGCCTAACATCCCGAGACATTCCCGGGCTTAACAATTGCTGTGCAATGCAGCCTGACCGTGCATTTGGCCGAGCACCAAGAAATGGTGGCAGCTGAAGCTCCTGCCCATCAGCATCTTTGCTGTGCCAGGCATATTGACTATGCAGCAACAGGTCAAGTAGAGATTTACCTGAGGTGCATTAAAGTCGTTGTCAGTGGCAGAGTCCTGCAGAGGGTCTTGGTACTTGCAGGGCAGGCAGCGCGGCGCACTCCTGGCAGGGTGCATCCTGTTGTCATCAAGCTCTGCAGCATCGCAATGGTGCCAATGACACTCACGTCGGCTTCAATATTTTCTGATGATTCTCAACTTATGTGTTACTGGTTAAATGCACAATCTCAATGTGAAAACTTTCCAGCATGGCATCACAGGCATAGAAGGAGATGCGGGCGCTGCCAGCTACACTCTGACAGTCTAGCGCATGATGTCTTACTGGCAGCAACGCATGTCTGCATGGACCGCAGATTTATACAAGATGCCCGCTTGCTGTCTGCAAAACTTTCTCAGCAGACCGTCAGCAGCTATCAATTGAGCATTTGCATGCGCTGTGCATACAGGATGCAGGCCGTGAGTACCTTCAGTCAAGCTCCTGAGGAACCAGATGTGGTCAGTGATGTAGTATGGCATGGTGTGGTCCAGTGGTTCCAGCATGCGCAACACATTGTCTAAGTAGAAGACAGTGTCATCATCACCATACAGCATCCACTTGTAGCTATCAGCCCCAAGACTGTGATTTGCCAAGAACGGTGCCATAGCTGCTCTGCATGCAAAGTGGTGTTGTGAAGGCTGCTGCTGTTTGAATCATCACAGGGCCAGCCGCGTATGAAGGCATCTAATGCCAAACATGTCATGCAGCATGCCAACTTGCTGACAAGCACATAGCTGAGCCAAATCTGACATATTCAGACATTGTGAACGCAGGTGAAACAATGTGTTGTACTAGCAAGACAGTATGTCAACTCATGCTGTGTGTTTACACGCTCGGTACCAAGCATCATACAGAAACAACCTATGAGGTGGCACTACTACCTGGCATCACCAGGCTTGTGCCAGGCAGGAGGTCCTTCTTCCAGATCTGCATAGCTGCCAAAAGTTTCCTTGGCTGCCGCCATGCCTGCCTGCATTGCATAAGCAGAATGGCCGTAACACATCGTTTGAATTTCTTGCATAGAAATTGAACGGCACTGCCCACGCTTTCTTTCTAGCTGCATCATGCAGGTCAGTTTCAGCAGACTACTCCTGCATCACTCTTAGGTAGCATCTTGGTCGCAAGCAATGCAAGGGGTGAACAAAATAAGGTGACGAGAAGACAAATTGATGTCACCTTGAAGCCACGTGGGGCAGACTCGGTAGCAGCGCTCGACTCCACAACCACAAACGCTCTTGTGTCCTCCCGCCATGATCTGCTTGCCTGTACAAGAGGCAGCCTGCAAAATTCAGACCCCCAATGTGTGCGCAACAAAGCCTGATAGGACAATCAGAGGAGTGGCATTGCAGCAACATGGCTTGTATCAGCAGCAACAGGAATACAAATCAAGAGCACATTGGGGGGCAAATGAAAGGCAAAGACAGGAAGCTGACCTTGCAAGACTGCTGGGTATAGCCAGCAACAGGTCATGCCTGCCCAAATGAGCTGAACTCGTGTTGTTGCTTGTTGACAAGGGAACGCTTGTAGTCAGAGCCTCGGCAACAGCATCAAATGCTTCTGCATGATCTGTTGCACCGGTTGGTGGTGTAGCTGCAGATGCTGGGGCCTGGAAGCTGTCTTTGTGCCCTGATGATGTCCATAGCAGAGTGACCAATACCCCAACTACGAAGCAGCATGCTGGAATGACCAGAGGAGGCCATGCGTGTTTTGTGACTCTGGTCATCGAGAACCTCTATTTCGCTTGCCAGTCATGACAAAATGCCGCCTTCCAGCGCAGATGTAATGCGCCTGGCCGACTCAGCAGTCCGCGATCTAGCACGATCGACAAGAGTCCTAAGCTATCAGTTCTCGAATCAAGGCAAGCCAATCAACATGCAACGCTGCCTTCTGCCTCACTAATCCCTATACGATACAATGGCAGAAGGCTTGCAATGAGCGAGTAGACAAGACTTTCAATCTTGGACGGTGCAAAGGTAAACGAGAGCTCGAAAACCTAGCAGCGCCGACCACGAACAAGCAGAACACACACACTTAGGCTGCACAGGAGGCTCCGATACTACATGTATGACTGGAGCTTGGACCGACTGTGGGTGTGCACTTGTTGTGCTTGCTTTGACCTATCAGCCTCAGCAGCTCCGCGAAGCTCCGAAACCACGCGCAGGAACTTGCGAAAACTGCTAGCAAAAGGTCATGTCCCAGTGAGCATGATTAGGGGTACTGCAGGTGGACCGCCGGTGCTTACTGCAGACTGTTCCAATCTCGTCGTGTTCTGGCAGATGAGGCGCTGAAGCCGCAAAATATAGACAGCTGAAGAAGATGATCTTGTCTAAGTCGCGAGTGAAACAAAAACAGCTTCTCGAAAGGGTATGTTGTTTGTCATGTTGCCTACATGATTTTACACGCGTGTTGATCTCGCTGCAACCAGGCTGCTGACAATCGACACAACTGATCGGTTGTAGGGCCAAAGACCATCTGATCAGTCGCCCAGCCTTGACACTTTCCTTGATGGTCGAGACTATGCAGGAGCAACAGCTTTACTGACATTCAAGCGGCGGGAAAACAATGCTGATGCTAGGACTTTGGAGTGGCTGGCATATGCACACTACCACAACTGGGAGCATGCACAGGTCGCTTTTTTGTTTCCTCAAAAACTGCAAATTTTCTGTGTCACAGTAGTACAGTCCCTGCCTTTCCATGAGTTTCAGTCTGATCACAGACAGTCATATGCAAAACAGCATCGTGTGCACTGTGTGGCAAACTACAACCCGCAGACATGCAAGCCCTGATGCTGTCTCAGGTTTTATGCTGGCATTCAGGCACTGGAGATATACAGGCAGCTGCTTCAAGATGATGATCCTGATCCCATCTTCCATGTGTATGCAGCTGCCTGCTTGTACTACATGGGGCTATACAGTGAAGCTGAAAGAACAGCAGCAGAGGTGAATGCTACACTCTGCACAAAATTATTTTAGGCACAGCACTCACTGTGCATTGCATGATGTTGCAATGTTGTAGTCAGGCGGCTGCTTGAGTTTCATCATGCAGATGTGTAAGCTTGTCTCTGCTCCCTCACTTTGTTCTCTAAAACAATCTCTGCATGTGCTGAGACCTAGACACCATGCAGGGACCTCAATGCCCATTGCAAGTGCGAATCTTGTTTCACTGTGCGCACAAGACCGGTCAGGAACAGAAGCTTATGGACTGCCATCAGCTGCTCACAGATTCCCTGGAAGATCAGCTCTCATTAGCATCCATACATTACCTGAGAGGTCACTATCAGGTATCCAAGCTGCCTTTCTGTGCACAGACGCAACAGACAACAGGAAAACTCTGTTGTTCTGCTTTGGCAACTGTCACAAATATGCCCTGTCCTCACACAGATAGCGCGAGGACCATATTCGTCCTTGCTAGTGAGGTTTTGAAAACCCGCTAGGTTATACAGAAGCAGCCATTTGGTATCGTTCCATGATCCACATTAAAAAAGGGCTAACAAAATGAAATTTCCACATCACTTTCTTTTCTCAATCCCTTAGACATAACGTGTGTCCTGGTACAGCTGATCTGCACTTGCTCTGCATGCAGGAAGCCACAGATGTGTACAAGCGACTGTTGCTAGAGCACCGTGACTTCCTGGCGCTGAACGTGTACCTTGGACTGTGCTACAGCAAGCTTGACTACTTTGATGTCAGCCTAGAGATCCTGCAAGGGTACTTGGAGCAATACCCAGACAGTGCGGCTGCTGTCAACTTGAAGGCCTGCAACTTGTTCAAACTCTACAATGGCAAAGCTGCAGAGGCAGAAGTCAAGGTGCTCTCAATGCCTGCACCTCTGTTGACACAGCTAGAGAGCTGCACCTTGTCTGCTCACACATTTTGCCTTCCTTGCTTCAGCATGCAATTCAAGTCGCTCAGTTGCACATACTTGTGTGCCGTCAGGGGTGTCCGTTGCCGAACGTTCACAAACGTTGGGCACTTTGCACTTTTCGCTAAAGCTTGCTGCTCTGATTGCCTTGTCTGGGTTGCATGAGTGTGTGGTCAACTAGCTGCGCTTTGCGTTGACTAATTGTACTGTTCACTGCGTGTTGGGTACCTTTTGAGGTACCCTGGTTTGCAGTGGGGTTGTTAGGGTCAGCCCTGATGTGTTATGATCAACAGTAAGACCTGTCATGGATCGCTTACAGGCTTTGGAGCAGCAAGGCATCAGCCCTGACAGCAATGACCTGATCAGACATAACATGGTAGTGTTTCAAGATGGTGAGGCAGCGCTTCAGGTATGGCTCAACCAATTGCTTGACATCACTTTCTCATGCATCACCACAGTGTCAATGAAACTCTTCTCAGGTTTTGCCTGGTCCAGCTGGCTAAGGCTACAATTGCCAGGCCATGTTTTTGCAAAGCAGTCCTTGCAAGGAGCGCCTAGCCCATCACCACTACACTGCCATGCATTAAATAGAACATTCACATCTTCGGCAGCAGTCATGAACCAGACTTTACAAATCTCATGCAAGCATGCATTGCAACTGCTTATCAGTGAATGGACACAGCTGAGGAAGTCATGCCATAATTTGCGAGTTGAAGCAGCTGATGCGCCTGCTCACAAGTTCCACTGTGTGCTGACTCTCCAACATCTTTGCTCGAAAGACCCCTCTGCAGATTTATTGCCTCCAAATGCTTCAGTCCCTAGACCATCCTCAGAGCCTAACATCAGCAACTCACTAACGACCTTGTTGTCCTGACAGATCCTGCCCAGTCTGCTGGACGTGTGCCCAGAAGCGCGCCTCAACCTGGCTGTGCACTACCTCGGGCACAATCAGCTGCAGGAGGCCTTCAAGCTGACAAAAGACCTGCAGCCTGCAACGCCTCAGGAGTACACCCTCAAAGGTCAGACTGCTGTTACTGTGCTGCACTGCGTTGTCATCAGTCATTCAGATGCTTAGTGAGAATTGGCCCTGCCAGGTGCACGTAGTGGCAGTGAAGGAACTACAGTGCACTGCAGCACAAGTTTGCCATTCCGTTGTTTGCCATGTGCCAGTACCTGAAGGGCAACAAGCCAGTTGCGCTGGGTTGCCAGACTTGCAAGTCTGTATGCCAGACTGATGCATGTGCTGCTCATGACGCCAGCAGCACCATATACAGCATCAGCTGACAGCATCATCATGCATTGCACTGCCCACTTCTTTTAGTTTTGTGTTAGTCACATATACAGGCTGCAGGCTGCAACAAGTGAAACAACAAAGCAGCGCCCAAATGCAAACAATTGCTCTGCCTGACACCCAACACGTGCATACGGTGGAGGAACATCAAACAGGCCTTGCGCTGCTGTTGCTAATGACCAGCATGTGTCAGCATCTGCTTGGCATGCAGGTGTGGTGCATGCTGCCATGGGTCAGTCCCAGGCCCCCTCCAAAGAGCACCTGCGCATTGCACAGCAGTGCTTCCAAGCTGTTGGCTCTTCCGCTGCTGAGTGTGACACCATCCCAGGTGAGCGTCTTCAATGCAGCAGCACTGCTGCGGCAGGTGTTTGAAGTGCTCGAACCTTACAGGATGGGAAAGCAGCTTGCTTTTGTGCAGGTTGATATGCATATTCAGAGAAATAGGCTTTTTGGCTGACTTCGTGTTTGACACAGGCAAGTGCTGTCAAGTACAGCACTGATTGCAGTCATAGTGTTGAAGCAGTGTGCGGACACTTGGGCTATCACAAACCCACCCACATGGCAGCTCTGACAGTGACTTGACTTGTTGCAGCACACCTGATGTACAGTGCAAGGCAGAGCCCTACCAAGCTTGATGGTACCTCTTGAAAAGTGATTTGACCTGTTACAACATAAGAATATATGTGTGCTTCAGGGCGACAGTGCATGGCATCATGCTTCTTCCTGCTGAAGCAGTTTGAGGATGTGCTGGTGTATCTCAAGTCCATCAAGTCATACCTCAGCACAGACGATGACTTCAACTGGAATTACGGCATTGCCTGTGCCGCCAATGGAGAGTGGGCAGAAGCTGAAGAGGCATTTGCAGCTGTCACAAGCGAAGCGTATCGGCAGGAAGGGGCATACTTGAATTGGGCTGCCCGTACCTTCATCATGCAAGGTAAATGGATATGCTATGTGGTAGTACACACGCCAATCACTTGAACCTTGCATGTCTGCAGACTCACACAGCAGCCTCCATGTTGGAAGCCTGCAATACTTTGGAGCAAAATGTTGCTGACAGTACAAGCAGCTGCCCTGCATGAATCTCTGCTGCAAGTACGACTTGGGAGCCACGCAGGCTGTACATGGCAAAAACAGGCTTTTTGTGTCATAGTTGCACAAAATTCAGACACGTTGCTCATCCATTGAAAGCCAGACACAAGCTTCATGCAGGTCAGCATTATTTGGCAAATAGTATAGCTTTGTTGACTGCTTGTAGGGAAGCCGATGCTCGCTTGGGAGCTGTACCTACAGCAAGAGACCTCAGAGCAGTCTCTAGAATTGCTACAGCTCATTGCCAACGAGTGCTACCAGGCAGGCTTCTTTTTAGCAGCTGCCAGGGCCTTTGACGTGCTGGGGCAGTTAGACCCAGCCCCTGGATACTGGCAGGCCAAGCAAGGGGCATGTGTGGGTACCCTGCAGATGGTTGCTGCTGGCAAAGAGTCCCCAGATGCCCTCAGGTGTGCACATTTCCCTGTCTGCGTCTGATGCAACTTTTGTGTACAAACAGCGAGGATGCTGTCACGCGTGGGTTGTACATAACCAACTCTGCTGTGAAGTATGAGCTGTCTGTGACCCAGCCTAAGATTAGCTTTGGCTGTTGAAGGGCAAAGGACAGTGAATGTATACACACGCATGTGAGGCTTCAACTGCAAGCTGTCATGATGCAGCGGCTTCAGTGCTTGTGCTGCTAGCCAGGATTGGCCACAAGAAGAAGTCGTACCCTGAGTGACAGTTGATGCTTGTGCAGGCAAGTGTTGGGGATCTTGCAGACCTCTGATCATCCCAATGCGATGCACATCATGCAAGTCATAACAAGCTGGGCAAGCTCAAAGGACGTCATTTTGTAACTCAGAGCGGAAGTGTGCAGCACGCGTTGTGCAGCGTTGGCCACAACCTGAAGCGTAATTGGCAGCATGTTGTTCTTCTGATGTATCTGATGGGTTGCTCAGCTGACCATTGCATGCACAGTGTATAAACTTGCAAGCAATCATGCCACGTACTTCTTGAAGCGCCCGTCTGGCTGCCAACATGAGCTGCATGCATTGACATGATCAGCATCGCTCATCAGGCTCAATAAAATTTCCAAAGGTCCTGTCTGATGCAAGACAGACTGCAATGTCCTGTAGCTTGAATTTCAAATCTTTTTCTGTGTTTCGGAGCGCTTGCTGGTCGTGCTGCGGATGCAGGACTTTGCGCAAGCTGTGTCCGCAATGCCGCTCCGCTGCGGATTGTGACTGTCTGTGCAGCACACAAACTGTGCCTCACATACTATCTGACTGCACAACATCTGTCGCTGCTACCCAGCCTCCGTTGCAACTGATCACTGCCACAAAGCGTAACCGAGGACGGAAGTGACCAAGCATGTGAGCAGATGGGCATACAAAAGGCTTTAATCTAACTGTATGGCGACAGCATGGTCAAGACCAGAAGCCGCAGGTGGTCCATTTGCCGATACGTGCCGCAATCAACCGACATCTACGTCTGCACAGACGCTGTGACCTTGAGAGACCACGCATGAATACAGTAAAGACCATTGCCATACGTTCACGCCTGTGTGCAGGGTGCGGTTTGCACCGGGTCCTTTGGCCGACCAATATGACACTCACGATGGACACCCACAGCATGAGGGCCAAACAGCTGTCCAGCGCCGTTCAATACCATCACCTTGGCCTCTGGACCTGACACCTCACAGCATAAAGATGCTCGAAGCTGAGGTCGGGGACATATGCCAAGCGTCCATCATGAGACTGAAGCGCAGGCAAGAAAGTGGACCTGTCACAGCCAGTCTGTACGTGTTGCTGCTTGCCCTGCAAAGTGAATGACCTAGTGTGTGCTGCTCACAGAGTGGGCTTGCTCCCACCCATTCAGAGACCTCTAGAGTACCTGACCGCCTCACACAGCAGCAGTCAAGCTCAGCAAACTCAGTATCTGCAGCCTATTTTCAGCCGAGCAAGGTCATCACAGCAGGCAAACAAGCAGACGCGTACAGCCAAAAAGACAGCTATCTCCAATACCGTCAGCACTGTTGAGCATTCTTCAACAGCACATGCAAGTGTTCCTTCAGTCCTCAGACCGCTTGAAGACAGTCATCAGAGCTTAGTCTGCAATGGGCAGGATCTAGTGAGTAGTCAGCATCAGAGCTCATCAGGCTATTTGAACCAAGAATCTGTCAGTAAGCCAGCCTCAGCGCTTTTGTTTAGTGATGATTCAAAGCTCAGAACGTCTGTCAGCCAGCAAGGCAAGATGGCTGGCAACAAGTCACCTAAACGAAATTTGGGTGTCAAGACCCTGTCTAGGGAACAGTCAATTAGGAGTAAAGCTGTGCGCAAGGATGTGAAGTCCACTGTGATCAAAGCATGACGTCAGGACTGTTGGCAAAACCTAACATCTACTTGCTGGAGCCCTTTAAGAAACTGTGACATCGACAGCATTGGCAGACGTATCGCAAACTAGACAAAACATGATGTGCCACGTACTCAAGCTGCTTGTACAGTTACTGAATAAACATGTCAAACACTCTTCGAGCGTCCTCAGCTAGGGTGGTGAAGGTAAAATCCGTTTCTAGCTGTTGGGTGACTTTTTGAAATGCCTCTTGCTGCCCTGGCGGCAGCTGCAACCCCAGCAAAGCTTGTGACGTCCTGTTACCTGCGTTGCACAATACACAGCATACAGCATGACTAAAAGCAGCATTGTGGTCCGCAGCTGTTGCCAATCAAATAAAGCGCTGCTGCTCAAATATGTATTCAGAGCACAGTGTAGCTGGAAGCACTCTGCACACCCCTTGGCAAGCAAAATTCACATTGCTTGCAAGACAGAGGATGCATGACCCAAGTCGTGCTGACAAGAATGATTTGCCCTGACAGTGCTGCTGTGACCATCAGTCTCAGTGCCAGCTTGCATACCTGATCGTCTGTAGTGAAAGAGAGTGATATTCCACTCTGGCTGAAGCACTGACAGGAACTGTCTCAGGGCCCCTGGTCGTTCTGGAAACTCAACCTGGTAAATCTTCTCATGCGGAAGCTCTCCCATATAGCTGCGTGCCCTGCCTCCAACCAGATGCCGCAAATGAACCTGAAGCCACAAAGCTATTAGCATCTGGAGACTATGTGATGGTGTGCCCAACGGACGCAACATCTATTGCAGTATGGAGGTGTTGCAATTGATGTGGGACACACATGTCAACATATCAGGCAAAATGACAGACAGTCAACACCTCTGCAATGTGCAGCGGCGTCGCAGTCATGGCTGACATGATCATCTGCAGGGCAGTGCATAGCTACAATATGTTTTACATGGCCTAAATGGGCACTGCCTGATGTTTGGATGGCTGTGCCAGCACCATGCATATCAAAATTATGTGCACAAACATGCATAGCAGAAGCAAAATTATGTGCAATACATTTGCCACAGACAGCAGAAGGATTTGCACAATACCTGAGCTGCCTCAATGCCACTCAAGTCTTGAGTTGGCATGTTCTTGTTGTTCAAGCGCTGTATGAGGCTGCTAAGTTCTGTGGCATCCTTGATGCCCACACTGAACAGGATGTGTGCTTGTTCACCCGCTGAGTACCTGTAATGACATTTGTCTCATCACTGTGGAATGCAACACGTCTGCTTGTGGACAGATGCTGTCCGCAGGGACACTGCTGCTGAATGAGAAGAATGTCAGAATGCCTCGAAGCGTAGTCGCATGCAGCAAGACTGGATTGCATCAAGGACGCCTGAGTAATGCAAGTGGGCGGGTGCAAAACATGCAGCAGGCTCTCCATCTGTTGGTGCCAAGCAGCAAGACTAAATCGCATCTGATGGCGCCAAACAGCAAGGCTGCATATGGAAACTCGTCTTTTGGCGCGAAACTCAGCAGGTTTGCACAGCTCAGTTCTTGAAGATGGCAAAACTGCAGTAGATGCTGCTTTTGTGCTATAAGTGTCTACCTGTACTTGAACTCTGTGACTGACTGGTTGGTATCAGCCAGAGCGGTATTGATGAAGCCCCTGAAAGAGCCAGGCGTCTCAGGAATGGAGGTGGCTAGCATGGCCTCTCTCAAAGCGCCTATGTCTGCCAGCTCTGAAACCAAACGCAGCCTGTCAAAGTTCATGTTGGCCCCACTTGTGATCACCACAACAGTTTTGTCCTGCAGGTTGATGCGGCATATGTTAGCTGACATAGCAACAGGGACACATGTGTTAGAGGGTGTGACTGCGCGCTGAAGAACAAGTCAATGTCTCAGAAAGCTGCCACTTTGCTAAATGCTTCTTGATTGGCAACTGTCTTGACAAGTGCCTTGCAGCACGTTTTGTTTCAGCATTGAGCAGCAAGCTGTCATTTGGGAGTGAGGAGGCTGTACTTGGCCTCAATACAGATATGATAGGTTGTGCTTCACAATTTGTGCATGCCTTATCGCTGTCGATTACTGCAGCTCAGCGTCTGTTTTGGTGCATGATGCATGCTACACCCAGTGCCGACCCTGACATTGGATCGTTTGAGATATCTCATCCCCAGTCACTGCTACAGCTCAGCAAGGCAGCAATGCACAATGCATGCAAGTGCTGATGCTTCACATTACAACCAAGCGCATGCAACTTCAATTGCTGTACCTTGACATTGTGCTGTTTGAGGTAAGCCTTAGCCCCAGCAACTGCTACAGCACCCGCAGGCTCCAAAATAGATCTTGTCTCATTGAACACGTCCTTGATGGCAGCGCTGATAGCTCTATTGTCTACCAAAATGACACCGTCTACTAACTGCTGACACAAGCGGAAGGTCTCAGCACCCACTTGCTTCACTGCCACGCCATCGGCAAAGGCATCAACCTTGGATAGTGTGACACGCTTGCCTTGCTGAAGTGAAATAGCCATTGCGTTTGCGCCTGCAGGGACACTCAGGTGTGAAAGGCAGCATGGATGAAACACATGAGAGGCTCAGTCATGGCAGCAAATTGACTCTGACACTGACATTGGCAAATACTGCAATAGAAGTTCACAACAACAAGATTGTTTGCAAGTTGTGGCGATCTTGGACAAAGCTGTGATTGCCTTGCTGCAGGGAAATGGCCATTGCGTTTGCGCCTACAGGGACAGTCAGGAAGTACGGTCAGAAAGGACAGTCAGATATGATGGGCAGCACATATGACATTGTCCAGCCAGTCCTGGTCAAGGCAGCTTTTTGTGCTTGAAAGCAGCACGCTGCATGTTGCAGCTTGAGAGCTGGCAATGGCTTCTGCGTTGAACGGCAACACTCATGGTGAAGGCATGCCTGAAAGCAGTCCTGGTAGATCGTGGGGCCTCAAACAGCTGCAATACATGATCGAGAGCTTGACTGCAGGCAGACAAAGCAGCAATGAAGCTACCAAAGCTGCTAAGGGGCCTGAAAGGTGACTCACCTGATGGCTCAACTCTTGACATCGGGTTTCAGAGCTTTCACATCGGCAGCAATGCCAGCAATCAGGCCACCACCTCCCGTAGGCACCAGCACTGCTTTTGATGTCATACTGCAAAGAGGAAACTTACCTGATCTGCAAAGAGGAAACTTACCTGATGGCTCGACTCCAATGATCTTGACATCTGGTTTCAGAGCTTGGACATAGGTGGCAATGTCAGCAATGAGACCACCACCTCCCACAGGCGCCAGCATTGCATGCAGGCTGTCAACAGGCAACTGTGTATTGTCTGCTCTCGATGGCAGCCTGTGTAAGCAGGAAGATTACCTGAAGGCTCAACCCCAATGATCTTGACATTGGGTTTCAGAGCCTTGACATAGGCAGCAATGTCAGCAATGAGGACGTCACCTGCCACAGACATCACAATTGAAGCCGGGGTAACATGCATGTACTCAGCAATCCAAGTTGAGGAAACAGTCACCTGACGGCTCAACTCCAATGATCTTGACATCTGGTTTGAGAGCTTTGACATAGGCAGCAATGCCAGCAATGAGGCCACCACCCCCAACAGGCACCAACACTGCATGCAGGCTGTCCAGCTGTGCTGTAGTTAGCTGCCGCAGGATCTCTGTACCAATGGTGCCTTGTCCAGCAATGGTGTATGGGTCATCATAGGGCGCCACGAAAACCCTGCCCTCCTGCCTTGCTGTGTCCTGCAGACATGCAAATTGAGTCAGCATTCAAAGTGGTCCGCATACCCCTAGCAAAGCACGCAGGAGGTTTGCACCTTCTTTAAAGATGCAAAGAAGCATGCTGAGAGAGATTTTGACTTTGAGCAGAGCCAAATCAGGGTCTATTGCAGCAAGGGGGTTGGGGACTGTCATTTGCTCCAGGGTTTGTTTGACAGCTCAGATCATACCTGCATGCTGTTACAGGTTGTTCATGGTCGACGCAGCACTACTAGTAGTACGCTGTCACAAGTAATACTACCAAGCGCGGCACCCAGCATGAACACTTTGAGGCAGCATGCAGATATGATCTGCGTCGTCAGCAAGCTGATCATCAGGGACTGCAGGCTATGCCAAGACAACGGGTGAAGAGTCTTATACACAGCGCCAGGGCAAGCAGCTTGCAACATGGGTCTTGGTATAAGACAGACAGTGCTTGCAGCCTACAGGCAGACAGCAACAGGCAGGGCAGCATATTGTTACGGCTCACATTCGAACAACAAGCAATAGGATAGTAGCACAGCTGAAGGCAAGCAGGTCAGCAGGAGATTCAAAGTGACAGAGGTAGGCCTGACAAACAGAACCTGCGCTAGACACACCTGACAACTATGCTGACATGTGTATTAGCAAAAGAACAGCACAAAGACAAGGCTTATCATAACCATGTGGGCATTCTCAATGACACAGCGTTTTGCCACACAGCCGTCAAAATCTTCCTTTCCTAAATTTAAAGGTCGTCAACTAAACGTGCCTTATCACAAAAGCTGGCTTACAATCTGTGATTATGTATTCAAGCAAGACAGGGACCCATTCTGTTGGGGTACAAAAATAGAGTCATTGCGCTCGCATCAACTGTCATATTCAGCGTTGGCAGCACTAGAGTCGAAAGATGCAGCAGGAGCAGCAGCAGCAACAGCATATTGCAAAAGCTGGCATTGAGACAGGACAGTGTTGCAGCTCCAGGGCATCAGGTCAGCGGGGCATTCAGAACAGCACCATCCCAAGGCAGATGCAGCAGTGCCATACCTGAGCATAGCTTTGAGTCTCTGAGTAGGTCTCGCCAACTAGCTTGACTTGACCGCCCAATCGCCTGACTGCCTCGATCTTGATTTCAGGTGTGGTCACAGGCATGCAAATCACCGCTCTGCAACCCTGCAGTGGATGGCGGTATTGTACTCACAACAGCTTACACGCAATTGCTTGTGGCTTGGCTGTGAGCATGAGCACCAGCATGCGTGGCACTGCTCTTGATCCCTGCAGTGAGTGCTAGTGTGCAGTGTGTGGTTGACAATTTATGCCTTGATTGCTCCCTGCTCCCTGCTCCTTGCTGTTTGCTTGACACTTGCTCTCGTCAGGACGCTGTTCGTTATCTGGCTAAGCTTGTGCCTGAGATGCTGACGGTTGCCCACAGATCGAATGAGTGTGGTGGTAAAAACGTGTGCATCAGAGCAGATTGCTTTTGCACCATGAGCGAGTGCTGTCAAATTGCTGATGAGCAGGATATGCGCATCCAATCCACAAGCTCCATGAAAGCTCCATACACATCACTCAACATACCAGCTTGAAGGCAGCCAAGGCCACTCCCTGTGCATGGTTGCCAGCAGAGGAGCAGATGACCCCTTTCTGCCTCTCCTCTGCCGTCAAGCTTGCCATCTTGTTGTATGCTCCCCTCAGCTTGAAAGAGAACACCTGCAGACAATACAACCCCACTGAATGCTGTTCAGCTCGAATGTTGGCACAGTTCAAGTGGCTACCGGGATTGCTGGGGCTAAGATGACGGAGTATACAGCTTACAACTAGATCGCAAGTGTCACTGACACGCATCAGCTGCGCAGTCAGACGAGGCGTCAATTGGCTGCAGAATCATATGAGTTTTGTGAGCCTGATTGCCTTATTTGCAACATGAGGTTCTGGTTAGATACTTCAAGACTATGCTCTTGGGATCAAGCCCATACTGGCTGCAATGCAGTGCTTACCGGTTGCAGGTCTTCACGCTTCAGGAGGAAGTTGTTGCCAGTGACTTCTGTTAGACCTGCAGCCTGTTCCAGCGGCGTTTGCTCCTGCATCAGCATCAGCGCGTGAACTTCAGTGTTGTCATGCACTGCTTGCGGGCCATAACACAAAGTCTGCAATTGCAGCAAACAAACAAACATAAGAAGTAGCAGATTTCAGTTCGATCTGAAATCTGTAAGGTGTGTATATATATTTACAACACTGACCACTGAACATCATGCAATTAGAGCAGATGTTCTTTGTACCGCACGTCTGTATGTGTTGAACAAGACAGCATTCCCAGCAACGTCTGCATTCTTGTTGGGCTGACACGCTGGCTTTATGGATACAAATAATAGGGCTCAAGATTGTCCAAATCAGAATGAAGCGTACCGCAACATCATAAACATGTGCATTAAGGATCTGCCTCAAATAGCCATCGAGTGAATTCCTCCAGAGCATTTTTGCACATCCAGAGGGCCCCTGTACAAATTCGGCTCTTTGGAGCAAAACCCTGGCCATGTCAAGAGCTTGCTATGATGTCACAGCATGCCAGCCATCACCTGGCACTCCTGTAACGAGCATCCTGAGCATCTAAATACATCTTCAGGGGCATGATGAGCATTTTGCTCAACTTCGCTCAACACCCCACTGTCTAGAGTGAAAGACTCAGGATCATAAAACAAAGCTTTGGCTGCTGACGATGGCGAGCTCTGCTGCTGAGACGAAGACTGGTCGACCCGGAGTGCCTCTTGCTCTTTGCCGGGAGCGATGACCGAGCATGTCACACGAGTGCGACTTGATCTGCCAAACTTCTGTGGTGCTGATTGAGGCGGATCATGGCGGCCTGAGGTGCCTGCACCCTGACTGCTGAGTTGTCGTTCGCAGACCAGCTGCCTGCGGGGCTCAAAGACGTCGCTTCTGCTAGCTCCGTGAACAAGGTGACTTTGGCAATGCACCTGGCGGCCAAGCATTCTGCAAGCAGAGCGACTTGCAGATCGGTCACCAGGAGCCTACTCGACGTGAAATGCACCTGTTCTCGACCAAATTCGTTCAGGGCACCGAGCGATGCGCACAAACGGAGGCAGCGACAGAGGAGACAAAACGCCGGGTTTCGTAAAGTTAGTCACGGAAAACGGGTTCCGGTCAACACCTGCGGAACACCTGCAAGCACCGCCTGCTCAAGGATCCATGCAGAGCCAAAACTACTCAAATTTGCCTAGGCAAAACGTTGATTGGCAACAGTCTTCTGCGTTGATACGCTGAGCTCACGCCCCAGCTTGCCTCTCCTGTGATCGATAGCTACACATGCCACCGACGTGCCAGATCAACTCGCTGTGAGAGTGCTTCGCTACCAAGCTTATATCCGACGCCTGCCACAACCGCAAAAATGGCGCAACAGCACCTTGAAGCCAAGCTTGCAGATATTCAAAAAACCAAGAAGCCCCTGGTAGTACTGGTGAAAGGTAGATCTCAGCGGCACAGTTGCGTTCATGACTGCCCGAACAACTCAAAACGACATTCGTTGGCAGGTGCTGGCAAGGACAGCTCGATGATGGACATAATTTTGCGCACCAGTGGGCTTGCAATCCTACGAGATCAAGCTACCTTGTTTGTATTGTCTGCGTCAGACCAGGCCACAGTGTCAATGCCACCCATCACAGAATCTCTACGCAAGGCAGCACTGCCAGCAATCAGCACATCAGACCTTCCAGTGGTATCTTTGCCAATGAAATTGTTGCATTCACATCAACTTTCTTTTGAGTCTGGCTTTGATTCACTGCACTTCGTCACAGGTCCTGGTTTTGGACGCTTCTGGTAAGGCAATTGCAGCAACAAGAGGCTTGGTGACAGCAGGGGACCTTCAGCAGACTTTGACGCAAGCAGTCAGCAACTTCCATGCTCAGGTCAACAGTGCTGCCTTGTGCCTCTGTCCATGTCTGATATATTTGCTGGTGCCATTATGGAAGTTGTGGCACACTTGATCAGTGCATCTGTAGAAGTCCAGCATGTGTACAGACCGCTCTGCTCAAGAACAGTTGCTATAGAGCATGACTAGCATGCGTTTTTGGGTAGATAGACAGACCTCTGTCCAGTGTTAGCTCACATAGTCCTGCTCATTCAAGGGACACAAAGTCTGTCAATTGTGCCTGCAGATGGGCACATCACAGACTGCTCCTGAAGCACCAAGTGCTGTGCCCTCACAAGCTGGTCAATCCTTAGACGCTGCAGCAGGTAACAGACCAGTTGAATGCAGTCTGTTTATAACTTTGGGTGCTTCAACTTTCAGTGTACCAGGTCCAACATCTCCAGCAAGTTGTGCAGCGCAATCATGACAGCAGGAAAGGACTTGTGCCACAGATAACTAGCACCTTTGCTACAGCGCGTAACCCATGATGATTGTTAATGACTGCAGTCAGACGAGAGCAACCAAGCAAGGCACCACCTACCCCAGCTACCACAGAGTCACGTCCTGCACAGCCTGCACAGCGACCTGCAGCAGAGACTGCGACACAGTCCACAGCACAGCCAGTCATCGCCTCACAACAGGTACAGTGCCTTCTGTGTATAAGGAGTGAGTTTGATACCAAGGAAAACATCCTTGTATTGTAACTTTCTTACGCAAAAACACCCCTGCCATCAGAATGCGGTGATTGCTTTTTAGTTGATTAGTCCTTACATCATACATGTCCTAAAATTGAGTGTGCTTAACAAAACAGTATAGCCTCCCGCAAGCACAAAGTCTTTGCTCATGTAAGTATTGTCAAGTTCTGTCTTGTCAAAGTGCAGGCAAAGGATCAAGGCCAGAGTGGGCTTGGTAAGATCTGTCTGCCAGGGAAATCAACTTCTATACATCTGATGTGCAATTGTTGTTGAAGCTTGTGTGACCATGTGGTCGCATTGCAGGAGCAGACAGCACCTCCCATTCAGCCAGCAATCGACCCAAATCAGCCAGTCCAACTGCAAATCTATCTGCCAGATGGTCAAGCTTTGAGGTATGGTTTTGCATTGCTTCTTCTGACAGCATTTGCATTGCAGCAGGCTTGGCCTTCAAACGCCTTCATGCATAGGCTGACTTTGACCTGCACAAACTGCAGGAAAAGCAGCTTGCCTTTGAATACAAGCTTGTTTGGCTTGCACATGCTCGCAGAGCTGCTTGTATAGCACCTATGCCACCTGTGTGGTACCTTGTCATGCAAACACTCTTCAAGGCGCTTTCTGCTCTTTATGCTTTGAGGCAAAGTTTGGCTGAAGGTTGGCTGAAATCTGGCTGATGCCTCTCAGGTCAAGGTTTAAAGGATCCACAACCTTACTTGAAGTCCTCCAGTATGTAAGCCAGCAGATGCCTGAAGCAAGCAGCAGCAGCTACAGCATTGTCAGCTTGCATTTAGGCAAAGAGTTTGCAGATGCAGACCAGCAGAAGAGCTTGGCTGAACTTGGCGTGCCGTCGCTGACAAGCCTGCGCTTGCGCTACAAACAGAATGCACCTGGTGAGTAGATGCAGATTGCGCTTTGCGCCCTTGTGCTATGCATCCACAACCTGCATGCAGATCAGCACAAGAGCTTGGCTGAGTTGTGAGGGCAAGCACAGACGAGCTTGCACTACAAGCAAATTGCATCTGGTGCGTACACAAAGACCAAAAGATACACTTGGAGTCAAAAGCTGCCGGCACCTTTGTTATTGCACTACTTGCATACTCATTCAGTGTGGGTCTCCTGCATTGTAGTACGGGATACTGAATCAATAAGTCATCATACATGCATGCGCTGTTGCAACCATGTTCCGTGCTCACAAACCTGTTCCAGCCCTTGGCTGTGTCCAAATGAATAATCTAGCTGAGCCCAGTTGAGTCCTGAGCCTGTCAATTGACTTTGAAAACTGATCAATGAGCTTTCCCTGCAGTCCATTTAAGGTAATTGCCATTGCAAATGCACTTGTATCAATAAGCACACTGCATGCAGCATGTATGCAAGCTTCAAGCACACTGTAGAAGTGTGAGGACTGAGCAACTCAGTACCGTCTAGCTACCAATGCTTTATATCCCGTATGTGCTTTGTAACAGACAGCAACAAGTTACTCAAAGCTCATTTTTCCAGAAATTTTGCTTGCACAAGGAGCTCAGGGGGCACGTTTCAGGAGCAGCTGCTGCGTTTTTACAGACAAGCATGTGCTTTGCAGCTTGTGCTTCTCAAACATTCCAACTGGGCATTTGAAGCTTCATTTGACCCAAAATTGCTTGCACAGGCAGCTCAGGGGGGACATTTATAGAGCAGCTGACTCAGTTGCTGATGAAACTCAACCCCATGAACTTGGTGCGATGGATACTCGACTTGCTGAACCCACAGACTCCTACGTCAAAGCAGAGGAAAGACCAAGCAGCAGCTACACAGCAGGAGACCCAGGCATCCGGTAGCACAACAAGCAGACAGACTATTGTCAGCCAGGCTGCCAAAAGGAGAACAGCACTCCCTGGAAAAGTGCATACTGTGCATGATGCAGAGGATGAAAGCGAATCTGATGATCCTGATGGCAATTCATACTGGAATGGGAACTCAACCCAATTTGATGGGAAGGACAAATGAAGCGCTTCTGTCTGTATAAATAAAGCAGCAAACCAGGAATTCACCCTGACAACAGGGTGTGGAACAATTTTGACACGTGTCTGACTTGTGAAGCTACATCAAGGCACCTTCAACATTGATCTCGAAGCAAGCATGCAAAGTATCTTTTCCACTGCTGTCATATGCATCTTGGGCACACTGCCAACGTATGCTTCATCGACTTCATCATTTGGACGTTGACACGTCGCTCAGTCGTTTGCACCAGGCAATCAGCATGAGAAAGCAGTGTGTGGTTTTGAGGCATCTGTGTAACCTCTGGAATGCAACCGCCATGATTTGTGCGGCATATGCATCAGCTTAGTTGTCACAGTTACTCCCATGCCCAAGTCACCTCTGAGCCTCAACCGCCATGATTTGCAACCTTTGCAGTCTGAAAAAGATGCAATGCGTAGATAAAAACCTGAAGCAAACAGTTATTGGTGACATGCAACTGCAGTCGATGACTGTAGGCCAACAGCAGCATGTATTAGACATACAGTTGAGATGGATAGGTTTTGCTGATGCACAGCACAACGTATGTACAGGGATCTTGTCTTGGCAAAGGACTGTCTGAAACACCAAATTAAGCTGGAATACAACAGCAAAACCATTATTTCTACGCTGCATGGGCTGGCGTCAAAACACAAGACGCAATTGAGCGCTTGAGCTACATTGAAGACTTTGACACAACACTATCTGTAGGCAGACAATGCTGCTGTATGCATCGTGCTGCTAATGAGCGACTGCAAACATGGTACACTAGCATGAATCTGCAGAGACGCTGCACCTGAATTGACATGAAATACAAAACTGTTGCTGCACCATGCCTGCTACTGTATACCATAATCACAACACAAGCCTTGTGTGAAGCGCTTGGCAATACGCCGAGCCATTTGGAGAAAGCTTCCGTAGGTCATCAAGACGCCGATAGCAAACCAGTTGTGTTGCCAGGTGTAGGGTTGAACACTGTCACAATTTGTAGCTGTCCTGAAGAGCAATGTCCTGGCACCTGCATATGTGCAATGCAAACAATCAGGCAGACATTCTGCACAACAAATGCTGTGTCGCTGTTGGGACTCTGACTCTATTTGACAAGATGCAAACAGCACAAGAGCTGGCTAGGCCTGGACAGTCTTACCTGGCAAGTGAAGTAGTAAACGCCAGGGCTCTGGATTGTGGTTGTGTAGTTGTTGTTTGCTGAATTTGACATGGAAACGTTGGCCAACACAGCAGGCCCAGATGAAAAGGTGGTGGGGCACTGCAGTCGCAATCTTGTTCAGGACTGGCCACAAGTTCAGTTTGGAGAATTCTGCAGGGGGACAAGACTGCAGGAGCGTCACATGCAGCACGCTTTCAATCTTGAGCTTACCTGATCAGTGTTGAGTAGGTAGACGCCGTGAGCACCTGCATCATGGCAGAAACTTCAGCCCTGGCTCGGCCATGCTTAGCATGCATGCACTTAGTCGAGCGGAGCAACGGAGCGTAGCGGACCCACCTGGCCAGATGAACTCGAGAGTTGTTCCTACGGGGACTGTCACGGGTGCGTACAGCCTGCGCGGAGACAATCAGAGGGTAAGCTCGCTGGCGCACGAGTCATATGGTCAACATGGTCAAGAGTGCGAACACAGGTTTGCTCGCAGGACTCCACTCACATGCCGCGAACCCATGGATTGATGGAAAGGGTCAGCGCATTCTCAGTGCCGTTGCCACTGGTGGTACTGGTGGATGCTCCTTGCGCTGCACACAGACCAAATAGGCATGACGTTATGACCAGTGCGGTGGTCGCAAACTTCACGGCTGCCATGTCTTCAAGTATATGTGATCGGCAGGCACGCAATCAGCTGCCTTCCCCACACTTTGCAAGCAACACTATCGCGTCTCAAGGTAATGATTCAGCTGTCTCGATCGTTGAAGGGGGCGACCGGAATCTCAGTTTCTCTCAGAGCTTGCTCGTCTTGCTGTTGACTGGCTCACCCACGTGCAAGTCGAACTTTCCGTGGCGATTGTGCGCTTGGTTTTGCAGAGGTGCATACACTGCGCTCTTAGCAGGTGACGCCACAATGTCGAGCTCAAGTGCGGAGTATCCCAGCACCACCTTGCGAGTGAGCAACTTGGTCAGCTACGCGCTGCTTATCGCGGTCAACGTTGCTAGCAACAGTGGCATACTTGGACCAACCAATGCAGACATAAGCCAGCGCTACTCCACTCCACTGACGCCAGCCGGGTACGTAGCTCTTTCGCTAAGCACCAAAAATGCCATACAAGCGACGTTCGCCCTTCCCAGGCCGGCGAGGCTTATCGCTTGATCATAACACGTGCATGCGGTGACAGGTGGGCATTCTCCATATGGGGTTTGATTTTCACTCTCGAGGGGCTTGGCGTCATATATGCCGCACTTCCATACGGATACAACGAGGGAGGTTGGAAAGAACGCACTGTCAATGCCATAGGTCTAGTCCTTGACTGCACAAAGCAATTGCAAGGCCTTACACTGCCATCATGCATACAATGAGAACATTTGAAATTTGTGGCTTGCTTGCATGAAAATGCACACATGACATCCTGATTACCATTTGCGCCATGGACCACCTCAAGCGTGGACACAAGCAAGTAATGTATTGTAACGTAAGTAAAATAAAATCTCTAGTGCACATGCTCAGCAGTTGCCATGTTCTGCAGGGTACAGCTGGCAAGCATGTTGGCTGTTTGAGAGTCTGTGGCAGCTGGTCTTCATTGTGCAGAAACCCTGGGCCATGGTGGTCTGCATGCTGTTCCTGCTGGCTGCACTGTGTTCTATGCTCTTTGCATTGTCTCAGCTGTATGCGTGAGTCCACCTGAACCCTCCTTGCACTTTCATAGCCCATGAAGGCTCACCGCTATCCAACACAGATCTTTCAGATCCTCTTTGCTTATGAGTCACATGCCAAGGCATCCCTCTCTGTGGAGTTTGTAGATGTGCAAAGCTTGCAGGTTCCGAGCAGTGCTTGCTGCTGATGTCAACTGACTGTAAGCATTGCTGCAGTGACTGTCATTTGTCCTATCATGAAGCACAACGCAAAGCCTGGTAGCTACTGCTGCAGTGTTGCTTGCACAAGGCACTACTACATCTGCACATCGTGGATGTTGATATAATGAATCAACATATCATTGTCATGTTGTTGCAGGGTACAGAGGGCACATGGCACAGTTCCCAGCAATCTGCTGTACACAATCTTCTTTGTGCCAACCAGCATCAATGCTGCCTGGTTGAGCATTGCCAGCGGGCTTGGGGTGCTCATTGTGCCACTGTCTTACGGGCACACAGCATACCTGGAAGCTGCAGCTGCTATCACAGCTGCTGTGGCAACTGCGGCAGGTAGGCCAAATCTGTTCTGTTGCTTGTACGACAGAAGAGAAACGAAAAGTCAAAGGTGTGGGAATTCATTACAGGGGGCCCCTGTGAGCATGAGTAGTTCAGAAACAGCACGTTGGGTGCTTTGTCCAAAGTCCTGCTTTGTCCAAAGTCCTAACAAGTTGTGATACAGATCAAGCCGTGGCCCATCTGCTTTGCATTTTGACTGTGCTGCTCAAGCTAGCTACTGTCATGAGTACAGCCTGTACGATGTTGCTTTGCAAACAATCAATCAGAGGTTCCACCTACTTTCACAAACGCAAGCGCAGCGTCTTGGACTTGACAACACACAATGACACAGCACAGCATAGCACAGCGCAGCTGTTGCAATTCTTGATACGTGACGCTGTGTACAGGTGTGTTGACATTGCAAAGGGAGCAGGACACAGCATATGGGCTGACATTGGTGTGGGCTCTGATTGCTGTGTATTCCAAACAGAAGCACCTGCAAAGTGTTACGGTGGTGTCAATTGGGTGCATTGTGGTGCTTCTCGCGTCTTTGGCATATGCTGTTGTGCAAAAGCAACGTCAGCGCAAGTACAGTCCCATACAGCATAGCAGTCTTGAGGAGGCTTTGCAAAGCTGAAAACAAAAGCAGGCATCACAAAACCTGCATGTGGCCATGTTTGAGATTCAAAGACCACTTGGGCATGAGAGCATCTGTAGCGCCACCCACCGCTAAGCTGATGCATGCGCTGAACATAGCCGGGGTCATGGTCAACCCGGGTTGTGGCTTGCTCTTTGTTCTGTTGGATGCTGCATCACATGATGTCTAATGACAATCTTCAGAGATGATCCAGATAAAATTTGGCTTGGCAGCGGCTTCAGTGCATTTTCTGGGGTCACATTTGCTGCCTTTCATGAAGAATTACATGGTTCTTGATGAATGGCAGCAAATGTTTCCCTCGCGTGCATGCTACAGACATGTGTCATGGGTTTTGTTTCATTTCTCAAGCACTCTTTGGGCTCTGTAAAGATTTGCAATCTGGCCTGCTCCTTCTCAAACGGCTCGAGTCCCTTTTGACCCCGGCAAAGCGCTTTGAGCAAAATTTTGAGCAGATCTCATGCTTCACAGGGTAAAGATCTTTCATAGGGGTACCATCGAAGTCTGGCGGTCGTGCATCTTTTCATCAGCACTAGTGTGCTGACCTTTCAGCATGGCTTTAAATACACTGATTGACAGGGACCTGCTGTGCTGTCTGTACAAACACTAAACGGAACGAAAGATAGACAATAGCTGTGCAGCTAACTGCTAACCTCGTTATGGCAATAAAGAATCTAAGCTGCAACTCTAACTGATAGTGTACAAGAAAAGCACCAAAGCACACAGCGTTCATCAGACAGTCTGCTGTATGGCGACAGCCTAAGGAAGCTGCCTTCAGACTTCACTATCAAGCAGGTAGTGAATTTCAGCTATAATTGCAACCATTATAAATTGTGGCAGCTGCAATGTATCCCTGAGTATTGGTCACAGATCTATGATAACAGATATGTAACACATCGAGCTCCTCTAGGCTGTTGTAAGACACAGTCAAAGCTGGTGTTTTGGCATCCTGATCCGTCCATAAACCCCTGCTGTCATAATGGTGTTGACAGCCTCAAGCAGACGGGAGTCAAAGCTGTCATTTTGGCATCCTGGTTTGTGCATGAACCCGTGCTGTCATGGCGGTGTAGAAGCCCTCAAGCAGAAGGGACCAGCTCCGTGTGAACAGCTGCTAAGGCTGGTCTGCAAGACATTGGTACTTTAGACCAATCAAGTTGTGATAATCGTTTGCATCCTGTTTTGTCAGCATGCCAGATCTGCACTGCAAGCCATGCACAAAGCACACAGTCATCACAGGTTGCGCCGTGCTGTAAATGACAGTGCACTGGCAGTCATTTGGCTCAGGATTGGAACCTCCACTGCAGCGACTTGCCAAGTCAATTGAGCATCAGAACATGCATGTTGCAGCAGGCATTGCTGCAATGTTCATTCATTCATTGATCCGACAACATATGCATGTTGAAGCAGGCAGTGCTGCCATGTGCATTCAGCAATACTGGCACGCAGCAAATTCTGAGCTCAAGCTACCGCACAACACAGTTGCAGCAGCATTGGCAACGGCAACTGTAAAATCTATATCTGTGCAAGTTTGTGCAACATATGCATCAGCTTAGGTGTGGGTGGTGTCACAGATATTCTCATGCCCAAAAGACCTCTGAGTCTCAAACACTGAGCACAAGTCAGCAACAGCAGTTGACGTGGGCCACAAAGCCTTGCATCAAACTCAGCAAATCTACATGAGCTTGGGAAAATGAAACAACCCACACCATATCTGCTGGTTTACCAGTCTAGCCGCAACCAAGCTTCTGTCAAATTGTCAAAATGCAGTCTTCAGGCAACATGCAAGATGCACAGAACCTATCAAGGACTCAGCGAATCGCAAGTGTCAGATGTTTGCATACCTTTGTTTGAGGTGTAGTGCACTTTGGTTCAACCTGTCCTCAGGCCTACAATCTGTTCAGGGTGACAGTCTGCCCAATGGACTGTATCCTTGTCTGTTCTTGCTCAGCTGCGCTCTGACTTTCATCAGTCCTGCAACAGATAGTACACAAGCTCAAAAACATCAATGGGGTCAGGATTGAGACAAAAGTGGACTGTATCAGTGTCTGTTCTTGCTCAGCTGCGCTCTGACATTCATCAGTCCTGCACCAGATAGTACACAAGCTCAGTGACATCAGTGGGGATCAGAATTGTGACACAAGTGGACTGTGTCCGTGCCCATCCTTGCTCAGCTGTCTCTGATTTTCATCAGTCCTGCACCATGTAGTACACAAGCTCAGCACCATCAATGGGGATCAAAATAGCGACACCAGTGAACTGTATCCATGTTTGTTCTTGCTCAGCTGCGCTCTGAGTCTCATCAGTCCTGCACCAGATAGTACACAAAGCTCAGCGACATCAGTGGGGATCAGAATTGCGACGCAAATGGAATGTATCCGTGTCTGTTCTTGCGCAGCTGCACTCTGACTTTCATCAGTTCTGCAGCAGATAACACACAAAGCTCAGGACCATCACTGGAGATCAGAGTTGCGACACAAATGGACTGTGTCCATGTTTGTTCTTGCTTTGTTGCGCTCTGAGTTTCATCAGTCTTGCACCAGATAGTACACACAGCTCAGCAACATTCATGGGGACGCGTCTCATCAGGTCCATTGCATGGCAATGTCAGCGACATGACGGCGGCGCCAGGGGCTATGCAGATGCCGACACTCATTCCAGGGTAAATTAAATGTGGTATGATCTGTAGCTTAGGGTGAATCGTCAATGGGGATCGGAATTACACCCGTAAGTACCATGCAATTCTTGACAAGCCCCATATGACAGGAGATAAGCTAATGGCTGCCGATTCTGCACATGCCTGCAGTGGACTGAAACACCTGACCTTACTCTAGTGTTGATAGCAATTGCTTCTTTTGCTTTGCTCTACGGGATGAGTAGACCCAGATTGGTGCTCAATTGCCGTTGGAACTGCGTTGAGCAGATGCACAAGGTAGATGCCACTACAGTGAACTCTCGTTGTAAAGACACTGGATGTAAGGAACAATTCTGATGTAAGGACAACGCCATTGGTAACCAATGACTGCATTCTGACTGCAGTGGTCCCTCTGAGTAAGGACAATTTGATGTAAGGACAAATTTCATGTTACGCAAAGCATTTTTTACAAACAGATTTTACTGTACACAACCAAAGCATTGATCACAAAGAGACTTTACTGTACATTGACATTACACAGGTGAAGATTGCTTACCTCTTGAACAAGATGCACACACCTAGGGCAATGATGGACAGCAGAGCACCCAGCAAATTTGGTACCAGGACGAATAGGTTCTTGATGGTCTGCAGCATCACAGACACCATGCATCAGTCAAGAACAGAAAGTCCCTCTCTGCAGCAAATGCTTTGGGGTTTTATTCATAGGTTCCACTCGTGTGCCAATGTCTGCGACATAATGCCAACGTCAGGGTGTTGCGAATGTCGACGTTCACTACAATGAAATCAATCTGGTGTGGCTGTAGCTGAAGCTGTGTATTTGCTTTGGGAAGAAAAGCTGCAGCACATGCATAAACCGAGATGCTT
This sequence comes from Trebouxia sp. TZW2008, assembly GCA_002118135.1. Lineage (NCBI taxonomy): Eukaryota > Viridiplantae > Chlorophyta > Trebouxiophyceae > Trebouxiales > Trebouxiaceae > Trebouxia > Trebouxia sp. TZW2008. Next base: position 220,266 of record BDIU01000172.1, read on the forward strand.
GGCAGTCCACTGTGTACAAGGACCCCTCCGCCCTTCATGACCAATATAACTGGTTTAGGTTAGCGCATGACCAAAGTGGTTGGAGACAGTTGATTGCTTCTGTATTTAGTTGGGCCTGCTGAGCCTGCCTAGCACACGCTTATAATGAATGAAGGAAAGTGCATGATGCGTGAGGCTTGCACGCATGCTGCTTCTACATTCGAGCCTAACTCAGAGCACAGCAAGGATGAGTACACTAGTCAGGCATTGCTGGATTGGCAGAAAGGCAGGTGCATGAGGGGTTGCGTATACAGGAAGTGTACAGACGCGTGTAGAGCTTCGCAGACTTGTCGCGAAAGCTTGTAGATCGTGTAAAGCAGGTGCCCAATACCTCACGTTATATGCACATGTTGACTGTCCCAAACACCCAACAGGGGAGCATGCAGACATGAGCAGAGTGAATGTAGTCTAAGGGATGCAACAGATCGTGTATGAGGACCTCACTTCCCTTCTTGCCCAACACAAATGGCTTAGATTAGCACAGGACCGAACTTGTTGGAGACATTTGATTGCCCTGTAGCTACCTAGCCAGGCCTACGGAGCCTGTCTAGCACATGTGTAAGTTGAATGAAATGAATGAATTTGTTGCTGCTTTTGCTAAACGCTGCTGCTGTTGCTGCTGCTGCTGGATGTGGTGAAGCTGTTGCTGCTACTGTTATTGTTGATGATGGTGTTATGCAACTGTTGGCATTGTTGCAACTGATGCTGCTGCTTTTACACTGCTGATAGGTTCAATAGTTTTAAGAGAAGAAGTACTCACTATGCCATATATGCACCACATGGAGGAGCTGATCACACTCATGATGCTCAAACCAAGGTGAAAGGAAGCAGAATTTCTGCTGATGACAGCCTTGTACAGCGTCGACAGCGGGCTTGCAAACAATACAATCTGAGTCACGGCACCAGCCCAAGCCCTGCAATACAAGTATTTGATCAGAGTTTGAGACATATAATCAGAAGTGTTGGCTGGCCAAATCATTTGACCTCTGTCACTGTTGCCTCAAAGCAGCTTGCATGACTACGCAAAACTTCAACCATGTGGGATCCACGTTCAAAGCACAAGAACAGACGAATGCACAAGAACAGACGAATGCGCAAACCTGCAGGACTGTGATGGTTTGTATGTAACCATCATATTGTTTTCAAGATATTAGCATGATGTTTGAAGGGGCAAGTGGCATACCAGAGCTTCAATGTTGCATGAGGCGCTGCTGTGGACAAGACCATGGTGATAAGTGCCATCGAGCCCCACAATATAGTGGCTACTAGCATCAGCGCATTTAGGCGATTTTGCACCTACACAAGGGAGAATTATCAAATGAAATTGGAAATCTGATGCGCTCGCAGGCTACTAGAGATGAGATCTCAAGCAAAACGTTTTGTGTAGTGGCAGCATGAAAGGGCGTTGGTTCGATGCGGGCTGGCATCAGCCAGCAAAGTGCTCGAAGCAGAAGGCTCAGATTAGAGCAAGCGGTGCAAAGATAAGGCAACAGGAGGCACATAGATGTGAAAGTTGTACCTTCAGACTAGCTAGAGGATACAGGGAGAATGTGACCCATACGCCAGTAATCAAGCCTATCATGTCTGAAGAAAAGATGAACCAGTCTGTCCTGATCACTGCATAAACCACCCAGCCCACATGGTTCAGGACCATGGCTGCATACGGGGCTGGGTTCATTTCCTGCACCTCAGCATACTGGTAAGGCACACATATATGTGGTGGGGCGCGTTTGAACGCAACAGACAAGGCAGTCTCAGAACGACACTGTCAACTTGCACCAAGCATCGGTCGAATGCTTACGCCAAGGCGGCGATTGCTTCGGATGTGTGCAACTTCGCGAACAGGTGCAAGGCTGCGGGCAACAGATAGCACGACTCCAATGATGGGAGCAACAATAGCTGGCGTGACTTGATATGTCATTGTGACACAGACGGACGCGACAGACTCCGAGGCTGTCGCGGCGATGGGAAGCTCGCAGTTACAGATCAGGCTGATCAGAAGCGATTCAAGCCGCCCTTTGGCTTCGACGTCTTTGACTGCCGACGGAGCAAAACACTTGCTACACCCGCAGGGTCCATTTATCGCCGACAGTAAATGACACATTATGTGTCATGTTCGGATTGCCATGACTGATTGAACAGTCATACCTGAAGTTCAGCTGCTTGAACGCACAAGCGACCTTTGGAGACTCTCGGCGCGGCTGGCTTTGGCGCATGTGCATATGGCAAAGCCTGTCCGCATGCTGACGGCAGTGCCATTATAAGCGTTTTGCTCTCAAGCAAATTTAAAGGTGACAAGGAGACATGACATTGTACACATCAATTCTGTAGCTGTACATTAATGCAGGTATGCTATTCAGTGACACTGTAGACATGCTAGCTCGAGCACAAAGCCTGAGACGAAATGCTTTCGGCTGGCAACAACATGTCAAGTATGCAATGACTACCATGTTGCCACCCAGCAGTGTCAATCACGCTGACCCAGACATTTTACTAAACACTCGCTGTCTCGTGCAAGTACCTTATGCTGTCACAGATCCAGCACATACTTCGATCAGCTATACAAAGGCTGGCTAAAACTATTTGCATCTCACAAATTCGAGGTACCTTTCCTTATGCAGAAACATCAGTTACGTGAAATATCACAAGTCAGACAGTAGATCACAGAGCAATTCACACTGTAATAGGAGGGCGTCTGGACACAAGCTCCGTTATGATCAGTTTACAATGCACACACAAGAGATGTAAGAGCAGAACAATAGCCAGCAGCAGCCAACAATTCAGACATGCTCAACATGAGCATTAAAACCTCAGCAAATTTACAGTTCAGAAGATACCCAAGAACTTTCTATCTGGTGGCGGCTCAGCATTCTCTGCTTTGACAGTGTCTGGATCAACAGGCACATCCCCTACCACCACCTTTTCAGTATCAGATATCTTTCTGGACTCCTCTGCTGTAGCATCATGCCTGCTCTCCAGCTTGACTTTTGGCAAATGCAGCTTATTCGACACACTGCTGGCAGCACGCTTTGTCTGCTTTGATGTGACCTCTGTCTTGGCAAGAGCAAAGCCCAGCAGAACTGGTAGTAACAACCCCAACAGCATTCGCCCAGGACCTCTGCGCTGTTGCTTTGAGAGGGCTTTCCTGCGCCACTGCGTATACCTGCAATGAGCTCAAACCTTGCCTTGGCTTGTCATTACAGATGTACTGCACACTATCATGCTCATGGCATATTTGCATGGACCTGCAACAGGCTCAGACCTTGCGTTGATGCATCATATACATGTAACAACAGCATCTCTCATGCAATAGAAGAAATTATACTGCATGCCTGCATCCTCCACACCAGGCATGAAGCATGAATGCCTGGTTTACATGAGCAACATGAAGGTCTGGATGATGGTTTGACGGAATGAAGGATTGTCTGATGCTCCAACTTATGCTTTGTGTTGCCTGAAGTGTTTGCTCTCTGTTTGCTTACAGTAATATGGCTCTCCTGAATGAACTCACGACCAGACAAGGCAAGTAGACAGGCTGGACAAGGAAGAGTGACAAAGGAGACAGGCCTCACTGGCATGCCACAAACACAGGCAGCACACATAAATCATACATAATGATGTGTGTCCCAACAGCAATATCTCTGCTCTATTTGCACTTCAGATCAATTTTCAGGCAGCGGGAGGCAGCCCTGCAAATGAGACTGTGCAACAGATCAATCAAACTTGTAAAGGGCATGTGGTGATGCGCATCTATGGCATGCCTTGCATCTGAGCTCCTCATAGAGGGTTCCAAGCATCCTCAAGTTTAGACACACTTTCAAGCCACGCAGGAAAGAAGGGTGCACAGGGCGCGACAGACCTGGCTCGCCTCGCAGCTGACAGCTTACCACAGGCTTTTTGAATAGCAGCCGACGCAGGTGCAGCACCAGATAAGACACATCATGAACTCATGCAAGCTGAAGCCATGCAAAAGCAGCATTATCGACCATCTGAGCGACCATCTTGAGTGGTACTCTGCATAGATCATCGTACCTGGCATGCTTCGCAGCTGACAGCTGGTCACAAGCTTCCTAAGCAGCATCAGGCACAGGTGCAGCAGAAGGTGATGCATGCTGTAAACTTCACAGTGTGATCCCACGCATGCCAAAGAACAGTACATCATCTAAGGACTCTTTGAGTCGTGCACCGCACCTGGAACGCTTTGCAGCTGACAGCTCATCACAGGCTTCTTTGAGCAGCAGGAGACGCAGGTGCAGCAGGTCGCTGTGCTGAGGGTTGAAAGCCTCGCTGACTCCCCAGGGGTACTTCCTCTCTGGCCAGAACACTGCATCCTGATGGTCCAACTTGTCCTGCCACACAGCACACAGATGTGAACATCTTGCCATGAAGCATCTAAAGGTGAGCCTGGCCTGCATTTTGGTGCTGGTTGTGTGCTAGGCTTGGTGAATAGTTCTGAAATCTTGGTTGGTCCGTGCTAGTTGAGTTGATGATGTATGTATAGAAGATGCAACGCCGTTGAGAACCGTCTCTCTGGCCAGAAGACCGCATCTTGGCTCTCCAACTTGTCTTGCCGTAGATGATGTCAAAGTGAATATGGCATGGACCGTTGAATGAAGATATGTATGAGGCTGTTGTTTTGGGACGAAGCCTGGCCAAGGCTTATTCAACTTGTCCTGCCATACAGCATATAAAAGTGAGGAGTAAGCGCGTATTGATGCTGGCCGTATGCTGTTTACAGCTGTTAGCTTTTTCACACCCTGATGATACATGAGTTCGAGGTTGCAATAGTATGCAAGAGTAAAGCTATGGCGCTACACTGATAGGTGAAAGGCTTGCCATGGATTGAGTGGCCATAAAGTCAGAGCAATCATGACTTTTGACTTGTATGCACAGCTGAGCGTAGATGACAGCGTGCAGCAGACGCCTCAGCTGTGGGTGAGCATCCTCATTCATTTCTGCCAAGGACTTGGCTGCTCAACTGCTCAGACGTGCTGCAAAATGTGGGAAAGTTGCAGCAGATTCTTGACAAGTCAGCTCAGTCGACGTCCAGCTGTCTGACTAAGACACTGTACTTCCCCATGCCAGCAAGGTCCTTCACATTGCTCTGAGTGGGACACGGCCAACATTGTGACAATCTTGCAGCCACACAGCTGGACGGTAACTAGCTGAATTGCTCCACCAAGCTGTGGGTGAACTCAAAACGCTGTGATCAGGGCACTGGCTTGTCGCCAATCTGTAACCTGAGAAGTCAGTGGATTTTGTGGGAGAAGCCTTGCAAGCTAATCCTTGGGTGAAGGTTGCTGCCAAATTTACCAAGCTGACGTGCTGCAGTGATGAGCAATCAAATCGTGGTGCGTCAGTCCTCCAGCAGACGGGGGCAGTGTAAGCAACAGCTGGGCTGTTTTCATCGTACAAAACCTTGACTTCAGTACAGATTTGCATTTGGTTTGCTGTACTTGATTTGTGCGAGCAGCTATGGCGTCCAGAATGAGGCAACTTGGGGTAGCACAGGCAAGTCTGTCTTGCGCTGCATGTATCTACACCACATCTTATGAGGGTACAGGGATGGCCAGAACTTCCTACTGCAACTCACTTCACATGACCTAGTCTGGCAAAAGGGTGTCTTCAAAAGCAACTAGCAACTAGTCTGAAAAATTGCTTGTCCGTTGAATACGGTGATTGCCAATGTAGCTTCTGAGGCTTTTCTTTCTCTAAATATTTGTCAGTCAGCCCTGTACTAGCTCTTCAACAAGCCATTGGGCAGATGTTCAAAGCACACAGAGAGAGACATGTAAGTCTTATGCCTAAACAAGCTCCACAAGTACTTGCCAACACAAAGCTTGCATTCAAGAGGCAAACAAACCTGATTGAGATCATTGCTTGCCACTACCAGGAAAGGAGGCACTGTCTGGGACTGGTGCGATTGCAGCACGCCGGCCCTCTCCAGAGTGGAATCCTCAAATTGGAACACATTGATAGGTGCTGAAATGCCTCCTAGTGCTGCTGAGCCTGCAGCAGTATTGTAGTGCAGTTTCTTGTCAGTACAACGACTGTATCAGTCACAAAGCGAACTGCACTTTCACAAAATTCTCCTTACACGGAAGTTTCATTGCAGTGAAAATGCCTCCTAGTGCTGCTGAGCCTGCAGCAGTAGGGTTTGGCCTGTCATTGCCACACAGCTGCAACAGCTCAGCTGAGATCACAAAATCCATGCACGACAACAAGCATTAACAAATCAACCAAGTAAATAGGCTGCGCTACAACAAAGAACATCAAAACATCTAAGCAGACAGACTCCAATCACGCTCCTAGGAACAGTGGCTCCCATCACACGCAGGACTAAAACAAGATCATTGATGGTTGTTTCACTTTCCAGCACATGTGCTACGTTTGTGTGGCCTAAGTCCTATCTCAGCAGGCTGGCTTGTTCTGAGCATCGCGGTAAGGACGGTTCATGTTCAACAGTTGAACTTAGACAAAACAACTGACTGAAAAGGATAGAGCCTATTGCGTCTTGAGTTCTCAGGCAACGTCACCTTGTGGCTCTCGCAGCTGTGGGTTCTGCAGCTTGCGATACACCTCCCTCCTGTAGGTTGCTGCCTCTCGAATGGTCATTGTGTCAGACTTGGTCACAATGGGCAGGATGGGCACCACCTTGCCAAGCTCGGCCATGAACCTGAAATCAGCTGAGCTCATTGTTCATGGCTTGCAACAACGTGTAGCAGGACTGCAATGGTTGTTAACGCTCACTGCGGAAGATTGCTGTTCTGTTGTTCTGAGGTGTCAGTTTGGATAACAATGGGCAGGGTAGGGACCGCCATGCCGAGCTCTGCCATAAGCTTGAGATGAAACTGAGCTTGCAGGTCGTGTCTGGCAACGTGGAGAGGCTGTTTGACCTACGCAGTGTCTGTGGACGTCTGTCATGTCTATTGCTCACGGAGGTGTGACAAGTCAAAGCTCCACACAACTTGACTGAAGGCTGCTTTGTACACTGCCAGTATTGTTCTCGCCAATTTCTGGGGGACAAGACAAACTTGAGGCTTGCACAGTCGGCTTCGGCCAATCCAGCGCCATTTGACTGTGCAGAAACGGGTGATTGCAATGACATTCTGACCACACGTCTAGTGCTTCAACAGCATGCATCTGCGCAAGCTGCAGCAGCAGGCAGAATGTATATGATGTGATCAGCAGCAGAAATCAGGATGTTGTAATGCGGCTTGCTTACCTGAGGTCAACAGGGCGCAATCTGTGGGGTTGTATGCAGAAGAGGCAAAGATCAACCCTTGGGTCCTCGACTTCTGCCAGATCAACACCCCTGCCTTTGTCCATTTCCAGAGCAAGCCAGATCTTGTTCTGGCGTTCAACATACTGCTGCATCAAGTGAATGGAGTCCATGATGTTCAGGTTGTCTCCATAACCTGCAACAGGTGAGACAGCATATGCCACTTTGATCATCAAAACAACTCCCTTTGTCACTGACATGCTTGTCGTGACCCAAATCCATGCACACCAGTCAGGCCATGGTCGCTCTGAGTAAAGAATGCAGAGGATAGATCTGGAGGGTGCAAAGCAAGCACACTTGATCAGCAAGACGTTTGCAGCCGAGTGCTACAGTGCTCATATTATGCATATGGGACCTATCACTTGCTGTGAAGGATAGTGTGAAACAAGGCAAAGCTTGTGATGCTTAGCAGTCTAACCTGGAGTATCCTGTATCTTGTAGACCCATTTTACTTTATCAGCTGTGTCATCCCAGCTCACTGTGGTGCACAAGCTTTCAGGACTCTCAAGGAACTGCTGGTGGCTGGTAGCTGTGCCATCATGCAGTTCAAGGTCAAATCCTGGCACTGACAACAGGCACTGACAGAGTGTTGTTTTGCCCTGCAAACAGCAGTGCAGAACGCTTCACAGGTGCAGCAATGGCTGGGCATAGGCATGCCATATGCAATCGGTTCAGTGCAGAGCAAATATGTACCACGCCTGAGCTTCCCACAAGCAGTACTGTGGCAAAGCGCGAAGTCCATGGCTTGCGGGTGTGGTGCGGAGGCAAGGAAAGGGTGAAGCTCATAGAAGATGTACCAGGCCAGAGTCTCCGACCACTAGAAACTTCACGTAGCGCTGGCTCCAGGAACGATGAGGTTGCGGACGTCTTCGACCAAGCAAACGACCAACGTCAACACGTGCAGCGGAGTCTGCAGATTGCCTGCTGTTAGCAGAATTTCGCGAGCAAGACGTCCATTACAAAAATGCGTGACAACAAGGTGTCAACTGCACCTTCAGCCTGTCCGATAAACGCAGGATGCGTTTCACTGGCAGCTTTATCGGGCTGATCGTAGCTAGTCGAATCAAGGTCCGAGCTTCGCGCTTCTCCGTCTGCCATGCACAATGTCGGGCCGTTCACCAACACTGAAACCTGCCGGGATTGCTCGAGCTGGCAGCGATCGTGTCTTCGAGGCTGTGGTCGCAGCTTGCGCTTCTATACTTTCGCGCTGAGCATGACTCGGACCATTTCGCGACGTTGAAGAAGAGTGGCAGTCTACAGCTTAGTCATCTCTCTGCTTCGCCAGGCATTGCACCGTTTCACCTCCTTTATTCAGTACTCGGCGGCTTTGCAATAGCTTGACCTTTTGAGATAGTCGAGATCGAAGTGCCTCAGCCCTGGACTTGTCGCCATGTCGTCTCAACTAGTATGGCAGCTCGTCAAGAACAATAACAGCTTCATGCACAAGGGTTTGAACGGTGTGATCCTTAGCAAGGAGCCCGGCAACTTGTACAACGTTCACAACTACAAGTACTCCGGTGAGCAGCAATGTTACAGCTCGCCATGCACAATCGGAACCTGATTGAATGACCCATTCATGGAGTGAACTCATTTGACTGGCCGAGACACGTAACAGCAACATAGCCCTGAGCTGTAATGCAAGCTGCGTGATTAGGCACTTGTTACATCGCAGGCCTTTTGAACGACAAGGCTGTGCATATTGAGGGCGGCAGCAACGGCATCAAGGTCACAAAGTCAATCACTAAGCACAAGAACAAGCCAAGCAAGACCAGCAACAGCAGAACCAGCAAAAAGTCATTTCAGCGGGTCACAGCTGGACTCTCAAAGGAATTGGACGGATACCGACCAGACCTGAAGGTGTGCTTGTATGGTTGTCAGTGCATGAAGCCTCTTTGGTCAGCCACCCGGACTGCTGCACATGTGTGATTTTTGAGGAGTGCACATTATGTGCATGGAGATGCTGCATGAGCCACTCGATGTTTGGCATGCATGTCATGATTTGCATGAAGTGTGCTCTTACAGGCTCATGCAGCGCCAGCCAGCACTGCTAACCACGTTGTGCTATTCAGCACTAAACTAATGCAGCTTGGTAACCCTGAAGTGGTCTGATGTTGTGTCTTTCTACTTGCAGAAAGCAGCACTTGCACGCGCCAGCGCAGTACAGCGAAGCAGCAAAGGCAGCAAATCTGCAAAGAAGGAGTAGATAGACATGCACTGTCAGATGGAGATTGCTGAGAAGTGCTAAGCTTCAAATCTGCAGACTCACTCCTCTCAGTTCTACAGCTGAACATTCACATGGTTCTGTGATGTGAGGTGTTGCCACATACACAGCACATGTATGTGCTGCTGCACAATCGCCTCCTGACTGTGTCAAGCCCGTACGCCTCACCTCTAGCTGTGTAACACACCTCCCCTGCAAAGTCCCCATGTGCTGTTCATCATTCTCACGTGCATGCTATAAAACTTGTTGACCAATCATGCTTTCCTTGATGTGCATGCAATTGCAGAGCAGTGCTTTGGTATCTTTTGCAGTTAAAAAAGGTTGTATATGCGCACTTGAACTTCATGCGTGATGACATTCAACAACCGTCTCAGCTGGTGCTGTTTACCAAAATCTAATGTGTGCAGCATATACTGTCAGACCACTGTTGTAAAGAGTTATATCTTACTACTTGCAAATCATGTGTGATGGTAGTTAGGCTGCCTATAAGCTCAGCTGTATCTGCGTGCCCAGATTCTAAGCCCAGCTAAATCAGCTTCATGAACTGGATCCCCAAAAGGTGCCATATTTGCACTGCTTGCTCACTGTGTTGTGGGCAATGCTGGCACCTTCAAGGCTCAGGCAAGGCTCAAGGCGTATACTATCAAGAGCTAAGGGCCTGAAATTACTTGGTGCATTGCAGCAACTTTCTCAGCTGACAATAATATCAAATGCACGCCCAAGTCTAGAGTGTTGCAGCTCTTTTGGGTGCAGCACCTTAAAAGATGACTGCCACCTCTGCACGTTCTTTGCTGTTCTAAGCTAAAGCCGGGCTGTGATTGAAAAGGGACCATGTCTACAACTCCTGCTTGTTAGATCGCCTCTCTGCAACCTTGCGAGCATGGTCAAAGGCCTTGGCCAACTCCTTCTCTGCTTGACTCAACCTCTTGTTAGCCTGCAGCAGTCATTGCAGATGTCAAGACACATGCATCTGGGCAGCATGCAGTGCAACACTCAGTGCAGATCGTCCATATGCACCTGGAAGGCATGCAGTAGAGCAGTCAGTGCAGATGTTGCGCATATGCATCTAAGCAGCATGCAGCAAAATACTCCACATGCAAACAGCAAAGAGCTGTCATCATGGCAACAAACTTGGCAGCAGGACCAACCCTGCACTGCATTCCAACAGCAAATCAGCCAGTGATGTAATGCACCAGGCACAACTAGCGTTAGCATGGCACCCTCAGATGTTTTGATTGTTTTGGTTGTATGTGGTATGAAAGCAGACCCAGGAAATTGTACCTCATCTCTGGCTTTCTGTGCAAGGTCCCAGGTCTTCTTGGAGGCCTTCTGGTTGGAAGGAGTGGCCTTCTGGTACTGCTTCTGTGCTGCTGTCCACTGGGCCTCACCAGTCTTCTTTGCCTCCTCTAGCTGCTTTGAGGCCTCATCACGAGTCTGCATGATAGACAAGTCCCACAGGTCAATGATACAAGCACAGCAGCTGTGCTCAGAGGTCATGCATAATGCAAAGCAACAGCACGTTATGCTCCTTGCACAATGCAGCGAAAACTGTATTTAGGCACAGTATGTCAGTGAGATGACCAAAATGACTGCCTTTGTGCAAACGTGCAGTTTCACATGTGAGGCTTCAACTTTAAAGTGGAAATTGCTAAAATGTAGAGCTCCCAACCCTCCTTGAACAGCAGCATTTGTGAGAAGGTCTGTCATGCAATGTAGATGCTGTATCATGACCATAACAGCACTGCTGTCAGCATGTGAAGGTGGCAGGACGCTTACGCTGGTCAAACTATCAACAATGGACTGGTAGGTGCGCTTTGGGACACCAGATGCCTTGTTGCTGGCAGCAGCTGCTGAGTCACTCACAGCATCTTGGAGTCTCTGCAGACACCACAAAACACTCAGCTGTCTTTGTTGGTAGACCTCAACACCAATGCAGCTTGGGGCCTATGACTGAAAACGCACATGCTGCCACAGCAGCTCCCGCTCAATTTGTACCCTCAACTTACTGTCAGGAAGTCAAAGTGCGACAACCATGTAACTTGAACTGTAGACTGTCAAAAGAGAAGATGTAAAGCAAAGTGCATTTACTCTGTACACACTGCCTTCTGCTGGCTCAGACTATGCACATCATAAACAACAGTACAACAGCAAGCAAGCTGCGCTCCTTGCATCACATCAGCAAGCAGAGCTTCACCTGAGACACGTCTTTGGAGGTCTGGGTAGTCTCATCAGCACGCTTCTTGGCCCAGTTGGTGTACTGGCTGAAGTAGTCGGACAGGGCTTGGGCAGCATCCTTGACTGACTCCTTGGCTGAGTCATACGTGCCTGAGGCGTAGCCAGCTGCATCTGATGCTGTGTCTTGCACATACTGGGCAGCATCGCCCACAGAGTCGCTGGCTGAGTTGTAGGAGTCACGAGCATACTGAGCAGCGCCGCCAGTGGCTTGTCTGCCCTTCTGCTTGCCCACTGCAGCTGCGTCAGAAGCTGCTCCAGTAGCACCAGCAGCAGCTTGGCTGCCCTGCTGGGCTGCTTGATCATACGTCTGTTGTGCTGAGCCTGCAGCTTGCTTGCCCTTCTTGCTGGCTGCATCAGCAGCCTGGTTGTATGTGTGCTGTGCTGAGCCTGCTGCTTGCCTGCCTGACTTGCTTGCGCTGTCGGCTGTCTCCTGAGCATACTGCTGCGCTGAGCCAGCATACTGCTTGCCGGTCCTGCTGGCACTGTTGGCGGTGTCCTGGGCATACTGAGAGGCGTCATTCGCTGCCTGCCTTGCTTTGCCCTTGCCAGCAGCTGCTGAGTCCTGAGCATATGCAGCACCGCTGTTCACAGTGTCCTTAGCTGACTCATATGTGTCACTGGCGTAATCAGCTGCTGCGTCAGCTGCTTGGTGGAGCTTGCCCTTGCCTGCTGCTGCAGCATCTGAGGCGTACTGAGCACCTTGATTGAGGGAGTCAGAGGCAGAGTTGGCAGCATTGTTTGCCACCTTTTGGCCATGGCGGGAGGCGTAGTCAGCCTGCGTCTTGGCAGAGTTGTAGGTATCCTGTAGCGCAAAGGCATTGGAGGCAGCGCTATGAGAGTAAAGTATAAGGCGCTCGTGCACATCAACACAGTGCTACACGTCTATCGTTTGCAGAAAACCAGCAGAATGTGTAATTGACAACAGCAAACGCAGTCATGCACTTGTGGGAACACTTGTCTAACAGAACAATCAACAATGGACTTGACAGTCTGAGGGAGAGCAATTCTGCAGACACGAGGCTTCTATGCAGCTGCTGATTGCAAGGTGAGCTGTTTTTTGACCTGACATTGTTCAGGTGCAATCAACAGAACTTCATGCAGCAACAAGACCAGTTTTAGCATCAGCATCCCTCATTGGATCCGATATGGAGGCTGCTCATGCTGACAGCGAAGATCTTGTTGGATCCACACATGAATCATGTCTGGTTTTGCGCCAAACCTGTCACAACTCCTTTCCAGGACTGCAATGACTTAGAACACAATGCAGCTGGCCATGCTGGACTGATCAGCTGGTACAGAGTAGCACACATTTGTGGAGCACCGAAATGCAGGTAGCATGCTGCAGGCATCAATGAGCAGGCTACTGACCTCAGCATACTTGCCAGCCTTGTTTGCCTGCTGGTTGGCAGAGGCTTTGGCATCCTGGGCGTACTGTCCTGCGCTGTTACCAGCATTGTAGGCAGCATTGCCGACTGTCTCTCCAGCATTGGCAGCGTCATTGGAGTGACCAGAAACAGCATTCTTGACCTTGTCCCAGATGCCGCCTTGCTTGCCTTGGGCAGTGTTGCTGGCGTGGTTGGCAAACTGGCTGGCAGCATCTCTTGCCTGGTTGACTGAGTCCTTAGCATACTGAGCTGCATCAGCGGCTGCTGAGTTGGCCTTCTTGTTGGCGTTTGCTGCATACTGGGCAGCTGAGTCGGAGCCTGTGCGAGCATAGTAGTTAGCCTGGTCACCAGCTCTGGCTGCATCAGTGGATTGACCAAATACAGCTGTTTTGGCCTTGTCAAAAAAGCCCTTGTTGCCGCTGGCATGGCCAGCAAACTGATCTGCAGCACCCTTGGCGCTGTTGGCTGAGTCTGATGCATACTGGGAAGCATCACCTGCCGCTTGCTGTGCCTTGTATTTGCCTGAGGTAGCTGCATCCTGAGCATACTTGGAACCACTGTTGACAGCATCCCTGGCGTAGTTGTAGGCGTCGTCAGCAGTGTCCTGCACAATCATGACAGCACATTTCAGCTCAGCTATGCAGTGATGACAAAGTGTACTGAGGCGCAAACAGCTGCCTGCTCGTTTACAAACATACATGTTTTGTACATCATGCAGCAGAAACTGGCGTGACCACAACCAGCTAAAAGTGCTTTAAGAACTGAAACTGTGACAAAAGATTTGTGACAGTTGCACTGCAAAACAATTAGTGTCACAGTGTAAATGACAACAAATCTTTGCAGTGCTAATGCATGTATGCCTAAGATGCATGACCAACAGCAATCAAGACTTGCCTGAGCGTACTGTCCAGCAGCATTGACGTACTGTCCAGCTGTGTCTCCAGCATTGGCACCATCATTGGCATGACCAGTGACGGTGTTCTTCAACTTGTCCCAGACACCAGGTTGCTTGCCTTGAGCGGCTACAGAGGCATGGTCCACAAACTGACCAGCTTGGTGCTTCAAGTCACCTGCAGTGTTGCTAGCGTATTGGGAGGCGTCGCTGGAGGCGGAACCAAAACGTTCTTTGGCAGAAGACAGCTGCTGGCCTGCAGAGTCAGCAAGACCACGAGCATAGTCGCCTGTCGCATCACCAGCTGTAGCAGGGTGAGACGTAGGATCTCCAGTGACAACGTTGCGCAGTTTGTCAAAGAACCCTTGAGGCTTGCCCTGCGCCCTGTCAGAAGCATGCTGGGCAAATGTACCAGCAGCGTCCCTTGCGTCGTATGCACTATCACGAGCGTAATCAGCAGCATGACCAGCAGCTGCAGATGCTTTGTACTTTGCATCTTGCACTGCTTGATTGGCTGAGTCAGCAGCACTACGAATGTATTGGCCTGTAGTGGCGCCTGCGTCTGCAGCTGGTGAAGAGCCAGTGAGAGTGGATTTGACTTTGCTCCAGATGCCAGGAGAGCCCTGGGCATGTTCTGTGGCATGCTGAGTGAATACACCAGCTGAGGCCTTTGCACTGTCATAAGTGTCAGATGCATATTGCTTTGCCTGCTGTGCTTTGTTGCCAGCATACTGTCCAGTTGCAGCACCAGCTCTGGCAGCAGACTCATGGGAAGGAGCTGATGAGCCAGTGAGTGTGTCTTTCAACTTTTGGAAAACCCCTGGACCGGCTGACTGGCCTTGAGCAGATGCAGATGCATGATGTGCAAACTCGCCAGCGGCTGACTTGGCTTCATTGGCATAATCGCCAGCTTTGTTGGCAGCAGCATTGATGTATTCACCAGTAGTGTGGCCCAAGTCAGCCGCTGCGCTGCGATGTTGTTGGCCTGTCAATGTGTCTTTTGTTTTCTGCCACAGTGTGTCACCTGTCTGCGGCTTGCCTTGAGCAGCATTTGAAGCATGGCTGGCAAAGGTCCCTGCTGCAGCCTGGGCTCCAGAGGCATACTCTTCAGCCCTACACAGCAAAAGTGAAGATCATGCCGTCTTACAAACTTGCCAAGCCAAAGGCTTGAGGTATTCAGAGCGATCAAATGCTCATGGCCAACTTACTTAGCTGATGCGACGTCTGCTGCGTCAGCTGCAGCTGCCTTGGCCTTGTCAACCGTACTTGGCTCCTGCACGCAGCAGAATTGTTTTACATCTCAAACGACAGATCAAGCTGATTGATGACCATCGAGGTGCCGCCGCCTCGAAATGCATACATGAAGTTCTTTGTCTCAGCAACCGCTACTGTCAAAACTCCTAGTAACACAAGTCAAGACAAGCAAGCCAGCATGCGAAAGACTTGCGCTGCTGTTCAGTGCGAAAACGTGATGACCGCCAGCAATAGATCACGGCCATTTCGATCAAATATTACCTGCTTAAAAAAGGACGCAGAAGCTCCCTTGCAAACAAGAAGTGCTGCTAGCACCAACAGCAGGCTCGTCCTTCCCGGCCCCATGTTTGCAAAATCTACAAGTCAAACTGTGAGTTTTCACGATCGGTGGGTACCGCTGTTGTTGCCGATCAGATTTTCGCACGAAGTAACACCTGCGTTGTCAACGCTTTTTTGTAGTACGAAACCAATGTTGTTTGCCGCGTTGGCTGCGCACGTCGCTGGCAGATGCTGCCTTGCATGCACAGTCGGAGTCAGTGAGAATCTGGGTATGGTCCTACGTAGACTTGCTCAGCACGTGAAAGTATTGCTGTTGCTGACTGTGCCGTTTTGATTCCCCGCCTCCTGAGCCCCCAGACTCGAGCAGCCCGTGCTGGCGCGTGAATGCACAGATTGGCTTCTTGCACCTTGCCGCAGTGGCACCCTTGCTTCAATTATTGATGATGAATGAACAACTTAGGCTTGCATGCTTTCAAAAGGCAATGGCATAAAACCTGGTGATCTGAATTGAGCAATTGCAAGATGACAACGCTGTTCTGAAGCAGCTGAGACATCTCCCGGCACATGGAAGCATCTGTGCCTCATCTGATGCAAGAAGTAGCTTCTGAATCATGATTTGAGCAACATGCCAAACATACCCATTGCAAACGTCTTGGCTAGCAAAGTTGTAGGCGCAAACAAGATTTGTGCAAAACCTGTATGGCTATGCCATGCTGTGGCAGCATTCCCTGTCAGGGCTGCGAGGCTTGTTGTTAACTTATAATGCAGGCGCAAGACATATCCCAATCTTCCCAAGTGCACCTTATGTCAAGATCTCCTTTGCGCTGCCATTGCAATTGCTTTGCTGCACCAAAAGCATTCAGTGTTGCTTTGCCAAAAGCTGATAGAAGGCTGCCGGCGGAATTTCAATAACATACTGTCACACAGGGTATGCCTGCACCAATGTAACAAAGGCCTGCACCTGCACTCTTGCAAAATCGAAACACTGTCAAGCGATCATCTGCTTCAGTCACAATTGAGACCATTGTTGCAAAGCAGATGTCCATTGTAGCTGGTTCCACAAACAATGCTTGTTCCCCTGCACAGCACACAATTGCTGATCAGCAAGATGTGACAACACTGCATTCCTGGTCCAGCACATAAGCAGTGCTTGCGTTGGTCAGTTCTGATTCCAAAGATTTTGCTCTCCAGCAGCGACCTTGCCAGCACCAGCCCTACGGCTTCATCCCACGCCATACGATGAAATACAAAAAACACCTCTGCAATCATGTACTCAGCATCACATAAGGCATGGCATCAGAGCAAGCATGTCAAACCAATTCAATTTGCTTGTGCAGGCATTGGCATGATCAGCTGACCTGCATGCTTGTTGACAAATGCAGCGTCTTTGCCATATGAAGCGAGGCTGTAGCAATATACCACAGCTTCAGCTTTAACAAGGTTTGCCATTACCCTTGATGCCATTTGACGTGCTTGATCCAACTAACATGCCACTTGCTTGTGTTACAAAGGCATGCAGTGTCATGGTGCATGCAAAGCGTGCAATACTGTTGATGTTGAATGAAACATTACATGTTCTGTATGCCAGATTTGAAGGAGAAGAAGGACAACATGAATGCAAGGTATTGAAATGCACTGAACAAGCAGCTTCTGCAGAAGAATGCAATACATGCTGACACACAATTTGGCACAAATGACTGCTTACTTATGATGCACCCTCATGATTGGGTTAGACAGTATGCCTTCACCTGAGACCCCAGTGCAAGCAAGTTTGCACTCCTTGTTCTGTGATTGCAAGTCTCCCTTGCTGCGTGACTTGGCACGGGGCATTGGCTCAATAGGCCTTTGTGAGCAAGGTACCAATTATGGGCTCAAAGTCATCTGTGACAGTCTCATTGTCACAAGCGACAGGTGTCATTCTTAGCAACCTCAGTGTCAGAGATGTCCTGCTCAGCTGTTGCCAAAGCAGCAAGCCAGGCCCTGTTGAGTGGCTGTCTGACATGCTGCACAGCTGCAGTCTCTTGTTGATGAAGAGCACTTGGAAGCTGCGACTGCTGCTGCTTGACATGTGTGGCTAACATGGCTGTTCAGTGGCTTTGCTGTAAACTGCATCTTTCTCTCAGCAACATGCACCTGGGCTGGGACATATTGCTCCTCGAAAGGTGTATGATGACGGCTTGGCTGATGATACCGCTTATACTGCAAATTCCGCAGACACAACACCTGTAGCTGAGTTGAGTCAAAGCTAATGCCTGTTCACAGTGTGAATAGCACTGGTCTCAGCTGAAGTGACGCTGCTTGCTGTTTGTGCTGGCATGAGTTCCGAAAGCAGCAGCTTGCGCAAAGTGGAACTGCGTTTCACGCAACTGCAGGGCTACTTGTAGTCCCGATAGTAACAAATGCATTCAGCACTGATGGCATGGCTGCTTCTGAGAACTGAACAGGCTGCACCTATGCAGCTGTGCAGAAAAAGATTGGTGCTGATCATTCAAAGGTCCCCTCTGTGACTGGCTTGGCATGCAGAGCGAGCCTACCCTGCAGCGACAACAACTCGCATCGCCTCATATGTTTACGCAACTTGCAATATTTGTGTCAGTACCCATGGATGACTGATGACAACAGAGTGCTGGCAACTTGAGACTTCAGGTACTGCTTTGTCAATGCAGTAGAATGCAATGCATCTCTGCGTGCATGCGCTGTGGACTTACTGTGTACTCCTTGGCTCAGACAAAGCTCCTCAGTGTCTGCTGCATGTTTGCTTGGCGCTTCTGTACCAATTGCTGCACTGACAGACAGAGCCAAAGCAAGGCGTATGTCTTGATGGGTAGTAAAGATGGTTGCTGACGAAGCTACAGGCGTGCCTTGATTGGTTACGCTGCTGCTTATCTGCCCAACAGCAGCAAAGTTGCTGCAAGGCTGTCAGCTCTCAACGCTGCATGTGGAAGCTGTGAAACAGCTGATTTAACTAGCTGCTTGCTGCCAACATTCTGTTGGGCTTTTGCTGCTTGTCGCCAGCAGCAAGGGCAGGGCCCTTTTGAAAGTCTTCGGCATAGGTGACTCAATGACACTGCCTCTTGAGGCTGACACTGCTTACGCACTTGTAGCCAGCCTTAGCTGCACAGCTAGCCAGCTCCTGCATTGATTTGTTCTTCTCTGACTTGCCAAGCACTCAGACTCAGCTTGCCCGCGTGCTGTATAAACTTGACTCCAAGGCTGCAGGTTTAGTTTCAACAAGGCTGTGATGCCAAGCTTTGGCACTTTGGTTGCATAGAGGCATTGATTCGTTGGTATTGATGGATGAGCTGCACTTTCATTAAACCTCTAGAAGTCATGAATTTGCAGGAAGACTCCTGAACGCAAAGTCTGGCTCTTTCTCGTGCAACCTGCCACGGCACAATCTTGTATGTATGTTGTCTTGGCCTCAATTTGGGTTGCGGATGTGTTGCGGATGTGTTGCGGGGCATCAGCATATCTGCAGAGCGTATCCGCAGCAAATACGTTGCGGGTATGCCAACGGGAGAACATCTTCCTGTATCCTGCGAAGTCACGGACTGACCTGACCGGTCAAGCAAATACTGAGGAGCCGTTCATGTTTGATGCCAAGTACCAACAGTGCAGAGGTGTGGGTGGGCTCAGTCTTGCTCTTCGCACAATCAAAACATCTTGAGCGAGGAAATTGCAGGAGCACAAGCAAATTATTAATGTCAGGAAGCTGTAGCTGAACTTAAACAGCCCCAGGCTCACAGGAGTCAGATGAAGCACAGCAAGAGCATCTTCATGTTACATTTGAGTGCTCCCAATTCTACCTGATCATGCATTGCGGCACCACTCTCTTCAGCACTGCATAATCTCAAGTCTTGAAGCGAGATGGTGTTACAGTCTGTCCTGTATATGCAGTATAACACAGGGGCTGTGTCTCTTGAGCGTGCATATGTATGTAAGCATCAGATTGCTTTTTACAGGCATACAGGTGTACAGCACGTGGATCCCCTGTGGCTGCATGTGCTAGCCGCGGAAGCCCTGCATAATGCCCTTCGCCAGGCGCCCTCTGCCTGCCTCTGTTGGTTCAGGACAGTGCTAATTAATGCCTGCCTTGCTTGAAGTCTTGGCTGTACATGCAGGTGTTGGCCATGGCAATGACTGCTTGTAGACACACCAGCGTCACATAGGACTGTGCCCCTTGTGCATGCTGCTTTAATATGGCAACCCCGTTCGCATGTTTCAAACAGTATAGCACACTGTCTGTCCAAGGTGAATATCATCAGTGTCAATGCCTTTGTTGACACTGAAGAATGGCCTAGTCCTGCTGTAGAGTTCAGACAGCTTTGGATCAGCACTTGAACTGCTCTAAGTCCATCTGAAACACAGCACAGTGAAGGCTCATTCTTCACTCCTCAAGGCTCCTCAAGAGGGCACTCCAAGTTCACAACACAGCATGGCGCCTTGCAGCAGGCTGTCTCACTAAGTTTGGCACGGCCGTGTGGCTGTGCATCTTCCCCTGCACAGTAAGTCCGCACATGCACTGTGTGGATGTCCGGCGCTGTCTTCTGGCTTGCAATCGAGTGAGTGAAGGAATCTTTGATGTCTTAGCGGACACAGGCTGTGACATGCTTGTCATGGCACAGGCAAGCGGCATCTGTATCCTGGCACATAGTGTGCAACAGTGCAGGGTTAGGTCACACAGTGACTCTTGTACTGGCAGGGTTTGTACGGGCTATGCAGCATGCTGGCTAGTAGTCATAGCGCAGGCAATGACCACAGCACGCAGTTGAGTGAATGCAATTGTGGGTTCTCACAGCCATCTACTGGTCATTTGCTGTGTGTGCGATTGGCGTGTGTTGTACTGCACCTGTAGGGGCCTGATGTTCGCTGAGACACAACAGGCAGTACTCATCAGTGTCATCAGTGCTCATTGCTGCAAGCAAAGTGCAAAGCAGATGCCCGTCAGGCATCATCCCTGCATCAAGGCTGTTCAGCACAGCTATTGCGTTTGCCATGCGCAAAAGCTCCAGGCATGCCTGTGCTGCATCTCGTCAACTATGCTCAGACAACAGTACATGCCAGACTTGTTCACCTCTGTGGGTGAAAGTCTCTGCAAGACTGATTCTGCGTTCAGCATTGCCCCAACATCAACCTAGGCATGCCTATTATCTGATGCAGACTGTTTGCCCATCACATGCCTCTGAGAAGCACTTACAGTGCGCTTGTATTGATTGCGTATAGACACTGCCTTGCTTAACGAGGTGTCTCCTGATCTGGCAGTATCAATTGATTGTGATTCTGCGCGTCGTCACTGTACTGTGATGCTGCAGGGCTGCAGATTCTCTAAGTAAGATGCCAGTGGGATACCCAGGACACGGTTTTGGCAGGTGTGCACAGCTGCAGCAAGTGCAGCAAACCAAGCAGCATTCATGCTGCTCATTGTGTATGAGTAGCACCACCTGCTAGCAGATTTGCTGTGCGGGCATGAGCTGCCCTTTGCATTGACTGTAGACGCAGGACGCATTTGACCTTTTAGCTCATCTAAATGGACTGAACACCATCATTATCAACTTGACTGAAGGCATGAAATGCCTAGCATTACATGTAAACGTGTACAGTGAGTGTGAACAGTGCAAATCAGCTGAACTTTGGCACCATATTGATGCATTAGAAAGCTCTTCAACCCATTCAACGATTGCCAGGCTTGTTGCAGCTATGCTTGCTCACACTTGCAAGGTCTGCTCTGCCTTTTTTTGACTTTCCTGCTTCACTAGCTGTCGCTGCTCTTAACATTGAGCAGTTTGTCGAAAATTCCAGTACAATGCAACGGTCTCGTTGTCAGGGCGCAAGAGCACAACAGCAGGGGCACTCGACACCACATGTGTTTCGAAGATGCTGGCAGCTGCAGGGACTTCAGGCCCAACCTGAGTTCCAAACTATTGATAGCGCATACGCTACCGCTGGAAGTAGTGGCTTGCAGCAAGTTGCAGCTCTGCAACTCAGGCATGAGGACGCCATGTTCATGCAACTGCATGTCAGCTACACTTCCAGTCCACGTTGGAGCACATGTGCGTGTGCAGCAACTGTATTGGTTTGAACACCAGCATGTTGAGTGCTCGCTGCAGTTCATGCAGTGCTGATTATGACGCGTTCAGAGTTGTACATGTAATCATCCATGCAGCACTGTGAACTGTAAACACTTCAAGCCCCTTGCCAGCACAGCTGTGGCGATTATGCCTGGCCAGCAGTTGCCATAGAATGCAACAGCGTTGCACAGAGAAAGGACAGTTATGTCGCATGATGTCTGGCTGCCACCATGTTCAACTTGGAAGTGAAATGCTCAGCAATGAGCAGCAAACAACTGATTGACACATTTTTTTCCATACGGACTAGCACAACTGTGCTGCGCGCTCTGCAAGAGGGTTGCAGGTTAAATGACTGAGTGTGCATTGATGTATATGCCAAACACACAGACACCACACAGGTGTGGTTCACATCAGTTGATTGCGCGGCGCACACAATTGTTACAATAAGGAGTATCTGTCAGGCTGTATGGTGAAAAAGGACAGCATTGCACCTGCCCTGCACTGCTTCATGCGTTCTCTGAACACTCACATTGCGGAACTAGGGTAAAGAATGATATGAGTAGACTATCTACAAGTTCTTCTTGACATCCCTCTGGGCATCCTTGGCTGTACCCTTGGCGTCACGGGCAGCGTTGTCTGCCTTGTCTGATGCCTTGTCGGCAGCCTTCTCAGTGCTTTTCTGACTGCAACACACGGCAGGGTCAACACAATGAACATGGTTGATACCAGGCCTTCAGGTACACAAGACACAGTCAACACAACAGACATGGTGTCACGAAAATCGAGGTCAACAGACAATCCAGCAAGAAAAACGGCAAAATGGCGCTGCAACGCAAATCTGCAGACGCGGCACAACAAAGCGCAGGAAAGCTTACGCGTCCTTGGCGCCACCCTTGACAGTCTCCTTGGCGTCCTTGGCGCCGTCCTTGATGCTGTCAGCGGCGTCCTTGACGGCACCCTTGGCATCCTTGTAGGCATCCTTGGCCTTGTCGCCAAGGTCCTGCATGTCAAACTCGGTCAGGGTGGAGGTGATCGGTGATGCCAATGAAGCCTGATGACCTAACGAAGCCGTTCGTGCAACGAGCTATTGGCTGCGGCCAAGCATGCAAGCATTGCTCAAGCGAACAAGTACCTCTGCGCGGACAATCATGCTGCGGCGACCAGCAACGCGGGCTGCAGGAGCACGGAAGCTTCTGATGGCGGATGGGCGTGCAGCACGGGTCTGCACGGCCACGGGCCTGAAGCTTGTGCTTGTCATTGTAACGGCCTGCATGTTGGCGACTTGTTCGAGTCTAGCAAAAACGGTATCGAAAGCTTATCGGTGTGTGCAAAATCTCGCAGTAGGTATGAGTGCTATCTGCTTGTATCGCTAAAAGGCGGGGTGTCCACAGGTACTGAATTCAGCTTCCTATCAATTGCCGTTAATCTAAATTTAGGTGAGTCGGCAAATTGTAGTGACCTAGCCAATCTGACAGTGACTTTGTTCACGTGCGCCGAAACGTGACGGTGCTTCTCCTCTGTCTCAGTTGCTGACGTGGGCAGTGGCCAAAGGCAACAGCACTTCTGCAATCGGCGTGTGTATGCTTGTGTGACAAGTTGTGTCTCTGACAGCCCGGCAACATTGTCGATGCGCTCATGAGTCAATTATTTGCCTCACATCAAGCACAGCCGTTGTCGTTTGATGCTAAGCCTTTTAACAAAATCGCTGAGAATCATCTGTTTACACTTGGTTTTGAATTGGCAGTACGCAATGAGGAGGTTTTGCTGCACCTACTGCAGGTGCCAAGTAAACTTTGCAACACAATTCTGAGCTGCTTGCCCTGTGGTCAAATTGAAAACCAATGCTGAATACTACTGCTGCTGCTGTAAACACACTTTGTTGTGCTGATCAAAGAATAGCCAGGGCACACCACAGACTGTAAGTATGACTGCATACAGTCAGCAGCCACGTACACACCACAGCTATTTAACTGAACCATTACTCAACCCAAAGTCACTTTGCTTGCTTATGTAATGTTGTCAACTGCAAAAGAAGCTTAGCTCGCAAAGAAGGGTCCTTGGCAGTAAGGCCACGTGTGGCTAATGTAATTGTGCTGCTGGCATGCTTCTCTACACCACGTGCTACCATGCACATGTGTGCTGCCTCACAAGTGACAACTGTACCTAAAGCCCCTGAGACCATTTGGACTGCATCAGCCAACTGGTTTGTCAATCGTTCTTGAATCTGCAGACGGTGACTGTAACTCAACACTATAGACTTGACTTGCTCTACTGTCAGCTGGACTGAACCTGGGCCATGAAGGACGGCTATGTGTGCCACACCATGGAAAGGTAACATGTGGTGTTCACACTGAGACGCGAACTGGACATGCCATTCTTGTATCTGAGAGCTGCTGCACTCCTCAGGAGGCATGTCATTTGCTGACTGCATGTGCACATCACTGGTGGTTGCAGCTGTTGGATGTGTCTGCATGAGCTGCTGATGGAAATCTGGCATTGGCTGCTGCTTGGCACCAGAAGTTGACGCCAGAAGGAGCTGTACATAGCGCTGTGGCGTGCCTTGTAACTCCTGCAAGTACACAACAAGCTCAAGCAACTGCCACTGCATTGCAAGTTGACCATGCAGCCCTTGAGCTTCACTACTGCAAATTCACAACACTCAAAAGCAACTGACACTGCACTGCGAGCTGGCACTAAGCAACAATGGAGCTTGATTCCTGCAATACACTAATGTGTAATAGCAACTGGCATTGCCATACAAGCCGAAACCAAGCCATTCTTGAGCTCGGCACTGTTCATGATACCCGTACGAGTAGCACAGCAGTCATAGCTATGTGCAGGTGGTGCAGCAATGCACTTGATTACCACCAAGATATGTGCAGAGCAAGTGAATGGTGAATTACACGCAGCAGGCAATGCATTTGCCAACCCAGTGAGTAAATTCCTACCAGCCTGTCTACATCTTCCCCAATTTCTTGCAGTATGACCCCCACAGCCGCCTCCATCTCTCCAACTGTACTCTGCATGGCGTAGTCATCAGCTTCCATGCTAGAAGCCATGTCCTCAAGCTGAAACTGATGGACAGAAGCTACTGTGCCTGAGCCGCCGTTTCTGGCAAAAATACGCCTCGACCCTGTGCTGGACATGAATTGAACATGGGGCTGATGCCTTGCAGCTGTTACGCTTGCTGAATGGTGTGACGCGCTGCTTGAGGCATCTGGTGACTGCAGGTTGTTGCTGTCTCTGGGCACTCTGGGCAAGGCTGTGGCTGGGACAGGGATGCCATGGAGCTGAAGCATGCACAACAACTCCTGCAAAATAACTGTTGTTGCCATCTGAATTTGAGCAATGAGAGCTGCTGTTGTGTATGCATGACAGCAGTGAGGTAGCTGCAGAAAAGACACAGATGCAACATGGGCAAACTACCTCTGAGCAGCTGACATGTTGTTCACTCGCAATCAACTATTCTTGGCTGTCAATCATGGCAAACACAAGATACAACATACAATATACAACATACAACATACAAGACAGGTATGAAGCTTGCTGAACAAGCTGACTGCTAAATGCAGCTGGACTGCATGACAATTAGGGTATGTCGGCACAAAGACGCAGGACTTATACAATGCCCATTGCAGCTGCCTTCCAGCACAGCAAAAGTTTGCATTGATCTAGTAAAGATGATGAGCCTTGCCTGCATACAGCTGCTTGACACATCTTGGAAGCAGCCAGAGGACGCAGAAGACACAAAGAAGTCTGCTTCTGGGCCATGCGCCAGATGCCTTGCTTCCATGACAATTGCAGCACCCTTTGGAGCCAGCTCCTGTTGCAATGCCACTAGTATCTGGTTGGTCAGGCGCTGCTGTGACTGCAGCTGCCTTGAGAATAGCTTGGTCACTCTGGCCAGCTTGCTCAAGCCTAGAACAACGCCGTTGCTGGGGACATAAGCGACGTGGCAGCGCCCATAGAAGGGCAGCAGGTCTGCTTCGCTGGTGGATGCAAACTCTATGTCCCTGACAATGACCATGCTGCCATTGCCATCTGATACTATTGGCTCATGGAAGATAGCACCGCCCAGGACACTGCATAGCAGCGCAGGTGTCAGTCGCAACAGACTGGTAAATGAGAGAGGATGTGCTGGGCCAGAGAATTGTTCAGATGCCATGACACCAACCTGTGCAAATCCTGTTTGTACCCGCTTGAAACGTCAACCCAGGCTTTTGCAACCCTCTGCAAAACAAAGGCAAGAGTCAATTCAGCAATGCAGGTTGCTGCGTTTCGGGCTGTCGTCAGACAGACTGCGCTGCTAACCTTAGGAGTGTCTCGCAAACCCTCCCTGCTGATGTCCTCTCCCACTCCTGACAACAAGACTCTGACCGCGCTCTGAAGCCTGAGAAGGTCGGCTTCCGGGTATATATCAGCCGTGGTGATAGACGCGCCAGAGTCCTCGGTCGACACTGCTGACGCGCCCATGAGCCGTGCAGTCGGGGCTTAGCGCTGTTCGGCTACCTATGACACGTCGATCTCAACAAGTAAACCGCGCCAAGCCGCGCTTTGCGATGCGAGGTGATCAGAATCTGTGCGAGTTGCCGCAGCAGTACCAGCTCAGGGCGCTTCGCAGCAGTAGCGACGAGCTGAGCATCTCATTGCTTTGCGCAGGAGGCGTGATGACATGCAAGGGTTTGGATGCTAACATGCAAAGCATGCTGGGGTTCCATGTGGCTCAGACCTCACCACAATGCATGTTATTGCAAGCGCATTATTGTTTGCTGGATGCCGGGCGAGAACATGCTATGCATTTTCAGGACACCAATGTAGCGAGTGATAGACGTATACTTGTTTGACCAGATCTGGCAAAGCTGAAACTTGTAGTGCACATATGCATGCATTGCAATCAATTGCACCTGGCACCCAGGTGCATGAGCTCCTGACACACCAGGTTCACGCGAGCAATGTTTGTGTCAACGGTAGTCTGTGAGTTGAGTCTGGGTCAACATGCAGGACCATGGCAATGTAGCAGATGCTGCATGCATGCATTACCATATGCATCATGACATGCATGGCAGTCTTGTGTGAGCAGCAGGCCTGGGACGGCAAGCATGTATGACGGCAGCCTGCAAACAGGAAAGCAACATCTGCAGCAAGGGGTGCAGGCAGGCACAAGGTGGGGTACACAAGCCAGGGCCCCCTTTGCCCCCTTAGTGCAGTTTGAACAGCCTGCTTAGTACACCGAAGGACCTGGGATTGCAACTTTCGTTTGTACAAACAGCGAAGCTCCGGTGCATGCACATAGTTCATGAGTGACGACTCGTTTGAGATGACAGACTGCCTTAAGACAGCCAGGAGTGCGCTTGAGCAGAGTTTGATCGAGAGTACCGACTACGATCAAGTGAAAGCAGCCTTCTTACGGGCGCAACAGATCAGAGCTGGCCTGGACGCTGGCTTCATACGGCAGGACGACTATGAACAGATCAAGCACACTTTTCTGCAGTCTCTGCAAGGCATGGCAGTGACGCCGAGCCCCAGCACTCAGCATGGCTTTCAAACAGCTGATGGCAGGGCAGATGAGCAGCACGCTGTGCCTGCTTCTGCACCTGCGACACAGCAGCCTCAGCCAGGCAGCAGGCAGAACAATCGTCAGTCGTCATTCACATCAGCATCAGCAGCACCAAGTGCTGCACAGTCAACAGCACCTGCACAAGCAGCACCATCAGGGCCTGTCACAGCAGGTGCTGCCACAATACCTGCTGATATACCAAAGATGGGAGGCAATAGGCCCAAGCAACCACAAGGGGTAAAGTCTACGCTCTGTTGCAATGTGCCACACATGCAGAGGAGTCTTGAGGGTAGCGTGACAATTGGAGCCCTTGACAATCTGTTTCTGTTGCAGACATCCATGAGTGGCATAGCAGTTACAGAAGATGCTGTCAATCTGTACTACTACATGAAGGCCAAGTCTGTGGTATGCGCAATACTCACCTTTAGTGTCACCACTTTGCCCAAGTCATGTGTAGCTAAATTTGGGCATTTGACATGATTTTATCCTTGCAGTACCGATGGGCATTGTGGAAGCTGAACGACGCTGGTAATGAGGTAGGTATTGCACCTGGCAGTCATGCAAACTCTATAAAACATATCAGCTGTGCTGTTCAACAAGTTTTGCCTGTTTTCTGTGCACAGGTTGTCATAGCAGGGGTTGGTTCCAAAGACTCACAGTTGAGTGAGCTTCTGGGATACCTACCAAACACTGACTGCAGATATGGAGGTCGGCAATCTTGCATGGTACACTGTGTGGGTGTGCGACATGTGGGTGTTGACTAAGATTGGGTTTGATGTCTTGCAGTGTATGACTATCAGTACATCAACAGCGATGGATGTGTTTTTAACAAGCTGATCTTTCTGAACTGGTAAGGCTTTGAACGTTTTGTGCTTGTTGTCCATTTGCTGCTTCCCATCATACACCAACGGTATTTGCCACAAATCTCATGCTGAGGTCTAGAATTTCAGCATACGCAAACACAGTCAACTGATGTATGTTTGTTTGAATCCAGGGCTCCTGACACAGCAAAGATCAAAGCCAAAATGATGTATGCGTCAACCAAGGACTTTTTCAAGGGTCACCTAGATGGTCTAAGCATTGAACTGCAAGCCAATGAGCATGACGAGATTACTGAGGAAGCAATAGGCGAATCTGTCAAGTCTGTCATCACTAGACAGTGAGCTGAAGGGTTTATTCAGCAGGACATCTTGACATGTGGGTTTCCACCAAGTCACACCTGACTGGCAGCAAAGCTTTTCTTGTATCATCTGACCAACAGGGCAGTCTGAACCCTGACCAAGACTGACACTCGTTCTTCCTGTTCAATTCCATTGTGATGTGTTCTGACTTTCACGACACTGAAATGTGCTCTGATAAGCTCTTCCCACAAAGTGTTCAAGTTCCCACAGTGAGAGAACCATTTGAATTCTCAAAGCAGAAGTTATGCAGCCTAATTGCACTCAACCTGCAGTGTTACATGACAGCTTTCATGGTCTCAAGCTGGATCTTGCTTTGTCTAGGATGTCTTGCTTCATTCTAGGGTAGTTTGGATGGCTTTTGAGAACCTTGTGACACACATCAACTGCATCCACAAACCGACTGGCCTTCAGGTAGTTGAAGGCAAGCTTGTACCCAATTGCTGGTGATGCTTGCTGCTCAAATCTCCAAGCTCTTTCATAATGCTCAGCAGCATCCTGCAGGACAGTGTGTGCTTGAGTCTGCTGGCACTGCACGAGTCTGGAATCAAGCTTTTCAATGCAAGAAAAGCTGCAGCTTACCCCGAGGTCCAACAACAATTTCGGCACATGCTTCAGCACATACCTTGTATGCCTGCTCCCTCTCCAATATTGAGCCCAAGCGCTCCCAAGCCTTCCCACATGAAGCGTTGTGCTTGATGCATTTGCGGCAGAGGTCCTGCATAGCAAAATGCTTGACTGAAAACGCATGACAATGTTGCAAACAAGCGTCTTCTTGGCTGAGCAGCATGGCTCACATTGTTATTGTGTATCATGTATCTGGTGGCAGCTGATTGCACAGCCAAAAACAGCATATGCGACACAAAACACGTCTGCTTGCAAAGCTGGTTTTGAACATTGTCCTCTTGTAAGAGGTCTCATGCAGCACCAGACCAAGGTCGTGCTGAGCCACTCACTTACCTGTGCCAAATCAAATTTGCCACTCTGGATGTAGATGTCAGCTAGCAAGAGCCAGGCTCGCTCGTATTGATCTGCATCGTCTGCAACGTAGGGGATCTTTTGTATATGCTTCAACTGATTTCTGCAGCGCAAACACCCTGTTGTTGTCTCACAGCAGCAAGAAGGGAACAGAAATTCTGGACTCTGGCGAGCACAGCACTTAGTGACATTGCCTGGTTTGATTGCAGTTGCATTGCTGCCATCCAGGGGAACAGACAAAGGCTCTGGTATTAGTCTATGGCTTCACAGTTTGAATGCTTGCAGTTCCTGGCTCATTCCGGCTGATCTGTAGGCATGTCATGCATGCCAGCTACACGCTGAATTACAAGCATCACCTTGCTTTGGGTATCTGCTTCTTGAGCATGAAGGCTGAAGCCAAAGCCAGTAGCACTGGCACACTCTCCCTATCTTGGCCAGCCAGCTCCAACAGTTGCTTCAAGGCAGACTCCAGATCATCCTGTTGCCCCCTTGCCATCTCAGCGTAGCAGCTGAGCACCTACAGCATTGCCACTGTAGCTTTGTACAAGCCTTGCCTCAAGGCAAAGCTGTTTTGCAAATCTTGGAAATGTGACTAAGATTCAAACAAGTCTGTCCAACAGTCTTTGTGCTTCAAGTCAACAAGCGTGCATGCTTTTCCACTGCTAACGACATGCAGCTCACAGGAGGTGCCGTGCAGGTACACATCTCCTCCAGCCTATTCTGTACTGCGTACTGGCAACAGCACTGAAGCAAGGAAGGGAACCACCCTGTGCTGCACAGCGACCGCTTTAGTAATATGTACGTCTGCAGACGGTCAGGCAGAATGAGCTATCAGAAATATATCAGGAAAAGTTGCAGTGATTACCTTGTGTTGTACAGCAACTGCCTCGGTGACATGTACATCACTGAGCAGCCTCTGGGCAGCTGCAACAGCCTCCAGATTGGCTTGGAGGGGCTGCTCACTAGGGCTGTAACCCTGCTCTGCCTGTGCCCAGAGAACCTCGATCTCTGGGTATAGATAGATCTCTGCCATCTGGAAGGTTGCTTGCGCTTCCCTGTATACATACATATTCAAGCGTTCACAGCTGCATAGCATTGCGCTTGCCTGCATGTATGCACATCCAAACGGTGATGATTGCATACCTCAGAGATCACTGCACTGAACAAAGATGTGGATCTGAGCTTGAGAGGCCAGCTTGCTAGCATGTCATTGTGTTTGTTTGATGCAAATCAGACTGCATCTTAGCTGATGACAGATGCAGGCCAAGCGACTCAACGCTGTTCAGCTCCCACTTGACTCAGGAGAGGCATATACACAACTTTGCCTGATGCATCTGAATGGGTGGCTCAGTGATGCAATCAAACAGATGCAGTACACAGTGCATGGACTCCACTGAAAATGGCTTGCTTTCGATCAATCAGCTTCAGTACATGCATACACAGCGCTATGCAATTAGCATGCAGACAAGTAGTATGTCAATGAATGAAAGTGAGTTGGGTGATGTGAGTATGTTACACAGCATGTATCGTTTCAAGACTTTCAGCCTGCTAAGAGAGGGTTAATACCAGTGACTGTCTTTTCTAGCCAGGTTGAAGGCCTTGAGGGCAACCTTGTGATTGCTGCAGTGCCTCTCATGAAGGCCTTGGCAGTAGTGCAGTCCTGCAAGCAATCAATCACTTTGCACACGGTGTGTGTCTGTTGCTTTGATTTTGTGTTCTCCTTTGCACACTTCCAGCAATTGCTGTCATCACAAAGGCAGCTTCATATACTTACATAGGCACGTCGCAGCGTAATGCTTATGCAATCATGAACTCTTTTTATTGCGGTCCGGAGGCAAAGAAGCATGCTGTGCAGACATAGACTAGCAGAACTCCATATGGCAAAAGAGGCTGTGCCACATGATGCTGTCAGACGTTGCGTGCTTTGCACCCTATTGTGCTTCATCTGTGCAACATACCTGCAATGCCAGCTGTTCTGGTGGCATGCTCCTGGGCAGGGTGAAGGAAATCCTGCCTTTCCTGCTTCTGACACTAAGTAGGCACCATGCTGTCATGCAGCACATGTCAAGCAAACGCATACAACTGCTTCATCTGTGCAACACACCTGCAATGCCAGCTGTTCTGGAGGCATGTTCCTGGGCAGTTTGCAGGAAGCCCTGCCCTTCCTGCACCTGCCCCACCCTCCTCACGAGGATCAGCAGCTGCGCTAGTGCCATGTAGTTGCTGGGCGACTGCTGCAGCAGCTGCTCCAGCTCTTGCAGAGCCTCACTGTACTGGTCCTGCAATTCAGCACGACATGTTACTGTAATTTTCTAGCTTTTTTTGGATGTTGACTGAAAGTATTGAAATGTTTGGGAGGAATCTTTGCTATGGGCAAACAAACTCAAGCTTGACCCATATGCACAACACATTAATCATTCACCTGAACTCCAATCGGCGCCTTGCCTGAACAAAGTTGTGACTATGTACAAGAACTGGCGATGGCATTTGTAGCTGCTGCTGCAATCTGTGCAAATCTTGTGTGCTGTGTTGCTTTGACTCAGGCATGAGGTTGCTGTACAGCAGGCATATGCAGTGTTGCTGCTTTGGCTATTTCATGGGAAGATGTTTGCGAGACAGAAGGTAAGACCAATGCTTGGTGTGGCAAAGTAATTTGTTTGGTGGCAACAGAGCAATAGCTGCTATACACAGCAGCATTGCAGCCAGGTTCTATGCTATCGAGTCCCTTTGCCATGAGATTCATGCACAGAGGAAACAGCAAACAATGCAGACTCAGGCGATCGAGGCCAGAATTTCATGCACAAATCGTCCACAAGCTGCAGTGGACGAGCAAACTTTGAGTCAGGTGAAGCAAGATCTGACCTGTGAGCAGTGCAGCTGCACCATCAACAGCCGAGCATCGACATTGTCAGGCTGTGATGCCAGAAGCTGTGCACAGACAGAGCGGCCCGCTTCTACTTCTCCCTTATCCAGGTGCAGCTTGACTAAGGCCAGGGCTGCTGCAGGATGCCCCTCATGTGCCTGTACAGCCCCCTTGTAGGCTTTGACTGCCTGCAAAGAAGAGGAATGGGGTTGTATTCAGTGATGCGTCATAATCTGATCAGCTTTCTGTTGGCTGGCGTACAGACTGGTTATAACTACATGCATCTCTGCTGCAGTTTGCTCATGGGCAGCAACAAGATCAAGGTGCTCTCCCAGACCCGTGCTGGGATAGACAGACACAGAGACACACATACAGACAGACACAGAGACAGACACACAAACAGACCTGATCAGCTTTCTGCTGGCTGGCGTACAAGCTGGCTAAATCTACTTGCATGTCTGCTGCTGTCTGCTTGTGGGCAGCCACAATGTCAGGATGCTCTCCCAAAACCCTGCTCAGCAACCCCTTTTGTGACTCCAAAGCCTGTTTCAAAGTGTCCTCATATTGATCCATGTTGCCCCTGCCCTGCAGCACACCAAAGCTCACATGACCTTAGCTAGTGATGTACAGTGAAGTGTCACCGGGCAGCCAGATGCTCTGCAGTCGTGATACCACAGTAAGTCATGTTCTGAAGTAGCTGCTGTTATGCAAACAGAGAGCATGGAACACACAAGGTACAGGACAGCTGGCCTTGTGTTCAAACAAATTACAGGACAGCTGATGCTATGTACGCACAAGGGACGGGAGAGCTGACCTTGTGTACTTTGGCCATAATGGCAAGGGCTTTGACAGCTGTGGCCTGCCTCTCAATGCTGTCTGCACCTTCCCTGCCCCGCTCCACAATGCTTTGCAGCACCTGCAGGCAAGCAGGTCAGGAACTGTCCTGAGTTTGGCACAGACAGACAGACAGAGCAAGTGCGAAAGATACACAAACAAAACGACAGATAAACAGCCAGCGCAACTGCAGTAAACAAACACACCAACAAACAAACAGACAGACAGACACTTTTCTTCACTGTCTGCCAATGCCTGTAGGAAAAATTGTGCCAAATGTCGTTGAGACCTTGACAGACATGAATATGTCTCCATCCGTATATGCACGCCATTCTTGGAGCCAACGCATCAGGTCAACCTTGTTTGAGCTGTGGTGAAGCTTACTCAAACCCAAAGCCAGCGATACAACATGGCAATCAAAAGCAAGTGGCATTGACCTGGAATGCCAAATGCAGTCATGGACACTGCAGTGACCATTACAATTTGATGCCAAATGCAGTATCAAGCTTGATGACATGGTCACTTTTTCAGCGCTGTCCCAGCTCTTCAGACGCAGCAGCAACTGCCCCAGGTGCAGCTGGAGACCCAGATTGGCAGGGCTGTTGCGCACAGCCCTGTGATAGTAGTCCAGTGCACGCCGGTACTGATGAGTGGACAATAGAGCAGCTCCAATTTGGGCTGCCAGATCACCGTCCTTTGGCTGTTGCTCCAATGCAGCTTCTAGAGCCTGCATCGTAGCTGAGAAATCTTTTTAGCAGAATCGCAGGGTTCCTGCTGCAATACTTTTTCACAATCAGCTAACAAAACCTGCAACACCCCTCTGGTTTCGTTTGCTAATCTGATGCCTGCTAGTGCTGATGAATAGGCACCAGCACAGCTCCAATCTGAGCCGCTAGATCACCATCCTTTGGCTGCTGCTCCAATGTAGCTTCCAGAGCCTACATCACAGCTGAGGAAAACCTATCCAAGCAGTATTGCAGGGTGCCTGCTGCAATACTTTTTCACAATCAGCTTACAAAGCCTGCACCATCCCTGTGGTTCTCCTTTGCTGATCTAGTGCCTGCCAGTGCTGATGAGCAGGCACCAGCACAGCTCCACACTGAGCCGCTAGATCACCATCCTTTGGCTGCTGCTCCAATGTAGCTTCCAGAGCCTACATCACAGCTGAGGAATACCTATCCAAGCAGCGTTACGACAATTTTATGCCTCGGTCAGCTCACAAAGCCTGCACAAGCTCTGTGGTACATTTCTAGTAGTCTAGTGCATGCCAGTAATGATGACTGAAACAAACCATACTGATACTGCGCTGCCAGATCGCCATGCTTTGGCTGCTGCTTCAACGCACCTTGAAGAGCCTTCGTCACTGCTGCCCACAATCAGAAGAAGCATACAAGCAGACACTCAGCATTCCTGTTGTCCAGCTGTCAGCACATAGCTGCGGCCATAGCTGCTAAAGCCTTAGAACAATACGCACACCTTCATGAGGCCTCCAAAGCTGTTGCTCTCTCAAATGTGCTGCAAGCCGCCAACAAGTGCACAAAGAAACAAGTCTCAAGTCAAAACTTGCCTTGATGCCTTGCTCTGGCTCCTGTATCTTCATGAGGGCTGCCCCCAACAGGCGATATGAATCGTAGTCCCTGTGCTGCTCAGCTAGCTGACTGTAGCACTGCACATAGGCGGTAGGGTCCCTCTTGTGGTGCAGCTCAATGTTGGCTGCTGCTGTCAGAGCCTTCAAGAAATGCGGGGAGTGCCTGTCAATGCTCCTGAGCAGGGTGAGGGCCGCCTCCACTTCACCCTTGGCTACTGCTAGCTGGCTTTTGGCTACTGTCACCAGTCCCTGCTCAGCTTTGGCTGGAAACTCCCTGCCAGCATCCTCAAGCACCTGCGGCACATCATGTTGTCAAGGCATGCACTGCAACTTGTACAGACATACGACATGAATGCTTGTCATGGCCCCTGGCCACCGCTAGCTGACTGTTGGCTATTTTGACCAGGCCTTGTTCAGGCTTGCCTGGAAACTCCCTGCCAGCATCCTCAAGCACCTGTGGCACCTCACGCTGTCAAGGCGTGCAACCAAGATGTGCCATGAGAGTTGTCAGCTGTTGAGGGCTGGTCCACTTCACTGTTGAAAATTGCCAGCTGATTCTTGGCTGTTGTCACCAGTCCCTGCTCAGCTTTGGCTGGAAACTCCCTGCCAGCATCCTCTAGCACCTGTGGCACTCTTGTTGTTATGGCGCGCAGTGATGCTGATATAGATGTGAATCACCAAGTCTTGTCAGAATTGAGGGCTGCCTTTGTTGCGTTACAGCCAGCTGGGTGTTAAGGCAAAGGGCTGATCTGGAAGCGCTGCAGAATGTATTGTAATTGCAGGAAGCTAACCCTGAAAAAGCTGGGACAACTGTTCTTTGGTATTGCTGTGCTATAACATCGTGAAAGATGCATTGGTCTGTCAGCCAGGACAGGTTGGCATGTAGCGTGATATGACCAGTTTTGAGTGTCCAGCAACTGCAAACAGCATTCATTGTGCTGAAGATATGATGCTGTTATTGAGATCACTACATCAATGCTTCCACATTTGACATAATCAAAAGTGGTGCAGCCGTTGAAGCAGCACCTTGGTGGCTTCTGGAATCTTGGAGGCCTGTGCCAGGGCTTGGGCAAGTAACAGGAAGATGCCAAGCCGCTCTGCCAATGTGGGCTGTGTAAAGCTGTGAGACTGACCGCTTTGCCTGAATGTACCAAGCGCATGGTGTCAGTCCACAGCTGTATGAGCTGAAGCTTGAGACAATCCGTTGCTACATGACAACAAGCCAGCTTGTGGGCAGCTGACTGCATGGATCCATCAATGTAAGCATGCAGTTTGTGGTGCCTCTACTGTGATTTGGCTGTAGCTTGTCTTTAGGCAAGGCTGGCCAGTGTGCGGAGCTTTATGCTTTGGAGATACCCGATGAAAATCTTTGGAAGCTTCATGCAAGTTCAGGTGAATTTGTGCAGCAATATGTTTCTTGCGCACAGAAGCATGAACTGTAGTCAATGCTTAGCACAGAGACACCAGTAGCTGAATTGACAAAACGGCACCTGAGTATTGTTTGCAGCTGCCTTTTGACTCCTGGCATGCCCATGGCAGCCTGCAGAAGCCTTTCTGCCTCTTCAGTGCTGCCTGTGGCCATCAACAGCTGTGCCTTTGTCACAGCATAAGCTGCAGTCTCCCTGACCCCAAAGTTGACTGCCACAGCCTGATCCAGGGCTTCTTGGGCGGCTGCCACTTTTTCCTGCAGCCATGCCAGTGGCTAATGTCAAGGAGCAACATGTTACAGTGAACTTAGAGCAAGGATTGCACACGAATCAAGTGTAGAGTGTGTAGTGTACAGCAGTCTTGACCACTTGACTCGTGTGAGATCATCCATGCGTGCAAATGCATTAGCCCAGCTTACCGATGCCAACAGAACTCAGGTACAGTATAATAAGGACAGCATGCTATGTGTAGTGTGAATTTGAGCACGACATGCTATGGTGCTATGGTTGCAGGGCGCCTGTTCAGCATCTCAGACATGTTGCTTGCTAAAGAAGATGGCGCCTGTTCAGCATCTGCTGATACACAGCAGGGCACCCTGTATGTCTAATCCCTTGTTTTCTTGAGGTGTCAGCACTGCATCAAAGGTTCTTGGGAAGCTGTGTATGTCAAACTAGGATATATCACCTGGTGCAAGTAGATCCTGGTGAGCAGCAGATGGG
Source organism: Trebouxia sp. TZW2008 (assembly GCA_002118135.1). Classification (NCBI taxonomy): domain Eukaryota; kingdom Viridiplantae; phylum Chlorophyta; class Trebouxiophyceae; order Trebouxiales; family Trebouxiaceae; genus Trebouxia; species Trebouxia sp. TZW2008. The sequence goes on from BDIU01000172.1 coordinate 257,066, forward strand.
CAGGCAGGTTGTCAGGAACACGGTGCAGCACATCTGCTACTTTACGCAAGGCAACCTGGCTGGCTCCAGCCAGATGATGGCTGTCAGCCAGTAGCAGATGGGCCTCAGTCATGCCAGAGCAATGCTTGAGCAGTATCTCCAGTAGCCTGCATAATATCCAATGCTGTTCGCAGGTCTGCATGTAGGTCTTTCTGGGATTTGAAGCCATCAGGCTCAATGCACAGCAGTGAGCAACAAGCAGTCTGCCATTTGGCGCTGAGAGACACTGCCAAGTATGCTGCGTGACAGCTTTTTGGGCATGAACAAGAGTGTTTTCCTCTGACTGCAAACGTGCTGGTTATGCTTTGGTACCCACTGGCAACGATGTCAGTGCTTGTTTGAGCCATCAGAAGGTGCCTTTCCACAGCACTTGAGGACTCTCAGCATGACTGCCAGGTCCTTCACAGGGAGAACTGCATACTGACTGAACTTTTCAAGTAACTATGCAAGCTCATACCTCTCACATTTGCTCAGCAGAGGCGAAACTGGCTCATCAGCAGCCTTTGGAACCATTCCCAAAGCCCCTAGGAAGAGGCGCACCACCCCCAGGATCCTGGAGGGGTTCAGCTCGGTGAAGAAGGCGGGGCTGGGCGCATTCTCCAGCAAGCCCTCCACCCTAGTCTGCAGAGCCTGGTCCAGCATTGTGGCTGCCTGCGTAATTGATTCCAGGTGACTGCGGGTTACTACTATGCATGGGCAGATTGTGGAAAATGTATTGCTGTACACAAGGAGCACTCGTCTGTAAACTACTGGTGAGACTGTACACCACTTGCAGACAGCCTGCACAATAGCAACTGCAGTGCTCAAGTCACAACAGCAATCGACAACATTCAGACCCCTGAAATGCTTCAGCTGAATGGCAAAGTTGGGGCTGGCAGGCTGACAGCAAGGCCTTACAGAATATTCAGCAAAACATGTGACATGTACAGTTGTCACATGTTTTGCTGAATGTACACGTGGTAATCACTGACAATCTTTGCAACATCCTTTCATGCTGTGGTGAGCACCTGAGAGACGTCTTGTAGTGCTTCCAGGCATGCACAAGGCAAAGGAAGAGCGCCTCTGATGATCACAAGCAGTACATACTGGTTGCTGCTGTGAGCACCTGAGAGAGGTCTTAAAGTGCTTCCAGCAATGCACGTGGGGAAGGACCTGCTCTTGTAAGATCATCAGCAGTGCATGAATGTTGCTGCTGTCAGCACCTGAGAAAGGTCTCGGCCTTGTTTCCAGGCCAGTAGGCCTTGGAGGTACAGGAGGTCAGGGGCTTGTAGGGACCCCACCCCGGCTGATCCCACCTCCTTCAGAAACTCCAGCTGGCTTGCAGCATCCTTTACCTGCGCTCAAGCATGCAGTCAGGTGGATGTTTTGATACATGCAAATCATCTCCAGGTCATGCAGGTAGCTAGTCCTGCGGTAATGTGCCAGCACTGGCAAAATCTCTGCTTGCAATCGGCCTGCCTGCCTTCAGAGCATTACGAGGCGCCACAGGCATCACTCCACATGTTTCCAAATCAGGTCCCATGCAAAGCAACTGTTGTACCTCGCCACTAAGCAGGTCGCACCCAATGCTGCCACAAATGGCATCCATGTTCAGCTCATGCAGATGCCTGGCCCTGCTATATTGTGCCAGCACTGCTGTGTTGTTGCCTTGCAGTCACGTCAGACCCTGCCTATAATTGAAAGTGGATATACACCAGCAGCCTGGCATGAGCTTGCAATTCACGGCTCAAGAAGGAGATGTCAGTGCACCTTGCTACTGAGCAAGTTGCATCCAATGCTGTTATACGCAGCATCCATATCCGACTCATGCAGGTGACTGGCCCTGCTATACTGTGCCAGCGCTGCCTGAACCACCCCTTGTAGCAGGGTCAGACACCCTGCCGCAACAGCATCAAAGGCAGCCGCGCATGCTGCTGAAAGTCATGTTCTGTTGAAAGGAGCAGGTATGGGAGATTCTCTACCTTGCCACTGAGCAGGTCGCACTCCATGCATGTCCAGCTCATGCAGATGACTGGCCCTGCTATACTGCTGCTGGAACATCCCCTTGTAGTATGGTCAGAAACCCTGCCGCAACAGCATCAAAGGCAGCCGTGCATGCTGCTGAAAGTCATGTTCTGTTGGGAGGAGCAGGTTAGGGAGGTTCTCTACCTTGCCACTGAGCAGGTCGAACTCAATGCTGCCATACATAGCGTCCATGTCCAGCTCGTGCAGGTGACTGGCCCTGCTATACTGTGCCAGTGCTGCCGGAACATCCCCTTGCAGCAAGGCCAGGTACCCTGCCTCCACAGCATTTCAAGGCACCAAAGACGGCATTGCTCGCACTTGCAGGTCTCAAACCTCATACTGAAGAAGTCAGCGTACCTTGCCACTGAGCAGATCACACTCAATGCTGCCATACATAGCATCCATGTCCAGCTCATGCAGATGACTGGCCCTGCTGTACTGTGCCAGCGCTGTCTGAACATCCCCTTGCAGCAAGGCCAAGTACCCTGCCTCCACAGCATACTGGGGTGTGCTCGGGGCAGCCTTGCATGCTGTCGCGACCAGCACAGAGGTCAGCTCTAGGATTGTGCTATCTTGGCCTGCAAGCAAACAAGACACAGTTGCTGATGACCGGGTCAAATGCTCAAACAATGCGGCATGTCTGATGCAAGTTTTGGGGAAGACTTATGAGAGGCTTGGCTGGCTGCATGTTGGCATGGTAGGAACTGACATCAAGCTTTTGGTGACACAACTGCTGAAACTGACTCATGCTTATGACCATGGTCCTGTAGATGCCTTTTGAATAGGTGCAGGCAACACATTCTAGCATTGGTGAGCAAGCGCTGTGATGCAACAAAGCAGAGTCATGAAGTGTGCTGTCATTGTACCTGCAAGGCGTGCATATGGCTGGGCCAGCTGCAGCCAAAGGGCAGGATTGCGGGGCTCTTGCCTGTCTGCTGCCTTGATCAGGGCTTTCAGCTGCCCTGCTGCCCCTATGTTGTCTCCTTCCCTTACTAGCATATGAATGCCTGCAAAAGGAACAAACTGAATGTACACACAGGGCCCTGCAGCCCAAATTCTGTTGATGCTTGCATGCTCTTCACACATGCTGCAAGCCTGGTCTCTGCACTGCTGTGCATGAGTTGTATGTCAGAATGCCAGCACAACAAGGTGGCAATCCCTAACCATTCGGCCATGGGAAAGCTTGATGCTTCACAAAGTAGACGGTGTGCTACAAGGAGCAATCAGCAGGGTTTGATTGCTCACAAGCGCCACTATCTTTGCTTCAGCTGCTTGTGTCAATGCTGGCAGCAACGCATCTGACAGCAACAAGCAGCTGCAAACCTGACAGGTGCAGCAGCATCAGCAACAGCAACTGTAAAATCTATGTGTGTGCGGAATTGTGTGGCATATGCATCAGCTTAGGTGTGCGTGGTGTCACAGACACTCTCATGCCCAAGTGACCTCTGAGTCTCAAACCTGACAGATGCAGTGCTTGGATGTTGTCTGGCTCCTGCTGCAGTAGCTGGCTGATCACCTCCATGCCCTGCTCCCACTCATGCATGCTCACCAGCAGCTTAGCCTTCTCAGCCAAGGCTGCCTGGAACCAGGGCTGTTGGGCAATGACAGCGTTCATCAGCTCCAGTGCTGCTGCAGGCTGCTGCTGCAGCTGTAAGCAGCGGGCTTTGCCCAAAAGAGCCTGCAATGCAAGTCGATGCACACTGAGCGCTGAGTTGTATCCTGCTGTGTGTATGTGCAGGCCTGCCTGAAACCATGGCTGTTGTGCAATTACAGTGTTTTGTCAACTCCAGTGCTGCTGCAGGCTGCTGCTGCAGCTGTGAGCAGCGGGCTTTGCCCAAAAGAGCCTGCAATGCAGATCGATGCACACTATGTGCTGAGTTGTATCTTGCTGTGTGTATGTGCAGGACCGCCTGAAACCATGGCTGCTGTGCAATTACAGTGTTTGTCAAGTCCAGCGCTGCTGCAGGCTGCTGCTGCAGCTGTAGGCAGCAGGCTTTGCCCAGAAGAGCTCGCAATGCAAGTTGATGCACACTGTGTTGTGTTATTGCTATGTGATATCTGCAAACAGCTGCTGCAACTGCAGGCAGCAGGCTTTGTCGAGGAGAGCCTGTAACACAAGGACAGCGTGTTCCTGATGTACAGACAGTGGTTTTTTCGAACAGGAACATCCTTACAGCGATTTGTCTGTACTATATAGATGCAACCAGAATGCAATGGTTGTTTCTGCAGTGCCCTTGGCATGAAATTGTTTTTGAGTTGAGCATGCATAGATGAAGAGGTTGCTGTGAATGCATACTGTGCTTCACCTTGCTGTGCACAGAAGGTCTGTACATGCTTGCTCAATGCACAAGCTGTGAAGAATTTGCTGGTGGTGGCAGAGTGGGTGGACTTTGGCAATTTGTTTGTAGTGCTGCCAAGGAAATGTCAAACAACTGTGATCAAACTGTTCACCTCTACATGCTTTTGCTGCGTAGTCACCACTTGCTCAACCAAACAAATGTCATTAAGCCTTTCACCTCTGTGTGCTTTGGCTGAGCGGTCAGGATTTGCTCAAAAAGGCTCAGTGCATGACCCAGGTCCTCAGGGTCAATATGGGTAGCATGAGCACCCTTGTGGGGGTGTATGAGTATCCAGCCAAGCAAGGATAGGACCTGTATGTCCCCAGGTGCCTGTTCCAGAGCGCGCTCTGCACAAGCTCTAGCCTTTTCTTGGGAGCCAGTGTGCCATAAGAACATTGCCAGCTGGAGCACAGCTGAAGGTGGCGCTGCAATGCTTTGCTCCTGCCGGCAGGACACAGGAAAGGGTCTCATGGCAGCTTTATTACAGTTGTGGCAAACTTCTCAAGCATTGCTGAACACGTGGTAGTTTAATGGTAGCATGTTCAAGCAGTACTAGAGGCGTTATAGACAGCAGCAGATGACTTACATCAAGCTCTGCTGACATGTTGATGACAGCAAGCTCCTTGTCATGGTCTTCTGCAACGCCACTAGCATGTATCAGAGCAGCCTTGGTTGCCAATCCAACTTGGGGTGACTGTAACAGTGGCTGCAATTCTCTGAGTGCCTGAGCAACAGTATGTTTGCTGGATCAGAACCTTCCAGGTTGTGCACTTGCATGCACCACAGAATGCTCACCTCAGTGGATTTGGACTCCAGCAAGAGCCCCACAGATTTCCAAAACAATGCAATATGATCATTTGTGCGCACTGCCAGAGCCCTATTGCAAGTCTCTTGCAACGCACAGACACAGCCTTCTCGCAGCTGGTAGTTGAGCAGAAGCAAAAGTCTTTGCTGGTCCATTGTTTGCGCTCAAGGTATGTCACTCGTCAGGCTAGGTCGGCGCCTTGATTGTTACCCTCCTATGCTCAGGATGATGTTGGTGATGCCACTCTAAGTTGCTGTAGCGATTTTAACTGGAACTGCGAGCGCAGCAGGCTGTAGAGCTTGAAGGCTCTTTCTTGTTGTTCAGGTGCACGCGGGCTCGTGTACTTTAAATATGGAGGTTTAGTCAGGCTGTTCGCTATTGTCCACCGGCTTGCTCAGTCGCCTCTTGCAGCCGGTGTGTGGTTAGCCACTGATCACGAGGCGTGGCAGCCAGTCAAAGCTGCTTGTTAAGGTGCGCGTTGCTCGTAAGATGCCAGCGCAGGCAAGCATCCGGGACCCAAAATAGGCTGGGGGTAATGCAGCGCGAGCACAATTCAGTTACTATGCGCGCAAGCGTCTGGATCAAGCTTTTCTCAAGCCTAAGGAACAGCCCTGATGCTACATGATAACTTGCAAGGCTGCATGCTGAAGCCTTGCTTCGATTCTCGCAGCGTCGTTGCAGGCGTCACCTCACCCATCGCCAGTAAGCTGGGTGAAAAACTCCGGGTGGAAGGGTTGGTGCGGATATTGTGTATTGATAGGCCTTTCTTTTAGCTACGTTGCCATCAGCTGGACACACCTGTTTCATCACAGGCTTGGTGGCTCAATGGTAGAGCATCCGACTCCAGATCGGAAGGTTGCGCGTTCAATTCGCGTCCAGGTCATTTTTTCGGTTTTTTGCAAATGCTTCCATGTTCTGTTTTGCGCCTGGCATGATCTTTTTGCTTGGGCTTGGCGTACATCCCCTTGTCTAGACATGACATCTCTGGAGCTTCCGTGTTCTATCCATATTCACAACCTGCTTTGTGCCTGGCATGATCTTTTTGCTTGGCCTGGATGACCTATGGGTCTGCATGAGGGCTTGGCGTACATCCCCTTGTCTAGACATGACATCTCTGGAGCTTCTGTGTTCTATCCATATTCACAACCACGTAAATTAAACAATTGAACGGTCAGCTACCTCAGCAACGTCAGCATCGTGATCATTACCAGCATCAATCAAGTGACTGCGCTCAACCAGAAGGCATTTGTCTCAGCATTGAAGTACAGTGAGGTGACACTCAACACTTGTAGCTATTTTCTACGCGATGAGGTCAACCCAATCAGAAGCCACACCACTATGGCGCAGAACAAAAGAAAGGCCAACAGCAATTGTGTCAGCGGGCCTGAGCAGGTGCGCAGACAGCAAATAGCTCGCCATGCACAGAAGCTCAGAGCTGTATGGCCACAGCACGTGTCTGACAATCAGCTGTCCGCCAAGGCCACTGTAGCTCTGGCAACACACAACATCAAAAGGGGCTATACCTTTGTTGCTTTGGTGGGGTCTGAGCTGCATGCCACTAACCCTCATGGCAGCAACTGCTTTGATGGGCATGTTCACCACAGCGATCGGTACTTTGTCAGGTTTGTGCAGTCAGGCACAATGGAGTTCCATTGTTACAGCGAGAGTGTGGTGAAATTCAGCCAGCAATCAACATTGGTCACCGGTGCCAAGATGTGGAGAAGATGCGGACTGTGAAGATGCGGACTGTACGCATTGACATTCACTTTGGTCTACTCAGCACACTGGAGCAGCTAGTGGTTTAGCACAACAGTTGTTCAGGCAAAAGTGTTGCGGCTAGGCTTGAGTGGTTGAAGCTCAATGAGTCTCAGCTGTTCAGACGAGTGCAGAACACAGTAGTCACCTTTCTCAAAAGGTTTATGGTATGCATAATATCAGAAAGCTTGTATGTCCGCAAGCACTTGACACAATGGAAATGAACAGCTTCTTTGTCTACAGCAAAGGGAAGCTGACATGCGTCATTGAGCTTATAAGCTGGGTCTTCAATTCCAGGAGAACTTCTGCCAACAGATCTACCAAGACAAAAGTCATCGGCAACCCATATGGGTGTGCAAAACGGTCTGCATTGCTGCCATCTGCATTGCTGCTGTCTGCACTATTGTTTGCATTCACTGTTTTTTGCAATGTTGTTTGCATTGCCGCTGTCTGTTATCTGTAGCGCCACTGCCTGCACTGTTGCTGTATGCACTGCTGTTTTCTGTACTTGATTAGCTTTGCTAATAGGTTGTCAAGACTCAAAATGCACCGCAGGCATCGTGTTGCTGAAGACGAGTCCAAGTTGTCTGAGGGTGCCAACCCATTGCTTGAAGCCCCTGATTTTAGGCTAACAAACGCCAAGATGGCCTTGCTGCAGCCAGTGCTGAAGCACATACTTAACAGCAGGTGCTCTGGCGTGGCAGAGCACAATGACATTTCTCTGGACTGGATGGCCTATGTTGCTCAGAACATAACCACACAACAAGATTGGGTAAGCTGACACCAACGCTGTGCTCAACCAGTTTTGCCACACAGGCTCGGTGTCTTGCATGCATGCCATGCTTGAATGTATACTGGTGGCTATTTGTGAACTGACTGACCAAGATTCGAATCCCAGCGCTGGGCATTGGTTTGTTTTGTGAGTTTATGCAGTTTTGTCGTATGCAGGTACATGCCCATCTTTATTGGTCCAGAGGGCAGCGCCAAGGGCATCATCCTTGGCATCTACCGTTGCCGCTGTTTGACAAGCGCAGGCTGCACTGCACCAATTTTGATGCCGTGACAGATCCATTTAGTGCAGCTATGAAGCACAAGGTCTCCATCATTGTGTACAAAGGGGACAAGTAAGTTTACACCCAGTCTATGCTTGTTGCAGAAGGGCGCAACGTCACGCATGCATTGTGTGCACATCAATAATTGTCTGTCTCTCTTCTTCATTCCCTGGCCAGTCAGCATCATATCTGCAGTTTGAGCGCCGTTGTAGACACCAATGACTTCTGGTTGATCATTGACAGCAGTCGCTGCATATTGCTGGCAGCTATTCTGCAGATAGATGACTATTATGAGTAACGATGCTGCAGGGTATATATCCAAGAGGAATGAGCAGGAGCGCATGAAGGTGAGGTTGTCACATGGCTGTTTCTGTGGGATGAAGATGCTGTCTGTCATGACGTTGCACAGATGCAGAGTCCGTTGTGATTGTCCATATTCTGCCTGTACATTTGCATCAGCTAAAGCCAAAGCATATTCCACTGCAGCCTCTAAAGATTGAATCACCATCATGATATCTGGCATGGCCTTGCTTTGCTTTCAAGGGCGCAAGCCCTACTTCCTTTTTGTGTCTGCAGAGGGCATATTCATACTGGCATGCATAAGCACAAATTGCACAGTATGTCACATGCAGATTCCCAGAGCTCTGACATCAGCACCCTGCATGTTGGGTCCACAGCAGATGTTGTCGACATGCCGCTGTGGTACACAAGTTTGCGCTTGGCCGTCTCACAAGGCAAACTGGTGACTTGTATGCTGTGCATTGCAGTGCTTGCGCTGAGCGTCGGCATGAGCAGCCAGGTTGGGCCAAAAAATGCTGAAGACATAATGAACACTTGATCTGTAGTACCTGGAAAGTCACATGCCCCCAGGATGTGGCATGCAAATGCAGACCAGCCAATGAGGTGTCTTGTACTGCTCGCTAGGCTAGTACAGCCAACAAATACACAGGTGACGCGAAAACATGCCTGAGGCGCTTGCTGTTCTCTATGCTCAGACTGGTATTAGAGCCTGCTTGCTACGCCACGCATGTCATGTTGCCCCGCCTTGTGAATTCAAGCCTGAGAAGAGAGCTCACGTCTTTCTTTCTGCTTGCGCTGCTGACATGCACTCATCATGACCATGTTGACTTGAACAGAGGTGGCACATTTGTCATTGCACTGTGCCTGGTCATGCTTGCTGCGCAAGTGCTTGCATACAGAATCAGTTGAATACTGAGAAGGTGGGTATCCATTGATTTGCTAGCTGAGCTGGGTAGCATCGTACCCTGTGCATGCGCTGATTTTGGTCAGTTCAAGGTAGTAAGCTGAGAGATGTCTAGACAGCACTGAAAGTCTTAGCTGCCCATTCAGCTTTTGCATTTGTTCTGCATGCGAAGTTGTGATATCTTGGCAGCTGACATGTGTGCAGCGTGAGCTTTTGAGAATGACAGATCCAGCAAGATCTTGAGCCTTAAAGATTTGTTCTTGTCATGACTGTGATTGGTGTTGCTTAGTCTTTCAGACAACCACCGTGCAGTACGCATGCATAACACCGCTGCACAGGAGATTTTCAATTTACGAGCACTATGCCAGACATCAACACCAGCAACTAGGTAAGTTTGCAACACCTGAGCATTGCAACTACAGCTGCTTTGTCTGGACAGCTGTTGCAGCAGCTTGTGTCACTGACCATTCTATATCAGCAAACACAAAAGCATACCACATGTAAATGAGCGGTACTGTGCAGAGATGCCACAAAGCATGGGCATCTAACAAGCCAGCGATTGGTGGGAAATCCAGCACTTCAAGACTCAGAGCAGCATTGATCAACACGACAAAGACAATCAGTTGGTGTTTGCTGGGATGACGCACTACTAATGCCCAAGCGCACCACATGACCTGCTGAACTACACCTACAAGAATGCAAAGCTTGACATTGAAGCCATAGTCAAACTTGACAAACAGCATGTACCAGAAGTGGGCAGCTATCCCAGCAGAAAGGACAAGCATGCAGACGACTTTGAAAACCACAGACTTGAAACCAAACACTCTGCTGACAGAAACATATAGCCCAATGACAATGCTGACATCTGCTGACAGGTAGTCTAGCCTTTCTGTGAAATAAGTATCTCTGCTGTGGAAGACTGCTGACCACCACCATGCGTTGATTGAGCCCAGCGCATATGTTGTCCACAAGCCCCAAGCAGGATCAGATCTGGCAGCTTTACTTGCAAAGCACTGGCTGGTGTGTTTTGCCTTGTAAAGCCTGTAAAGATTGTGAGCATGAGCAGCCAGGTTGGCCAAAGAGAAAATGACGCTCAGCAGCTCCTGAAAGCCCCAAACACGCTGAAATGGCCATTTGCCAAAATATTTGCATGTTCTCCCGTCCAGATCATTGATTGTATAAAGTTTGCGCAAGCTCATGCAGCGATACCTGAAACAGGTTCGCCATTGTCACGTGCATTGTTGACATGTTTCAAGTGTCATGTTTCAGCAAAGTTAGAGCACAAGGCATTGACTGCAGTGCAAGCACTGTATCTGACCTACAGTCATCTGTGCATGACCATTGCAGAGCCCTCAGGTCAAGTGGAACAGCCTTGCTATTGGCTTGTGGACAGGCTGCACTGCAGTCCTGAAGTATGCCTTGTGGCGCGCGGATAACGGCGCAGCCTGAGCTTTCACAATTTGACACACATTGTCTGAAGGCGAAGTCTGCATCGCCCATGCTTGCCAGGCTGATCTTCAGTCTGAGAAACAACAGCAGCAAACAGAGGGATTTGCTTGCCGACAGGCAGCGTTGCGGCATAGTTTTGGGTCGAGTGTGAAGCTTCACATGTTCCCAGCGCATCGCCCGCTCAACAGTCACCGGCGCTGGTGAGGCTAAAGCTACCGATGTGTGCAACTTGCATTTGCCGGTTTACCTCGCAAGTCAGGACATTGCGACCGCGTGCCTGAGCACCTCGTCATAGCGAGCAGGTCAATGCTCGGAGCGCTTCAAGTTTCAGTCGTGCTAGTCAGGAGAGCGAGGCAGCGTTCATCCTGCAAGCAGTGATCAAGTTGATCTGGCTTCCCGGTCAACTCGACTCTCAGGGAGATGAAGCTGCGGCCACCGCTAGCCTGCCAGGTCGAGTTGCAGCTTCTTCTCGGCTGACTCACGGTTTGGTCTAAAATCTGCACTGCTGACGAGTATCAAACTTTGCTTGCACTGCAGTACTCAGAGATCATATTGACTTCACGACCAGGTTGGTGGCTCATTCTTCAGCATTGCAGTGCTTTTGCTGCGCTGCGTGTCGGGCTCTGCTGTTGATGAGATCTGGCACCGCATATCAATCACCAGCTGAACCGGTTCTTTTTGCTCTGCAGAGTGTTCTATCGAATCACCATGTCGTCAGAGGGCGTGACCAAAGTAAATCTTGAGAAGCACACACCAAGCAACGTTGCAAGCGACAAGAACTCTGAGCTAGACAAGGAGGATTTCCAGAAGGCGGCACAAGACGCTAAAGACAGCGTTTCAAGCACTCTACAAAGTGCCAAAGAATTTATGACTGGTCCATCGAACGATGCAGAGGACAAGACCAAGACGTCGCAGGTCTGTTCGTATCGATGTTCAAACTTACCATCAAGCTTTGCAGGCATGACCTGCTACATCATTCTGCTATGTCCATGTCTGACATCAGCGACAGCCCCTAGCTAGCTGCGTTTCAAGATCTGGTCCAATTTGTGGTGTTCTGTCAGGGCAGCGGTGGGGACAACTCGCTGCAAAGTCTGTCTGATGACTTGATATCTAACGAACTCAGCAACATCCATAGTCATCAAGATAACAGCACTCCGCAGGCTTCAGAGTCTGCCAAGGACACTGCTGATGGCGCAAGGAGTCAGACTGCTTCAGCAGTAGACTATGTTGAGAAGCAGGCCAGAACCAAGTCTGACCAGGTATGAATTTGCGCATGTGCAAACTCACAAATGTCTGAATCTGTTGATCATAACGGGTGCATGATACCGTACTTACATCAAACACATTGACTCCAGGAGGACCCTGAAGTGACTGAGTTCAAGAAGGCAGCTGCTGACACAGCGCATGATGTGAAGAAGTCAGTGGAACCCAATGACAGCTCTGCCAGCAAGCCCAGCAATGACAAGACTGTGCTGGAGTCGGTAAGTGTGACCCCAAGCTTGCGTGCGTACATGCATGCCACGTGTGCATGCCGCAGTCTTTGCCAGTCGGTGATCACATGCATTGCCAACCTGTGAAATTATGCAAGCCATTCATCAGCAGTGCAAGCCGTTCATCAGCAAGCTTGGTGGTGCTGCATCTTGATGGTATTGCGGCATCTGAGATGCATACATGCTGACAATCACAGCATTAGGAGTCTGGTGCAGGTCTGTTGAGTTGGTCTTGAGCTCCCAGCTATCGAGGCTATATTCCCAGCAACAGTTGTGTCATCAGCTAACAGTGAAAGGATGCGGCTCAACTGTATGAGTTGTGTGCAAGTGTAAGCCGCAGCCACGCCTGTGCACAACAGGATCCTCCAACTCGTGCTGAGCCTGTCTTGTCATGCAGGTGCAAGATGCAGCCACAGCTGTGTACAACAAGATTGTACCTAGCGCTGAGGCCAAGGAGTCCTCAGAGGCTCGTCAGCACCTTGATAGGGCTGGTGATGCTGCTGGAGATGCTGGCAGGGACCTCAAGACCTCAGCCTATGAGCTGAAGGAGGCTGTCAAGGATGGTGCCAGGAGCTATGGCGACAATGCCAGGGAGAGGTCAGCATCCCGCTCTGAGCATCTATCAGCGGTGTCTCAAGCTTGTATTGATGAACGAAGACAATGTATTGCTTGGCTACACCTGATTAGCTTCCATGTTTGGATTTAGCCGCCATCAGTAATGCCAATGCACAAGGGTACACGTGTCCAGAGCCATCATCTTGCGGTTGTCCTGTTCTTCTGCACCGGCCCGTCCTTTCCAGCTAGAATATAAAATCACTGGCCACTGGTAGATTCACAATGAAGGTAACCTTGTGCAACAGGGCGGCTCGCTATGGAGATGAGGCCAGATCAGTGTCTCCAGCTGACCAGCAGGTGGATGATGTCAAGGCTGATCTAGACCGCTACAGCACCAGGGCACGCAACCAGGCTGAGGAGACCTACCAAGAGGGCAAGGAGAAGGGCAGAGGCGTGTGGGGCAACATTCAGAACTTCTTTGGTAAGCTTGAGCATTCATCATTCTTAGACTTACTGGCAAGGTTGCATGAACTCAGTGGGTGCGTACCAAAGCAGAAAACAATTTGATGTTTGCGAGAGTGATATTGTGCAACTTGGTTGGAGCTGTCACGAGCTGACATGCTGCTTCTGCATCCGTGCATGGAGCCCTTGCCTTGAAGCTGTTTGACTGACAAAGCAAATGTGACAGCGTTAGATGTCCTCTCTGGACTTTGTGTACTTTCAGTGTTTGCTACACTTGCACCTTTGTATGGGCAAAGTTTGTTTTAAGGATGGCCAACAGCACATTCATGCTGCAGACAATTGTCGTATCATGTTGAGCGCGGCCCAAGCACGTCTAGACTTGGTGACTTGTCTGTTGAGTTTGCTTTTATACGCACAAGCCATCTGACAACTTGCAATGCGGCAATGTAGCTGCCAAGCATATACCTGTGTAGTGCCTTCAGCACAAGAAACTAACTGGGGGCCTCAGTTACAAACATCTTGTTCTCGCTGATTTCAGTACGCTCAAGAAGCTGCAGGCATGTGTGTGTGGACGTCAAATGTCATATCTGAGCTCTGCAGCTACAGTATGTGTTATGATGTGCAGCTGTTGGCTGTTTACATACCTCTTCCCTGCATACAGGCGCAGGTAAAGAGAGAGCTGAAGATGCCGCTGACTATGGGCGTGAGCGTGCCAGGGCCTCACAGGAACGCCTCAACAGGGGCTATGAAAACACTCCTTCTGGTGGAGACATCAGGAGAGAGGGTGGGTAACCCCCCCTGAGCAACAGCAGCGTCAATGACATGCAAGGCCTCATCTGACTGTCGGTCAGCAGCTCTATGGTGCCATTACTCTATTGCTTGACCATTCATGCTTGTGCATGCTCACACACTTGCTTGCTGCCCTGTCGCTTGTGATGTGAACAAAACATTTGTGCGTGTCAGCTGATACCCAAACGAGCATTCAGCAATGGCAGAGGGTGATGATGCAGTCTCATCACAGCCTCCTTTTCTGCAATGGAGCCACGGTCTTGATTGGACATTGTGTGTCTGCAGGCAGGGCAGCCTGGGAGAATGCAAAGGCTGCCACAGCTGATACTGGCCGCTACATAGCTGGCCGCGCAGGTGCTGCTGCCAACAGTGATTACAGAGACAACAGCAGAGACTACAGAGACGGTAAGCAAAGCCACTTGTTGCTAGTCATGAGCTGCTCACAGCTGTAAAAATGTCTAGCAACAGAAGCAGATGATGATTCTGCGTTGTCAGCTGCTGACAACGTTGACAGCTGTTTGCTCAGAATTCAAAACATGTGGCTATAACTCAGAATGGGGCAGCCTTATTCTTAATGTGACTGTGCTTGCTGTGACTGCACTAAGGATTCTGTGAGCAACTTTGGCATACAGTGCCTTCTTGCTATGAGGACCTTTGATCTCAAAACATTCTTGATGGAAGGACAATGCAATCATGAACCGGTCACTGTGTCTGACTGCAACCGCACCTGTCTGTAAGGACACTTTGATGTAAGGACCTTTATGCTGGTGACCAGAGCAGTCGCTACAACAGAAGTCTTTGTAGCTGACTTGCATGATTTTGCTTGCAGGATATGACAGAGCCAGCAATGATGCTCGCAATGTGGGCCAGGACATCAAGGATGGCTTCCAAGATACCAAGCGTGACGCCAAGAAGGCCTACTATGACACCAAGGACAGTGTCAAGGACACCTACAATGATGCTAAGGATAGTGTGAAGGACAGCTACCGTGAGACAAAGGACAGCATCGAAGACAAGTACAATGAGACCAACCGTGAGCTCAACAGGAGCATTGACCAGGCCAAGCAGTCATGGCGTGACTCCTTGACTCCTCACTCATACGTAAGGCTCCTCAGTCAGAAATGAGCTTCCGTGCATGCAGACAGTGATGCCAACTGTGTCAGGTCATTCATGATAGCAGGTAGCTGTTGTTGCTTCAAGAACGGTTGATTGCATTTGAACACTGTTTCAAGCTGAAGCATGACAGGCTTGGCTTTTTCTGGTTGTAACTTGCACACAACAGCTTCTGCACACTTTCCTGCTGACAATTGCTGGCAATTATGCTGCGAGCAGGTATGACGCGTCTGTGGTACTGGCTGAGTGTGTTGCGTTTTGCTCAGCTCTGCCCGCTGTTCCTATCAGCATAGCAACAGCATGCAGAGTAACACAAACTGCATCACACTGATTACACCTCGGGGATTTGTGTGTTGTGGCCTTCAGCACTAATATAAGGATAGCTGTTGAAGGTCCTCAGAGCGTGCTTTGGGTCTCACTTACGACGTAGCATCGCAGTAGCAGAACATGGGTACCATCTCAGTGTTTTACTAGCACAACATGTCAGCAGGTACAATAGCTTTCACTTTGAACGCAGTTTGAGGCTGCCTGGAGCAAGGGTGAGATCCCCAGCAACACAGAGGACATCCTCAGAAGCCGGGGTGTTTACTCAGTTGGTGACCCACGTCTACAAAATCAAACTGACGATGCCCAAGCCTATGCACAGGACAAGGTCATGAAAGGGTGAATTTTCTATGCTATGTGTGCATCAATATCAGCTGGCTATTGATACCCAGGACTAGCGGCAAAAAGTCAAGCCTGCTGTTTGTTAATTTCTTGTTATGCAGTGTCCAAACAACCTCATGCCTTGGCGAGCCTGCTGTTCACTGCCAGCTCGTTTCCCCTGCACATGTTTGTGGTTTCCAACTAATATAGCTTTTCACTACAAGCACGAAACACAATGCATGTGCCTCTTGTTCAGGGAGGACTTCTTGCGTCAGACAGAGTTCGGATATGGTGAGGAGAACCTGGGTGGAGATGACCTGTCTGAGTTGCGTGCTGCCTCTGATGGACACGGCCCATACGCCAAGTATTAGGAAATAGCTTACACATCAGCAGGCTGCATGGCTGGGCTGATACAGTTTAGGCGTGTCAGTAATAGCACTTTCAACAAACTGAGCTGCGATATTGCCCATTACAAAGTTTAACCACGTGCACTTTGTGCCTGTGATCTCTTTTGAATGTAAAGAATGAGCGCAGGCTGACGTTTCATGCTTCATCTGAATCAGATACTGTGCACATTTTGAAAACATCGATGGCGCCTGGACTTGACAGTCCATTCGCAAATGCTTCTGCAATGTCTTGTCGGCCAGCGTTGGTGACATGATTCATTTTAAGTCCAAACTGCAACAGCACTCATTGTAGGCTCCTGTGCTGCACAAACCATCGCCACTCAAGTCCTTGACCTGTGCAGTTGGGAAACATCGCAAAAAGCTCGCCCTGCCTGCTGGCAATGCGTTGCACGTTTGACCAGACATTGATTCAAATGTACAGTCCCATTCATATGTGTTTCAGCTGTTGATCCGTCAAAGTACAGACTGTTTATTGCAACTCCACTCAAATGGCGCCAAAATGCTGCCTGTCAGTCTGACCATTTACGCTCAGAACGAACTGTGCACGTTGCAGTGCAGTATTTTAGTACCTTCTGTTGGCACGACCAAGCACGCCACACATGTGTTGCGATTGTATGCTGCAGTTGTGCATGTAATGTGAGTGGCAAAAGGCCTAGCTAGATGGAGCCCATGTGCCAAGGGCTTTGTTGCCCAACTCTTGTATCTTAGCATCCAACTGCTGAATGACATTGCTCTCCTTGCTGTAGCTGCCTGTCTTGAGCAAAGATGAGCGCTCCTGCAGCAGTCTCTTTGCTTCTTCTACATGCTCCATCTGCGCTTGAGGCTTGGCTGCAGGTATCTTATCATGCAGAGGGTCTGCCTTAGCCCCCAAAGGCTGCACTGCTGCTATCTCAGCTGCCGCTGCACAAACCAGGCCAAACTCACTTCTCACATCATGCAGTGCAGTCTGGCTGCCTTGGTACGCCACTGCAAACTTAGTACAGTTGCGGGATAAGGCATATGATTGTGCCTGTGTAATCACCTACGCTACCATGCTGCACATTGTGTTGCCTTACCTCAGAAGGCAAGAATTCACGCTGCTGACCTGAGTGTGTCACAAAGCATGACAGACAAAAGCATGTGGCTCGAAGAAAACTTGTACCTGTACCAGGGCTGCCGACAGGCCCAGTCTGCGGCGCAGGAGCAGATAAAGGGGCAGTCATAGGGGCATTTTGCAGGGCATTCAGCTGTACCCTGAGGGCCGCTAGCTGCTGCCTCTGCTGAGAGCCCCTGAGGGCAGCCTCCTGGGCTGCCAGCCTCACTGCTGTGTCATCCAGCTGAGCCTGCACTTGATTGCACACAAGTTGTAAAGGATTGCCCATCTATCAGCTGCACATTGCTCCTGACAAATTGTGGCTGATTGCTGTGTCATGCAGCTGAGCCTGCACAATTACCCATCCTGAAGCCTGTGACATCCAAGCCCACAGTGAACTTGAAAATTTCTTCTAACACTATGCAGCTTGTCAAATCAATGCTACAATGCATGGCGCAGAATACAGTGCTGTGGGAAACAGGATTGCCACATGTAGCAGCTGTGCTGCAGTCAATAACTGTGTTTGACCCGCCACCTACCTAAGAACAGACTGGCCTGCTGCATCTAATTTCTGAATCAGCATGTATTACCTAGCAAACATGGGCGTAACAGTCAACAATAATGCTGGAACAGGATGGAATGATGAGCAGGCGCTGTTGGCTGTGCATGTACAGATAGATGAGGACACCTTTTGTTGTGATAAATGGGTAGCCTGATCCTGCGCCACCTGGCGTTGCAAGCTTCCCAAGTCCTGAGCCAGCTTCAGTACCTGAGCATCCACAGGCAAATGTCGTGATCAGAGAAGAAAACATTTCAGCTTTGTGACCATGTCCTGGTGTACCCGTTGGGTAAACATTTAATTCAGAATGTCAGCCACCAACTGAAGTTACACATTCAAGCCCGATGACCCGCTAGCAGGACAACGGTGCTTGATGGAGCGTTGCTGAAAAGAACATGTACCGTAGAGTACTACTGCTAGAATGCAATGTGCTGTGTGCAATAGCTGCCAAATCTCGTCAAAGCGCAATCAGATTATCTGATGATTGATCTGATTGCACTGTCTGATGATGTGATTGGCTTTGACATTACTTGGCAGCTGTTGTGCACAGCACACTGGTCTCTTTAAATGATGCTGCTTCATCAACATTTGACCAGCCTGTTGAGTTTTGACTTGCATCACCAGACCAGGACACACCTGCATTCTGTGATGCTGCAGACAAGTTGAACACATACAGAGCATGACTGCGCCCGATCTGCTTGACTAAGGCAGCTCTTCAAAAGATTTCTGCTTGCGGATAGTGCAACACAGCCGCTCCTGAAGATTCTGGCAGTTGCAGCTTTGCATGACTAGAGCTTGCTTGCAGAGACACACTTTTGCTGTTGACTGATCCTGGTCTCGTCGGGCAACAGCAGGTCGGTATAACAAGAGTCTGCTTGCAGAAAGTGGAAAGCACCTGCTCTTTGTAGGTCTGCTTGGCAGTGACAGCTTTCTCAAACTTGACCTTAGCCCTCCTGACCTGCTCACCCTAATCATGCAGTATGCAAGACAGTGGCAGCCGACTGCAGAAAGCCTGCTTGCAAAGATGGCAACACATCTGCTCCTTGTACTTCTGCTTGCTATCTGCATCCGTTCCTTCACGGCAGGAAGTTCTGAAGGGGCACATGCTTGCAGAGGGTACACTACAACAGCTCCTTGCAGTGCCACTTGGCATTGCCGCCACTTCACAATAAGAATCTTCATGCAACAATTACATTGCACCTGCTGCCTATATCACACACCTGCTCCTTGTAGTTCTGCTTGGCAGTGGCTGCTTTCTCAGCTTTGGCCTCGGCCCTCCTGACCTGCTCATTGGCATCTGCCAGCTGGCGCACTAGATCTGCCTCTGGTGTGTTACGCTGCGCAGCTCGGTACTCACTGAACTCACGCTCAACAGCTGCCAGCTCAGCCTTGGCATTGGCCTGAAGTCAGCAGAAAGACTGTCGATGTTGCTGTTTGATGGATTGCTACGTTGAAGAAGGTGCAGAAAGCATTTTCTGTGGGGACAGGTCAGTGTATGTGCTTTATTGCTGAATGGTGTCCGGATTGTATGAGTTGCAGTGGGTGCTGGCTGACCTCATGGTTGCCAGCAGCCATGTCAATCTTTGTGCTGGGCTAGCTTTACACGTTGGAACTGTGAGAGGGGGCTGTCGCAAGTCGGAAGCCAAGCAATATTGATACATATGACACACTGACTACACCAACGCTCCACAGTAGAGATTTGTGCTCAATAATTGGGCATGCACAGTTCAACAAGCGTGCCACGCCAGGCTCTTGTAGCGCATTGTTTAGTATGTGCATGCCACATGTCAATTGCTTTGCATTGCAGACGTGACCTTGTGCATCAGTGTATCAGGCCTTTCAACAGGCACAGTGGTGCTACCTGAGCTTGGGAGAGCTGGTCATTCTGCCGCTGCAGGTCTGCATTTTGCTGCCGCTCCAGCTTCACCTGGTGCTCAAAATCAGCCTGCAAGACCAAACAGATCTTCAGGATGCTGCCAAATCATTTGCTTTTCCCGTTACGACGTGTACATTTCAGCCTCAGGTGCAACCTTGACCTCAACTGGACAGGCTAGAGCTGCATGACAGCAGCAACTCTCTTGACTGCAGATGGGCAGCTAGCCAAAGTTTGCGATCATGAAATTGCAAATGCTGCAGCAGTGCTTGCTTTATTGACTGAGCAATTGATGCAGGCGTCTAATGCTGGCCTCGACCACTACAAGGCACGCGGAAGGCTTGATTGCTTCACTGATCAATAGACCAATTGATGAACCGACTGAATGGTTGGTGGTTGCATCACCTATATGCGCCTGATAGTGGCCTCCACCTCAGCGAGGTGGGTAGAGTGCTTGCTTGATTTGACTAATCAGCTGCCCAGCTCACTGACTACATGATTGATTGTTGAATTACCTGCAGGCGTCTGACGGTGGCCTCAGCTTCTGCCAGGCGGGTGGAGTGCTCATGCTCCAGATCCCGCCGCCGTCTTGCCAGCTCCTCTTCTAGACCTATCACCTGCTTCTCCCTCTCCTCTGCTGAGTTCAGAATCTGCAAAACATCAACAGGGGTCACATTTGCTTTGTTCATAACAGTCTGCTGTGGGCTGATGCTGCTTTGAACTACTAGGTTCCATGACGCTGGCAAACACCTGTGGTAAGATGGCAACAGCTGCATGAGGTCTGGCATCTGGGGTCAAAGGCAATGCTGTTGCTCAATTTTGATCAGTGAAGCAGATGTTAGATGGTTTGGCTGTACCTGGCGCGTTTGGGCATCCAGACTAGTGTAGTGTGCTTTGATTTTGGCAACTTCAGCAGTGCGAGTGGCTTCCCGCCGGCGCCATTCTCCTTCCAAACCGCTCATGCGCTCCAGTTCCCGCTCACGCAGTTCAGCTCTCCACTTGACCTGCATAACAAAATCTGAAACGTCACTTGTCATGCTCTGCTTCTAGTGCAAACGGCAGGTTGCATAGACCAGTCAGCAAAATGCTGATCTGTCAGGGAAATCAGCATGACATGCTTGAGCTTGCAGGTGTGGACTTGCAATATCTTACTGTGAAGAGGACACCGCTGCAGGGATGTCAGCAAATGCTGCTGTCATGACTTTGGTACTTTCTAGGCTGGCCACTGCTTGGAATCTTTGAGCCTGGATGGCCGGCATGACACATTACATCAATGTCAGCAACTTCTGCTTGTGACAATCTGGCATGACAGGGCATTTCTGCTTGAGAAAGCCTGCAAGGATGTTTCAACAGTCTGAACTACTTCAAGAAAAACATCTTCAGCGTTCTTTTAGACTTTCAGTATTCAGGCAGCCAAAGAGCATCTTCATCGGCAGCTTCTGCTTGAGTCAACTCAACTCAACTCTGTACTACAGAGAAAGCGTTTTTGCATGGAATCCAGAGTTGACATGTCAGTGGTTCTGATTTATTGCAGCTAACCTCTTCAGCATTCTTCCAGACTTCCAGTTCCCATGCCGCCTGCAGATCCTGCTCCTGGGGCTGTGGCAGGGGCTGTGCCTCACGGCCCTGCCCTGCCTCCCTAGTAGGTGAAGGAGACTTGTCTGCAGCTGCCTGGTTGAAACTTGGCCGCCGAAAGCTGGAGCTGTGACGCCGTAAGTTTGAGCTGTTACGCTGCAGGCCTGAGCTGTTACGCTGTAAGCCAGAGCTGTTGCGCTGTAAGCCTGGGCTGCTGCGCTGTAGGTCTGGACTCCCTGCAGCATTGCATGCTAGGCTGAGTATGCCGCATGGGTCAAAAACATCAATGATAATCGCATTGACCAACTGGTGATTCTCATTGACCGTCTGAGGGTGGTCATGAGGCTGATCTGCCCAGATCAGCACAGGACTCTGCCAATTGTCAAAGTTTTGCACTGTCTCTTGATTGACTGCAGGGGAGATCCAGCTTTGCAACGCTGTTGCTTCTACCGGCAAACCAACATGCAAACACACACAGGCTTGCGAGCCGGCACAATCAATCCATCAATCATCAATCAATTTATCTACTGTCTTTGGGACCCAGCAGGGGTTCAACAGACAATGTTCACAATGAATCAATACAAAACAGACAACTAAACTCAAACAGGCATGCACTCAACTGTCTTGGCATTTGTCAACAAAGCACCTAGATAGCTAGGGAGATGATGGACAGGTGCCAGTGCTGCGACGCCACTAACAGATCACTACACCATAATTGCCTTTGATGTTCCCGACAAAGCATCAAGAAGTGCCAGGGATAAAATGAAGGAAGATGCTGGTGCTGCGACATCACTACCACCTTAAAGTCTAGGTATGAAAAGCTGCATTTAGCCTGCTGACACCTGCTCAACAGCATTGCTGAGCCCATGCCCTGAAACAGAGTGAAGGGCTGATAGGTGCAAAGTTCACATCTTGAGTTCATGCAACACAAATGTGACACCTCAAAGAAGCATTGTGGTGTGTCTGTGTTGTTGTGCAGGTGCAAGCCAAGCTGCTAATGCTGAAAGCTTTTGGTCCAGCCCTGAAGGTATACTCAACAGCTGTTGGTGACTCTCAACACAGCTATAAGCGTGAACTTTCTGTGCGCAACCTGACAAGCAGCAGCTGTTAAAGACATGATCTCCTGCGGGGCAAACCCTGAGTCTTTCTGGGCTGGCCACTGCTTGCACGCCTCAGCTGAAGAGCAGTCTCCAATAGGCTGATGCTGCTCGGGCAGCCGACATGTGCCGTTCTGGCAACACAGCCAGCAACAGCACCGGTGACTGAGAGTGCCACTCATGATGTTGGGGATGACACTAGGGCAGGCAAACCTGAAGGGGGATCTTCACGCATGCTGATGGTGCGACTGAGAGCAGCCACTGCCATCTCATCTGCCAGATCCTCAGCAGCTTCTGGCAGGCCCCCTTCCTCTTCTCCACCTTCTTCTTCCCTAGCTATGCTCTGCCGTTGCAGTGCATTGGTAAACTGCTCCACCTGCAATAGCAAGAGCTTTCACTGTTGCATCAGCTACATTTCAGGTTGATGCACTGCTGTGGCTCATTGCAGATGAGAGGATAAGCAACAGTGATAGCTTGATGTACTGTCATTGCAGAGCATTGACATACAAACTTTGAGCTTAGTTGGTCACAGAATTGTGTGCTTGGGTACAGTCAAGACATGCAGCGCCCTGACAGCTTAGCTGGCATTTTGTGCTTTGAAGGTATGAAAGGACATGCTTGGTACTACCTGTGCTAAATGCCATCTACAAGCAGTGAGGCAATAACTGCCTGAGGAAAGCATTTCGTACAAGTGAGTGCCAGGCAGATCACTCCCTTGCCTCATTTACATGATAGCAGAGGAATGATGCTGAGCACAGCACAGCATTCACCACGCATGGGACAGGTTGTGAAGTTGAGAAAATGTAAGGCATCAAAGGTACAGAGCACATCACTCAAGTGGCAGCTTGACAAGGCGGCTCTGGCAAAAGGCGTGCTATAACCAAGTGATAACAAAGATCATGGCCTTACTTGTTAGCACATTTGCTAGGTATGTGGCGCAAGTCTTGTCTTGCCAAGTATGATCAAGTGTACCTGACTGATGATAAAGTCTGGTGCAAACAGCAGCTCTGGCTCACTGGGAGTCTCAGATGCCTCAGCCTTCAGAGCCTGCTCAGGGGCTGCTGCTAGTGGGGCAGGGCCCATTGCTGCAGCTGCCCTGTCTTTGCTGGTATTGTCCTCCCCGCTGATACCAGCAGCGTGCAGCCGGCTACCAGCAATGCCACCAGTCCCTGCAGCACAGTCAAACAGGCTCAGCAGGGCAAAAGCAGGCATGCTGAGCTGTCTTTGCTGGTGCCATCCTGCCCGCTGATACTGTCAGCACGCAGCCGGCTGCCAGCAATGCCGCCAGTGCCTGCAACCAGGCCGGTTTATTATGCATTGCATTGACTGTGCATGCCACTGCCAAGAGTGATTTCAGTATCAGCAACACAGCGTAGAAGGAGACAGCAAGCATACTGTTTCCAAGCTGGTATGTATGCTGTGAAGGCAGTGCTACCTGCACTGCAGGCACAGCGCGCTGACAGCATACGAAACCTACTGCTTGCTGCCTGAATGAAACACACTAGCAAGGGCATGCAGTCTTGACTGATGTTAGGCCAAATATGGAATTCATCCTGCTGCAATGTGCTGTGGTGCAGGCCAGCAGGGATCATGTTGACATGTGATGTCCGTGTTGTAACAGCAAGCATCAGGGAACAACCGCGGTGGAGCCTAAGCCAGCGCTTGAGCATCTCTCAACAGGCAGCTCGTACACACCTGACTGTCCTTTGATGGCATCTGATGCTGCAACAGCAGCTTCAGCAGACTGCTGACTTATGCCTCCTGTCTGAGCACCCGCCTCAGAAGGTGATGCAGCTGCTCCAAGGGAAGCTGTTTGTTGTGCAGTTGCGGCAGCAGCTGCTGTGGCAGTGTCCACTGGCCCTTGATGAGGTGTACCCTCAGCAGCTGGACCAAGCTCTTCCAGCGACAAAGTCATCCTCAGTGACCCTACCTGCACAGATCCAGGCAAGCATCTTGCGTATGTTCTCCTTTGGTGGAGTTTGCTGGCAGAAACAAAGCTGCTAGTGCAACATCTCTTGCTTGCAGCAAGCCGTGAACTCCAGATCAAGAAATGCCTGCTGCTGCGTACAAGCTGTATGCAACAATTGTTTGGGTGCTTGTCACATGAGTCAGACACAACCTTTCATGCATGGTGTGTTTGAGCTGACATCAGGTGCGTGCATTCTGTCAAGGGTACCTGTACTCTGTCTTGGGTTTGGCCATCAGGTTTAGTCATGACAGCCAGCACAGGAGCAGTGCCTTGCACCCAAGACTCCTGCAGCAGTGGGGAGAGAGGAATGCTGGCCACACCCAACAGCGTGCTTTGCTGGAACCTGCACAACAGGTGCTCAATGAAAGATTACCACCGAATGAAAAGCTTGCCATAGTTGACAGGTGCTTCAGGGCGATACAAGACAACTGCAAGCAAAACGGCTGACCGTCCCATGCATTGTATCAGAACATATGTCTAGCATATACAGGGCATGGCAAATGCAGGTAGTGACATGCTATCGAAAGCACAAGGCAGTTGATTAGCAGTCGAAGGCATGCTCAAGCACCTACTTTGGCTTGTGCCACACCTCAGCTGTGAGGCGTGGCTCACGAGCAAGCAAGGCTGCCAGCTTCATGAGCCCCGCACTGAATTGTAAGCTGATCTCGCCCCCTGGCAAGGTGACATCACTGCCACGTGCAACGTCAACAGCAGGCTGAGTGCTGAAAGGGTCTGCATCCTGTGGTATACATATACCTGCTTCCTTGATGATATCTGCACAGCATGACCTGTCAAGTATATTCCTAAAAGCTGTGCGCAGCGTGCTGAAGGCCGTGCTGAC
The DNA here is from genome assembly GCA_002118135.1 of Trebouxia sp. TZW2008. Classification (NCBI taxonomy): domain Eukaryota; kingdom Viridiplantae; phylum Chlorophyta; class Trebouxiophyceae; order Trebouxiales; family Trebouxiaceae; genus Trebouxia; species Trebouxia sp. TZW2008. Next base: position 282,160 of record BDIU01000172.1, read on the forward strand.
TGTATTTTGAGCTGTGCTACCTGTGAGACCAGCAGGCAGCTTGACTTGCACAAAGACAGATGCCAAGTTGTAAGGCAGTCTTCGACCAGCCTGGAAAGATCGCACGCCCAAGCCGAGCCTGAAGTTTCGGCTGGTCGCGCCTTGACTCATCGCTAGGCAAGGTTACGATCGAGGAGTAGGACACAAGGCGCTAAGGTCACAAGGGCAGCTCACAGGTCATCAATGCCGGCTCAGGCCACGCAATCTTATTGAACTCAATGCAAAGCGGCAATCGAAACTTGCAGGGTCACTGCCTCTTCACGGAACTTGTCTCGGAGTTTGTGCCGCAAGCTTGTTGACCAAGTTTGACTCTGGCAAAACTACGATCAGCTGTGACGCCGTAACATGTTCTCTGGCGTTATGACAAAACACTGCAGCCTTCGCAGACATGGGTTCCCGTTGCGATCAGACGCGTCATCGATGTGATCGAACAACAGTCTTCTGCAAGGTCGCACAGTTGGGGTAGCAGATCGGCTACAAGTGCACACACGCGCAGAAATGGGCGCGCAACCGGCTTCCGAAAGTGTGTATGAATTTTCCGACACGGGCAGCACGGTCAAAGTTGAGCTCAGCTTCGGCGGTTCCCAGGACGATCTGGACATACAGTCGACCGGCGACTCGCTGAAAATCCTGCACAAAGCTTCCCGTCGCACGCTGCTCAACGCGGTTCAGCTGTACAGCACCGTTGATGCCGATGCTACTCAGAGCAGCGTATCGGACGGCAGCGCCACCATCACACTAGCAAAGCTCAACCCGAGAGAAACTTGGCCTACATTGGAAACACAGACAGAGGCTCTGCCAAATCAACAGGCTAACTCAGAGGCCGAAACAAGCCAAGCTCTGCAAGAACGTGACAAAGTCAAAGCCTTGCTGACGACAGCACAGTCTGGCAGCATATCTGAGCTACAAGCAGCTTCTGAACATTTCAGGGGGCAGCAGCTGGGCGAGATCAAAGACGGCACTGGCAAATCTGCCCTACACTTTGCAGCCCAGCTGGGAAAGACTGAAGTTTGTCAATACCTCCTGGCAGAGCACCAGGTGGATGTCAACAGTCAAGATGAAGCAGGTAGACTCATTCGCCTCGCCCTGGCTGAGGCCCCACATTGCTCTGTGCCATGCCAAGTTTTGAAGATGCCTGACAATCACGCTGCCAATGCTGGGCATGCTGAGCCATGCCAAGTGTGGAGATGCCTGACAATCATGCTGCCCATGCTGGGCATGCTGTGAGTCAGATTTAGTTGCTGCTCCGCAAGTCATTGCTTCTTTATGCATCCTGTAAGCTCACAGAACCTCACTAACACTTAAAACAATGACAGTGCTGACAACAATTATGATGTTGTACAGGAGAAACAGCGCTGACCTTGGCAGCAGGCTCAGGAGAACTGGAGACAGTGCAGCTGCTGATCAAGCATGATGCAGACATCAACAGATGTCGACCTGACGGGGCACAACCCATCCACACTGCTGCGGCCTCAGGTATGAAGCGATCAACTGAACTGTCAGTCACAACAGCATGTCCAGCAGAGCTGGCGTCAGGGGCTAGCTTGCTGCAAACAGTACTAAGTGTACGATCAGGGCAGCTTCGCAGAGGATTCGATGTTCCAATGCATCTGCAGGGCATGCAACAATCCCTAAGCCTACTCAAGAGCATGCCACAAATGTTAATGCTGCGTGCAAGGATTGGCCCGCTGTCATCTGGGCAGCTGAACATCCAGCTAGGCATTCACATGTTGCTTTCAGCAGATAGTGTGGTTGTCATTTTCTGTCTCTGCAGATGTTCTTCTGTATATCTGCTCTACTCATCTATTCCCAGTGTGGCTGTGGCCAAAGGGCTGTTAGAACGCAGTGCAGATGTTGATGCTGCATGTGACGATGACCGTCCAGTCATGTGGGCAGCTGAAATGCATTTGTAATTTGAGCTGATGTTCAGCAGCCAATGTAGCTGTGATCCAGTGCTGTTTCTCTGCGGGCAGTGTGGCTGTGGTGAAGGGCTGTTGGGGTGCAGATGTTGATGCTGCATGTGAGAGCGACCCTCCAGCCATGCAAGCACTTGCAATGATCTCATGTTGCTGTCTGCAGGCAGTGTGGCTGTGGCGAAAATGCTCTTAACGCACGGCGCAGATGTTGATGCTGCATGTGATACCGGCCCTCCAGCCATGCAGGCACTTGCAATGATTCAATGTTGTTGTCTGCAGGCAGTGTGGCTGTAGTCACACTGCTGTTAATGCATGGCGCATATGCTGATGCTGATGCTGCGCGTGATACCGGCTTTCCAGCCATGCAAGCACTTGCACTGACTCAACCTTGCTGCCTGCAGGCAGTGTGCCTCTAGTCAAACCGCTCTTAGAGCACAGTGCAGATGCTGATGCTGCATGTGATGCTCAGCCTCCTGTCATGCGGGCAGTCAAAGTGATCCAACGTCGCTTGGTTTGACTCATGTCTGATGATGGTGTATACGGTGCTGTCTGTTGATTGCAGGCAGTGTGGATGCGGTCAGGGTGCTCTTAGAGCATGACGCAGATGCTGATGCTGAATGCAAGTCAGCCTTCCAGTCATGAGGGAAGCCAATCATCAAATTGAAATGATTGAGTGAACAAATGGCTGAAGTAACTGACTTGCTGTCTGCAGGCAATGTGTCTGTAGTCAAACTACTTTTAGAGCACGACGCAGATGCTGATGCTGCTTGTGATGCTGGCCCTCCAGTTATGTGGGCAGCTGGCTCTGGCAAAGCAGCTTCCCTTGAAGCCCTGTTGCAGGCAGGGGCCAGTCCTGACAGCCCTGGCAACTCACATGTAACTGCCTCTCTTGCGGCGGCAGCAGCAGGTGCATATTCTGCTGATCTTGTGGCTGGACAGACGTACTGGACTTTGGTTGTGTAGCATTGCTGGGTGTTCTGTTCAGCATCTGGCACCAACTGGTGGGCACTTTCGGCTGTGATGCACAGATCTGTACATGTGTCTTGTGACAAAGTGCAAATTTGGTCAGTGATGCACGAAATAGTGAAGCCTGCATCTATGCACCTTTCAACATGCACAAGCTGCCAAACGCTTTGTGCGCGGCAACTCCAGCTTTGCTGTGCATGACAATGTGTATGCTATGGTTCTCTATTGCACTGCTTGCCTGTTTAGGCTTGCTGATGCTGCACTAGGTTTGCTTTGATGACATGTGCGATGTGAGCAGCCTGTCGCTGTCTGCTTCAGCACCAGGATAGGCAGGTGGTCATGTTTCAAGCAGGAACCATCAACTTGCTGCAAATAGTCAATGGTCAAGTCTTAAGAGGTCTATCTTGATGTTGCAGTCTGGGCTTGTGTGCAGGCAATGTGGAAGCTGTCAAGGCTCTGCTGAAGCATGATGCTGATGTAAGCATAGCTGCAGAGGGCGGTGTAACTGCCCTGCATGCAGCAGCAGAGCTGGGGGACCTAGAGCTGGTACAATTGCTCCTCAAGGTCAGGATCAATGTTGTCACGTGCTTTCACATCCCATGTGACTTGAAATGACAGTACACTGGTCATGTGACTGCTTTACATGCTGCGGCATCCCGGAAAAATCCAGAGCTGGTTCAACTGGCTTCCACAAGGACAAACTGAAACTGCTGAGTCTTTATCACTGCACGAATGTTGTGTCACTGCCCTGCAAAACGCAGCAGGTTCAGAGAATTCCGATCTGCTGCAAAAGCTGTTGCAGTTCAGGCTCAACTTTCCCTGTCACCCAACTGTGCGCATTCCATGCAAGGTGTCCTGCATGCGGCATGCGAGCCTACAGCTGAAGTACCCACCATTGCATACACAATGCAGGGAGGTGCAAGGCCAAATGCAGAGGATGCAGGAGAACAGAAAACCATTCACGCTGCAGCAGCAGAGCAGCATAATGACATTGTGGAGCTGCACTTGGCTTTGACAGAGCTCAATGATGCACGGGGTGGCGTATTCTGTACGACAGCTACCATGTGACTGTGTTGCTACACCATGCAGGGAGGTGCAAAGGCAAATGCAGAGGATGCAGGGGGACAGAAAGCCATTCATGCTGCAGCAGCAGAGCAGCATGATGTTGTGGAGCTATTGTCGCATAAGCATGTCCACTGTGGGACACAGTGAAAATGTGACTAAAGGCTGGGATGTGACATGTGGCTGCTGCATCATGCAGGGCAGTGCAAAGCCACATGCAGAAGATGCAGGGGGACAGAAAGCCATTCATGCTGCAGCAGCAGAGCAGCATGATGTTGTGAAGCTGTTGTTGCATAAGCATGTTCACTGTGTCCCACAGTCACCATCTGACTTATGGCTGAGATGTGACATATGGCTGCTGCATCATGCAGGGAGGTGCAAATGCCAATGCAGAGGATGCAGGGGGCCAAAAAGGCCATCCATGCTGCAGCAGCAGAGCAGCATCGTGACATCATGCAAATCTTGTTGCTCCTGGCAGAGCCTCATGCTGCATTGGCCTTTCATTTTTGCGGGTGAGCTATGCAATCTCGCTGCTACACAATGCAGGGAGGTGCAAAGCCAAACGCAGAGGATGCAGGAGGACAAAAGGCCATTCATGCTGCAGCAGCAGAACAGCATCGTGACATTGTGGAGCTGCTGTTGCCTCTGACAGAACCTGATGCAGACAGCTTGCATGACTGGACTGTGGATCGGATCATCCAGGAAGCTCAGGAGGCCATTGCAGATGATCAGCCACAGCAAGCAGATCATCAGGTCTGCTGCTGTTTTGTCTCCATCACAAGTGACTTGTACAAAGGCTGTTTTCAGCTGATGCAAGCATTGTTTCGGCAAGCGTCTTTGCATTGCATGGGCTGTGTATTAAGCATTCACAAAGCTCAACAGGCTGTTGCAGATGCTCAGCCACAGCAGACAGATCATCAGTGTGATGCCTCTTCGTCTCTGTTCTCAAAGTGACTTATACAATGACTGTTTTCAGCTGATGCAAGTATTGTTTGGATGTATGGAATTTGTGTGCAGTCATTCAGGAAGCTGAAGAGGCTATTGCAGATGATCAGCCACAGCAGGCGGATGATCAAGTCTGCTGCTTTTTGCCTGCATCTATTTCAATGATGGAGTGTGTCATGTTTCAGCTGCTACTGGATATTGATAGCAGTTGATTAGATGGCAGAACATCCAATGCAACTGATGCAGATGATTTTGGAAGGCGCTGTGTGTCAATGCCACGCTGTGCTGCTGGTGGCAGTGCAGCACTATACTTTTCTGTATCACCTTGCACAGGTTATTGCGCAGCGCAGAGTAAAACATGGTGACGAAGCCCAAAAGCATGCTGCTGGGTCTTCACAAAAAAGAGGTCTGCTATGGCTCATTGTCAGTTTGCCAGTAAACTGCTTTGTCACGACAGGTGACCACCTGACAAACCCAATGAAGTAGCAGCCTTCGAGTTCAAGCGCAAAGGGGACGTAGCTTTTGTGGGATCAACGTTTGTGATTGCCCTACTAGCCTTTTGAAATCACATTTTCAGGATTTTAAAAACCTTTGCTTTGTCATGGCAGGTGAGCATTCCAGACCCTGAGGAACCTAATGAAGTAGCAGCCTCAGAGTTCAAGCGAAAAGGAGATGTAGCCTTCGTTGGTCAGAAGTTCCTGGAGGCCCTACTAGCGTACACCCAGTCTCTCAAGCATAGCACCAGCAACCACATCGTATGGGCCAACAGAAGCGCTGTCTATCTGAGAGTGAAGCAGCCACAGAAGGCTTTGCAAGACGCAAGAATTGCCAGAACAATAGACGAGACATATGCAAAGGTAGGCAAGCTAACAGTGCATGCAGTCAGCGTTGAGTTGTCATCACACTACTGAAGTGGTTGTTAGAGACTGTGTTTGGCATAAGGTAGCACACAGCAGTTCACCAGCTTCATGCTGCTGTGCCTGGTTCGTGAGGGCCACAAATCATGCGGTTGCTGCCTAGCAAAACCCACCTGACACAATGACACCTGCACGGGCTGCAACAAATGAAGTTGTTCTGTCAAGGACATCATTGAACACACAGGGCCGTGCTCTTGGTCACTTGACGGCAATCTGCATGTATGCGTGTCTGTTTGTGCATGCTCATGCATGTCACTGCATGCGTGTTGACATGCATGTTCGTCTGTCCTGACCTCGTTTGTTTGTGTCTATTGCACAGCTCAGGCGTGGTTTCTCGTACAATCGTATGCGGATCACGTGACAGACGACAGTGTGTTGACATGCACGCATTTGTTGCAGAAGCTTCCTGCACACTTGATTGATCAATGCGCCCTGTGCATGCAGGCATGGTTTAGGGAGGGCAGTGCTGCTAAGGAGCTTGAGCTTTATGAGGATGCAGCTCAAGCATTCTTTGAGGCATATAGGTTGGACTCCAGCAACCCACAGCTGGCACAGGCTTTCCAACAGGCCATCAAACTTGGGCAGGATCAGTACAGGAAGCAGCAAGCTAGCAGTCAATAACATCTAATGCTAATCTTTGACAGCAACACAGAGATGGGCATCAAAGATGTTGTAGAAGCTAAAGGGTCACTGCGCAGTGGATTAGGACTGCGATGCAATTGAGTGATCCATACAATGGTCATGTGCTTCAGTACGCCATGAAAAGCCCTTGTACAAGGACTTGCACCACCTCATCATGCCAAATGGTCTTGTTGATGCTATGATCAGGAAAGCAAGATTGTTGAGCACAGAATGAGTTCGATCATGTTGGGCTAATGTATCTGTACAGCAATGCTCTAGATCTGTTCTTTAGTGCAGGCCTTCCAGACCACATCTGCATCATACTGATCAAGTGGTGAGTATTCTGCTGCAGGTCTGCTGAATGATGCATTCATAGCCATGCGTTGCAGCATATGAGCATGGACACCATACAGTATATGCAATAATTATTGTGAATCTTTTTGCACCAGTTGTTTGCAAACCAGCAGTTCTGACTTTGTTGTGCCCAGTGCATTAAAAATGGCTTATTCTTTTACAAACTTTATACTTCCAGACTTTGGCTGGTAGCAGTCACATCAGAGCTGGCTTTTTGGCTGAAGCTGCTCTATCTTTTGTTGACTTGACACAGGGTGGCATAGCTGCACACAAAGTCCTCCTGTCGCAACGTCTCAATGGCAGTCTTGCAGCGGCGTTGCCGCACCTTCTGAATGGCATCCTGGCAAAAGGGAAACAATGCAACTCACTCCACCAAGGGTGCAGTTCTGTAAGTCAGTTCATGCAGCAGTTCAGCAACGGCATGCACAGCAGCCAGGGGAAAAGAGAATCTGGGCTTTCAAGCACTGGCAGGCATCCAGGAGAGCCTCTGTGAGTGGCGGTGACCTGTGATGCACAGCGTTCATGCTTGTGATTCATACACTGTGGCTCAGCAAGCAATTTGAGCCCAAGGTTTACTGCTGTTCCTTTGGGCAGGCGATCAATCAAGTTTCTGCTTTACGGCGTTGTGTGTAGAGGGGGTCACCTTGCCATTGACTGCTTGCTCTGTGTACAGCAGCAGGCAGGCTGCAATTAGGCCAGCTCGGCCAACACCGCCCCTGACAGCAACATGGGTCAGTCATGCTGTTTTGAAACAGACTGCATGCACTGGCTTCAGTTTGGTGCAATGTGTCTTTGACTGCATGGGCATGCTTGCTCGACTAGCAGCAGGCAGCACAGCAGTCAATAAAGCTCAAATGCTCTGAGCTGTTGGCGTATGACTTGTTGCACTTAACGCAGCGGGTCAAGTGCTGTAGCCTCAGCTGATTATCAATATCCACAGCCAACATCAGCTTGAATGCTGTGACTGGCAATCAAATCTGCTCCAGTGAAGCTCTAAAGTGCGTGAGGCTGTTTGCATGATGCATTGTCATCAGAACATATTGCTATTGTGACATCCCCTTGATAAGCATTCCACATGAAGCATGCCCTTGCCAGGGCACTCAAAAGAGATGCCTGAGATCAGCATATCACCTGCAATGCACTGCAATTCGGTGACCCTGGGACATCAGCTCTGCCACTTGCTGCACAACCTGGTGCGTCTCTTGGATGCATGCAGGCGCAGCCATCTCAATGATGGGAAAGGTAATCAACTTTAACCCTCCCTTCTGCAGTGCTTTCTTGTAATCTCTCAAGCCAAAGCTCTGCTGACAGGCAAGAGCCCAGTGACTAATCAACCTTGGCAGCGGCACAAGCGGTGAGTAGAGAGGTGCAAAACAGCAAGTATGACTAGTCAAACGCCAAATGGTACCACACTCATGGCATGTGGTTCCTGCACATGGTGCTTGTAAGTCTGAGTGTGCAGACAAATGCCACACTGTGTATGCTTCAATCTGCGTTGCAACAGGTGCTGACTGACCCGTAGCTCTGCTAAGTTCAGTAAGCATAGTATACATGTTACACCAAAACCATCCCTTAGGCGATGGAGATCTTCCTGCAAGTCTCTGGTATGCTTCACTCCATCCCTGACTACACACTTGCCTGGGCAGAAGCAAAGACTGAGCTGTCCACCTGTGACATAGAAACCAGGGATTTTAGCACTGCTTGTACTGCTTTTAAAAGCAGCTGATAATACGAGTCTGTCCCTGCTGATGCAAGTGAATTTCAACACTGGCGTCCTGACAAGGAGGATGCAGAGACTTGCTTAGAAGGGATGCATTTCTTCCGCGTGCACCTGGCGAGGTCACAGGACCTCACTAGTAAGCATGTAAATGACAATGATGATGATGACGCAATGATGGTGATGCCAAAAAGGGTAGCGAGATTTGAATGGTAGCGAGATTTGGCTGCTTCCTGACCTTTCCATGTGCAGATGTGTGAGAGAGTGATGGGGTGACTGCTTGAAGTGCGTACTGGCAGCTGCTGCCCAGCTGACCCCAACTTGCTACGCGCAAGAGTCATGACACAACCGCCAAGTCAAGACGGCTTTGGACAGCTGAAGATGCAAACATCAGCGCCAGTGCTAAACGCTAGGCTGCTGCTTTACGTGCTGTGTTCAGGATATTTGATCTAGGCTCTGAGAGGCTGTCGCGGGGCACTTCTGATGCACTTCCTGGAGTGGCTATTCTCAAGAACAGCCTGCTAATGACACACGGTGATCCCGGTTGCTTCTGTCTAGTGTATCAGCGAATTGCTCTTGAAGTCCGTGCACATTGCAAATGAGTCACCAAGCGGTACAAGCGCTTCAGTCAGCGTATGTCAAGCTGTTGGATCTGACGCAAGCTTGTGCCCACCTGCACGAGAATGAGCAAGACGACCCTTCATCGAGCTCAGAAGACACACGCTAGCAATCAAACATCGCTAGTGCATGTCACAAAGCAAGCTACATCCGCGAAGCTCTGCAGAGGAAATTCACCCTGGCTGTGGCGATGCTTTTGAATCCAGTTGCATGCTTTGCAAATGCAATTTGAATGATACAGCTACATCGGCCTGGCTCAGCATTGTGTCGCAGTTCAGAGTCGCCGAGCATTTTGCTGCAATTCGGCAGTGCGAGGTAGCGATGTCTTTCAACGCTTCTGACAGCATGCCAATGTGAAACCTTTCAAAAACTCAGCTTTGTCGCTAACGGCATGGCGACTTCGCATGGCGTTGCATAGCTGGCCTTTTGCTCGATAATGCACCCTGATGTCATTTTCAAAGCATCCGAGAATATTGTTGCCATTGCTGCTTTTCTGTTTGCATCACCTCTGCCGCATTCATGCTAGCAACAGCTCAGACTGTAGGCGTCAGCATGTAGGGACACTGCAGTCAGTCAGAAATGGCAGCATGACCGTCATGCATGCAAAGCATAAGCAGGCGGGTTTGTTGACCACAAGAAAAAGCATGCGCCACATACATAGCCTATTATAACATGCATCCAGCTTATATTTGTTGAGCAGGAGCATCAGAACGAGAATTGTTTTTCACTTCTGGTTCTGGTCATCGCCAAGGATAACAATAGCTGGGGGAGCAACAGGGGCTTCGTGCACTTCCTGCAGCTGCTTTTGAACGTCACAAAGCAAGCTGCAGACACGAAGCTATCGCTTGGTCTGTCCATCTCAGATGCAACAGCCTATGCCGATTTGAGGTAAATTGTGCACTGCTGATTTGTACTGATAAGAGGTGCACAGCTTTCCTCCAAACAGTGACGTGGATGCTGTGCACGACTCACGGTGCTGATGGCAAGCACTGCTGCTTCCATTGTGTTACAGTTCTTGCTATATATCGACAGATTGGTGCTTTGAGACGACCTGTACTTTGTTGGTTACTGCAGTGACATTTGCCTCAAGCCTGTCAGTGAGGGTTTTTGCTGATCATTTGACATGTTCCATGCTAATCACCACTTGCTCGAGCCCTGACAGTCAAAGGGTCTTGCTGATTGTTTCAGAGTTGTTTCATGCTGCAGGTGCAGCTTAGCAAATGCATATGAGGCTCCTGACCAGCTCCAAACCTTCAAAACAGCAGATCATGCTTTATGCTGCAAGTGCAGCTTGGCACATGCATCCAGGGCTTTTGACCAGCTCCAAATCTACAAAAGCAGCAGATCACCCCAGAAAGGCAGCACTGGTCCAGGACTGCCTGCAAAAGCTACATATGACTTGTTTTATGCTGCAGGTGCAGCTTAGCACATGCATCTGAAGCTCCTGTCCAGCTCCAAAACTGCAAAAGCAGCAGAGCAGGCTCCAGAAAGGCAGCACCAGTCCAGGGTTGCCTGCAGCAGTTACAAATTCACGTATTTTATGCTGCAGGTGCAGCTTAGCAAATGCATCCAAGGCTCCTGACCAGACCCAAATCTGCAAAAACAGCAGACCATGCTTTATGCCGCAGGTGCAGCTTAGCACATGCATCCAAGGCTCCTGACCAGCTCCAAATCTGCAAAAATAGCAGATCAGACCCCAGAAAAGCAGCACCAGTGCAGGACTGCCTGCAAAAGCTACAAATACAGCAAGTCTTGCTGCTGCACAGCCCAGAGGAACCACAGCTAGCAGGTCTCGCAGAGAAGACAAAGCGCTCAACAGAAGGGCAAATGCTGCGGCGGCGTGGGCTAGCTCGCCTACGCAATCAATTGTTGATCAGGTGCTGACAAACAGGCAAAGCCCTCATGTCATTTGAGTTGTTGCTGGATCATGTATGACTGACAGACCATCTCTGGACGGGATTCGCAATGAATCATGTGGTTTGAACAACCAACACCTTGGACTTGGATGCTGTGTGACTGTTTGTATGCATTGCTGCACGTCTGGATGCCCTTGAAATAGTTCTCCAATATCTGTTCTTGCAAGCTAGTTTCCAGATTGCAGAATTGATGCACATACCTGTACCTTCGCAAAATCAAGTATTTGCACTGCAGGGCTTCGACTGATGAAGATGCAGTTCTGTGGATAGATTCAGACATCATTTCTGCCCCTCAAGAAATGCTCCCAAAGATGATTGCCAGCAACCTAGACATCATCACGCCAAATTGCTACTTTCAAGATACAAGCTGGCCTAAATGGCGCCAGAAGCTGTGGTACTTTGACTACAACGTGTTTCAAGGTCAGCAGGGCAGGCAGCACATGCTGTTGTGGCTGTTTCACTGTTGGAAGCTATGTTCAGCCAAATGTCTTGGCAATTTCACGTCAGGAGTTTAAGTTGATGATTGGTCTGTCGGCTGAAGTTGGCATGGCATGTACAGCAAGAGACACATGTCTTGTTCAGAGCTGAACTTCCTGAAAGCTGCCCATGCAGGTGCACCCTGGCGGCCATCACCTGAGGATGTTCAGCAGGTATGTCATGCTCAAGAGCATTGCAATCTGTCAGTTGTGGATGCAATGTCTGTAATTCTGTCTACTGTGCAAGCAGAGTTTGTAAGTGGCGACAGAATTGCTTGTACTGCAACTTCAGGCAGCTTGTTTATGTCCTGTTACGTAATTGCAAGCGAGTATATGCTTCAGCTGTGAGTCAAGCGGACCTGAGGCTGTCTGCAGCTGCAAATGTGATGAAGTGTTCTGTGCCTGTTTAATGTGCTGCTGCTGTCAGTCACGAGCACTTCAGTGCAACTTCAGAGAGCGTCAGCTCTGCTGCTGCAGCACATGTGTACACCAGGCACCAGCCTTCTGCTTCATGCTTCCTCTATAATTTGAAGTTTTGCTGCAGATTGCTGACGGAAGGGCCTTTCCACAGAAAAGCAAAATCAACAGGCATGGCAATCTGCTATTCTTAGATGAGCTTGAAACAAGCTCAGAAGAAGTTGTTGAGGTAAACGAGCACTGTGATCCCCACTACTGCTATTCTGCCATATGCATGGTTTGGTTGGTCAACAGCTGCAAGCTAGAAGCACACAATGCAAGTGACTCACCAAGCATGGTCACCTGAAGGCATGAGAGGCTTCTCGTCTGCCATGTGATCTGCGCACGAGTAGAGCAGCATGAGTGTGCGCTTGTGTTTGAGACAATGCAGGCAAATCCTTATTGACTCTTGATGTATGGACCCCTGTTGGGTCCTGAAGACATTAAAGCTCGTCAATTAATTAATGGTGAGGCGCGAGATGCTGTGTGCGCTTTGCAGCTGACCAGTGTGGGCGGTACAATGCTGTTTGTCAGAGCTCAAGTGCACCGTGATGGCGTGAATTTCCCAGTGGCAAACATCGTTGGGTCAGAATGGGAAAGGCAAGGGTATCTAGGATTGGAGACAGAAGGCATATGTTGGGTTGCCAAGTTCCTGGGGTACAAATGCTGGGGCATGCCACACAGCATCATCATGCATGATGCTGTTTAAGCCAATGCATAGCAAGCCATGACTACTCTCAACAGATGCTCGTATACCACTCAAGTTTTCCGGCAACGCACGACATGAATGACAAGCTGTTGTGAATGCAAAGCGGTGTTGCAGACTGTGTGGCGGCTGAATGTGTTGACCAGCCTGAACGCTTCACCACTTGCTCATGACACGCACAGAGCCTGCTGCATGCGTGTGGTGTTGCCTTTTCGTACTACAACTGACCCCAACATCGAGGCCTTGCTATCATACATTCACGAGTTGGCAAAGAGGCTGCTGCCATCCTGCATATGTGTACTCCGTCATGCGGACCATCTTGCATTTTGTAAATTACATGCATACGGTGCTGGGGGTGAAAAACATAGGATCCCTGCCTTGTATGTACATGCAAGTTACTATTGATGCAGTGTTCTTGTGTTACAACTGACTCCAAGGTCGAGGCCTTGCTATCATACATTCACGAATTTTGCAAAGAGGCTGCTGCCATCCTGCATATGTGTGTTCATTCATGAGGACCATCCTGCGTTTTGCACGCTGCAAGTCAAAAGTCAATTCAGCAATGTGATCACTTCTGCTCGTCCTTCTTGTCACCCTTGACATCAGCATCATACTCAGAACCCTGCTTCTGCTCGCCCTGTGGCTGGTCACCACCGCTCTGCTGCTGCTGGCCTGATAGGTGCTCACCAATCTTCATGACAGCCTGCTGAAGAGCTTGCACCTATGCAAAACAAGCAGGTCAGGACACTTGCTGTCTAATGTGCCATGCCTAGAGGGGGAAAAGAAGAAAGAACATTGCCAGAACTGCTTCATACAGATGCAGCAGCCTTAGCAGCTACACTGTGATCACTATATTCTGTGCAAATTGTGCAGCATATGCTGCAGCTTAGGTGTGAGTGGTGTCACAGACACATTAGCCCAAATGACTGTTGAGTCTTGAAAGCACATGCTCAGAGAGGCATGAGCATGTCCTCATTCCAGTGAAAGAGAAGCAGTCAAGGAAACGAAATGAGAAGACACAATGTAGTGATGGTGACACTGGTAGGATGTCAGCAGGCGGACCTTTGAGCGGATCTCTTCTGCGTTTTCGCTCTCTAGCGAGCTGCGAACATTGCTGATCTCAGTGTTGATGTCATCCTGCACGTTCTGTGGCAGCTTGTCCTTGTACTCCCGCAAACTGCTCTCAGCACTGTAGATCTGAGTCTCAGCCTCATTCTTGGCTTCAATGGAGGCCTTTCTCTGCACAAGCAACAAGACATCAATCACAATGCTCATCTGTGTAGGCTAGAGCAACTTAACTTGGGCTGCACATGTAAGCAGGCCGCAACAACAACAAGACATCATTAGAATGCTTGTTCACGCAACGCTTGAGTACTTAAGTGGGATGAACACAGATGTTTAGACCGCTACACAACACATGAGTTGTCTGTTACACAAACAAGAAGACCTCATGAGGTGCTCATCTGCATAAGACACAAGCAACTTGAGTTCACTGAGCATCAAATGTACAGACAGGATGCGCACAAAGAGCCCCTGATGCTAGAAGCATCTATTGCTTCATGCTGAAAGCCTTAGCTGCAGTTTGCTGGCTCAAGTCGGCACTTGACGATATGCTTGATATCAGTTTGCCAGGCTTGAAGCTGCAGCAACAGTGACCACAACAGCAGCTTAATGCTATAGAGACAACACTGCACACGTCTGGAGGCAGCCGGATGCATGCAAGACTTGTTGACGCACAAGTGCAACTGAAGGAACAGGCTGCCTACCGATTTGTCCTTCTCAGCATTGGCTTCAGCTTCCCGCACCATATTCTGAATCTGGTCTTCTGACAGACCACCAGAGGATGCAATCCTGATGCTCTGCTCCTTGTTTGTGGCCTGCACACAGATCAGCACATGATCAGAGGCATGGTCAAAGACATCCACTGCATTGCTGCATGATATCAGCAATGCTGAGGCACCATGGCTGACTCACTCAGATGTGTGATCATGAGAAGCGCATCGAGTGCAGCACTGCAATTCATTGCCAAGGCTGAGGCGAAGGTGCCCAGACTGACCCCTGCTGACTGGCACGACCGTGACTCCTTGCAATGACACCAATAGCACCATTGGCACCAATGAGAAAGCATATGCCAAAGTGCTGCGGATTTTCACAACCTGACCTTAACAGTCACATGGACAATGCCATCAGTGTCCACAAGAAAGCATGAGTCAGGGTCATTTTAGAATGTATAACTTGTCCTTGGCATTTACATGGACAATGCCGTCGGCATCAGTGTCAAAGGTGACCTCAATCTAGGGCATGCGTCTGCGTGAAGGCAGACAAACTTGCAGTCTCATGCTATGCCTTGCCGAGACAGCATGCGCTCACACGAGTCAGGAACGTTTACCTTGTCCTTGGCATTCACGTGGACAATGCCGTTGGCATCAATGTCAAAGGTGACCTCAATCTGAGGCATTCCTCTGGGGGAAGGTGGAATGCCCACAAGCTCAAACTGTCCCAGCTGCTTGTTGTCTGCAGCCATCTCACGCTCTCCTTGCAGCACCTTGATGCCCACCTGGGTCTGGTTGTCTGCGGCTGTGCTGAAGGTCTGAGACTTCTTGGTAGGAATGGTTGTGTTCCTACAAACAAAAACAGTATCAATGTAGGCCAGCACCAGTGACATGTAATAGATGCCCTGGGCAGTGTCAGGATATTGCACATGGCAATTTGACGGCACCTGCTACTGGGTCAGCAGCAATGATCAAATTGTGGGGGCAAAAGTTTTGTACGCTGTATGCGTAAGAGCTTGACACAGCATGTGCTCCGCTCTGTCAGCCAGTGACAACGTGGGTCTAACCTGTAACAATCTGCCGTTCAAGAGCTGTGTAACGCTGCTGTTTGAGAGCTGAAAGAGCCTGCTAGGAAGCAGTGTAAAAAATGACAGCGTGAGGCAGAGGCAGGCATATCCTTGCTGACCAAAAACGCGATGCCAACATATGAATGCAGTCAACTCAGCACTCCATGCACGTATGGGCATGACCTTGTTGTTGGCGCTGCCTGCAGCAGTTTTTTGTCTTTGGTCTTTTTTAAAGCTGTTTGGTTACAATATTTTTCTTTTGGTTGTTTTTTTATTTTTTTTTTGATTTAATCTTTTCCATAATCAAGATGCATGTTCAGGAATCTGGTCAGCAGTCCACCCTTCATCTGTGTCAGAGCTGGAGTAGCCTGCTGAGCAGCAGCGTGAACATGATGGCTCGAGACCGAGGCAGGCGTGAGTTAACAATGCAACGCTAGCATGCATTTGGTCCAAGTCAGCACTCTGCACATGTGGACATGACCCTGTTGCGGGCCTTGCGTGCATCCTTCTCAATAGGTTGCCCTCCATCTGTTCAGGAGTTGGGGAAGCCTGCTGGGCAGCAGTGTCAACATGATGGCTTGAGGCACAGGCATGTGTATGGAAGCTGACCAACAGTACAGTTCTGTCAGACGATGGACGTCAGATCAGCACCCTATGCAGGTTTGGAGCATGACCCTAGCAATGCTTGTAGCCTACCCAACCAGGATACAAATCTGCCAGCCAGACTAACCTCCTTGTGTTCAGAGCCAAGGAAACCTGCTGGGCAGCGGTGTCCACATGATGGCTTAAGGCAGAGGCAGGCATGTGCTTGCTGGCCAGTTCTTTACCATGAAATGAGAAAAGTCAGGTCAGAATCCTATGCATGTTTGAGCATGACCTCAGCATGCTTGAGGCCTGGCCTGCAAAGACTCATGTTCACCAGGTTACTCAACACGCTGACCTTGATCTGCTTGAAACCGAGGAAGCCTGCTGAATAGCTGTGTGAACATGATGGCTTGAAGCAGAGGCAAGCATGTGCTATGTTTTGCTGGGAGTACAGTGACATGCTGCTGAGACGTGTGAAGATGCGTTCCAGTGGCAGTCGGTCAGTCACATTGTCATTCATGATCTCATTACATGTGAGTTCTGTGCTATTTGCTGATGCGACGAGTACATTTTCCTTCCATCCTCTTGATGCCCAGAAATAAGGAGGTCACATAAGCAGCAGCAAGTCAGTCACATTGACCTTTCATGACACCTCCTTTTCTGGTTGACCATTGTTTATGCAAGCACCTTATGCTGAACTAGACTGCAGCAGTAAACACAATACACCTGCTGATAATGCGGGTCAAGACACCTCTCAGGGTCTCAATGCCCAATGACAAGGGCGTCACATCCAGCAGCAGCAGGTCAGTCACATTGCCCGTCATGACACCTCCCTCAACGCTGATATCGATAATACAATTCTGTGTGTTACCTGCTGATAAGGCGAGTGAAGACACCTCCCAGGGTATCAATACCAAGGGACAGGGGAGTCACATTCTTACAGCAGCAGTAGGTCAGTCACATCACCCTTCGTGACACCTCCTTGGATGGCTGCCCTCCATTGCTTATGCTGGTGTAAAGTGAGATAGTAAAAGTCACACACCTGCTGATGAGACGGGTGAAGACGCCTCCCAGGGTCTCGATACCAAGAGATAGGGGTGTCACATCCAGCAGCAGCAGGTCAGTCACATCACCCTTCATGACACCTCCCTGAATGGCTGCTCCTGAGGCCACCACCTCATCTGGGTTCACACCACGGGAAGGCTCCTTCTTGAACAGGTCCTTCACAATGTTGCTCACCTGCACAGAACAATCATACGGTAGGAATGTGTGTGTGCGTGCTTGTGAAGAAGGGCAAGACAGGAACTGCAGCAGATAACGCCTCCCAAGATGGCTGCGTCTGAGGGCATTACTTGATCTGAGTTCACACCGCAGTCTGGGTTCACACCATAGGAAGGCTGCTTTTGGAACAGGTCCTTCGAAGTATTGCATCACAGTGCTACACAGAAGCATTGTAAGCCAGCTATGCTTGGAGATGGAGGAGAGGCAGGAGCAAAGGAAGGGGCAAGGGCTCAGGCAGGAGTGGGGGTTGGGGTTGGGTTGAGGCAGGAGCAGGGGCAATGGCATGAGAGGCAGCAGCAAGGGCAGGGGCAGAAACAGACCCCACAGAGCTCTGTTGTCGCACATTAGCCTGAACATGAACACACATGACGCAAGTCATGTCCTATGCCCATCAGGCTGACGACAGGCGCAGGACTTCCTGTGCTGCCAGCAGTGTTGACATGGTCGCTCATGTGACACCGGCGGGGTAAAAGCTGCCAGCAGTATTGACGTGATCGCTACTGTGATTGCAGCAGCGTAAGCTACTTCATTGGGCTACAAGTGCAACAAAGGCATTGATGCTGTCACACCTAGCAGATGCCAGATGCTGGCAGTGGCGTCTAGGAACCTGTTAGATCTGACAGCACCAAGTCTTTCAACGCTGGAAAGACCACTGGGTAAGGTCGTCAAGCTGCAGGGCTGAAAGAAGCTCAGGGGCGAGCATGCACACAAAGCAAACTGCCACAGGGGCGCAAGCTTTGAGAGAAGCATGCACACTCACCACTAAAAATCAAGGCAATAAGAACAGCCTATACAGACACAATGCACAGGACAAGCACAAAGGAACAGCAAGGAGAAGCATATGCTGGCACTCTGGTCATGCCTGCCACAAGCATGAAGGCTCAGCAACAAGAACACGCACATGTGACTGAACAGCAAGCCAATGAAAAGTTGCAACAAAAATTGAATGTTTGAAACAAGCACATGCACACGCTAATGAACGACAAGCAAGTTGCACCCAGCAGTGAGAATTGAGGAAAATCGTACCCTGGGCATTCTGGTCATGCCTCCCACAAGCAACACCTCATTGATGTCAGTGGCAGACACACCAGCATCCTTCATGCAGTCTCTGCACGGCTGCTGTGTGCGGTTCAACAAATCACCCACTAAGCTCTCAAACCTGCATACGCGCCAGCAATCAATTGAGCACTGCACGGTGTCATATGCAACAGCTATCGACGAATCCAAGCACAACATACTCTTTCAGCAATGCTGTACAGACACTGTTGAACAGCGTTGTGAACCAAGACAGTCAAGTGCAATAGCTGCCTGCAAGCTGATGCACAAGCCTTCAAACCTGTACACATACAGCCCTTGAGTCGACACTGTGCCCAGAAAGTGGGATGCAACAGCCACAGAGCTTGTCTAAAAACAGCTTTGCTGTGCTGACATTGGAGGTGAATCTGAGACGCAAAATGGCAGGGCTACAGATGATTGAGCATGTCAACAGAAAGATTGCTCATTTGTTGCAGTTGCAAACAGCTTTGCCAGCTCTCTTAAGTAGCACAGCCCTCTGAAGCACCAGCACATGAACAGCAGATTGATCAAGTCTTTCTGTGGAAGACTTGATCAATCTGCTGCCCATCGGGCTGCAGAGCAGACAGCACTTCATACACAGCAGAGCTAGCGCATGCAAGCACAGTCACATTGGGCGGCCTGCGCTCAAAGTTGTGACGGTGTGATTGCACTGGCAGTCTAGTCGACTTGTCTACAAGCCTTGAGTGTAAAATAGCCGGTAGGGGATGGAAAATCTTTGGAAAAAAAGTTAGAGATCGCATCAGCAGCAGACATGCTGTGCCTCTAAGGCTTGCGCCAAGACAACAGGGCTCACACCAGGATCGTAGGGCAAGCAAGCCCAAGGAAGCACTATCAGGATAGCTTACTTGGCTCTTCAGATGGTCATGCTCAAGTGCTTGACGCTAGGGCGTCAGCAGTGATGAAGAGCAGATTAACGTTGGTCTAAGAAACAC
Source organism: Trebouxia sp. TZW2008 (assembly GCA_002118135.1). Lineage (NCBI taxonomy): Eukaryota > Viridiplantae > Chlorophyta > Trebouxiophyceae > Trebouxiales > Trebouxiaceae > Trebouxia > Trebouxia sp. TZW2008. Next base: position 301,583 of record BDIU01000172.1, read on the forward strand.
AATCGTGAATGGAGATTGTGCTTGACGTCAGCTATTACAAAGGTCGTCTTGATGGCAGCTCTAACAAAAAGAATGTGGAGGTATGAAAAGCTTACTTGACTCCGGAGATAGTCATGCTCATATGCTTGGCACCAGAAACGTCAGCACTGACGAAGGACAGTTTGATGTCAGTTCTATAGACCGGACATAATTTGCAATTCTGAAGGAACAAAAGTGGATGGAAAAAACTAAATGTGGAGGTGTAGCAAGCTTACTTGGCTCTGGAGATGGTCATGCTCATGTGCTTGGCGCCTGAAGCGTCAGCGGTGATGAAGGGCAGATTGATGTCGGTCTGAGTGGCAGAACTGAGCTCACACTTGGCCTTCTCAGCAGCTTCCCTCAGCCGCTGAATGGCTAGCTTGTCTTTGCTCAGGTCAATGCCCTGCCAACCACAAGTCTAATATTCAGCCGCAGTGCAATATTGCTTGCATGCACCTCAAGTCTGATGTTGACAGGAAGATACTGCTCAACATGGTAGGAAACACAAGCAGCCGCAACACAAGGCTACAGATCAATAGCGTTTATACTCTGGACCCATGACTAACCACTTACAGTTGCAGGTGATGTGAGCTTCTCATACATTGAATCACAATTGCTGTGTCAACAGCTAACGCAGCAGCCATGTAATGCAGCATCAAGCAAACAAATCGCACAGTGCATGAGTTTCGATCAGAAACAAATCCACCTGATCCTGCTTGAAAGTTCCAACCATGTGATTGAGGAGAGCATTATCAAAGTCTTCTCCTCCCAAGAAGGTGTCTCCGTTGGTGGCCTTGACCTCAAAGACACCACCTGAAGACAGGACATCATGCTTCACTTGCCATTTGCAAGCATGCTGCTGCCACTGAGCACATGTCTGATCATCAGCACAAGCTCAAACAAATACCAATGCGAAATGTATTCAGCACAAACGTGCTACAATTCATACCGTACCTGAAATCTCAAGGATCGAAACATCAAATGTGCCACCTCCCAAGTCATACACGGCAAACAAGCCCTCCTTGTTGTTGGCACCGTAACTGAGTGCTGCGGCCGTGGGCTCATTGATAATGCGCTGCACATCCAGGCCAGCAATACGGCCTGCATCCTTTGTAGCTTGCCGCTGGGAGTCGTTGAAGTAGGCTGGCACGGTAATGACAGCCTTGCTCACGCCCCGCCCAAGATAAGATTCTGCATGCAGTGAGCAGTTCTTTGGTCAACCAAAACTCAAAAGCACTGGGTAGAAACATGTGATCAGGACATTGAAAACATCTACTGCGTTGCAACTGCTGTCGCAAAAATGAGTGAGGACAGCTTTCTGTGCGTGCACTTATATTGTTGAAGAGGGCAATTGCGATGAAGAGCAACCCGTACTGGTTCCTAAAGCCCCTGTGGTCTGTAAAACGATGCCGTGAGCAGATCCAGCAAGACTGTACACATCGATGCTTGCACAACAATACACATGTCTTGCTCATTTTGCAAACTCTGTATGCTTGACAGCATTTTGGGCAAAAGCGAGAGACTAGTTGACCTCACTCGCGCGCATGACTGCTGCAGTCTGCACAAGCCAATGCTTCCACAGCTGAAGCTATCGCTGCAGCTTTGAAAGCACAAGCGTGGTGCAGAGCTACAGCCATCGCTCAAGAAGGCTGTGACAGCGGTTGTGAATGACTATCTGACCACAGCAGAGAGAAGCCACAAGTGAAGTGCAGGCTCCAAGTCGACAAGGCGCAGCCATAAGAGACATGACTTTTAAACAGTTGTGGACAGCTCTGCTCATGATGCAGCTGATTGATGGCACAATGTAAAGAGAGGCATTGGAGCTTATACACTTTCAGTTCAAAGCTTTAAGAAAGAGCTTGAGGGAACAGTCCAGTTTGTCAGACACAGCATTAGAGATCTGGAAATGAAAAGCTGACCTGCAGTCTCCCTCATCTTGGTTAACACGAAAGCACCAATTTGACTAGGGGAGTAGCGCTGACCGCCAGCCTCAACCCATGCATCACCATTAGTGTGCTTGATGATCTTGTAGGGCACCATCTGCAAAATTAGCACAGTGATTGATCAAGCATTGTTGCCAAACATGCATTACCATTGATGCGCTTGGTGAAGTGTTAAAAAGCCATCTGCAGAACGGGCACAATGAGCCCCCAAGCATTGTTGACAGTTGTTTGTTTATTGTCAAGCCTGGGGCCTACAATTTGCAAATTGGTGCAATGAGCAACCAAGCATGATTGGCACTCTTCACGTTCTTTGCCAAGCTGATGCACAGCGCCAGTGTGAAGTGAGTATGCAACTGCAGGCTCAATGAGGATGTGGAACCACAGATGACAAATGCAACACCAATTGGCAAATTGGCAAAAGATGAAGGACTGCAGATCCTAAATTGCGGGGCAGAGTGCGGCATCAAACAGACAGCTCCTCCAATGCAATGAGAGACTGGCAAGTGACAACAGCTTGAAGCCCACCTTCAGCTCCTTTTGCGTTTGTGCATCGTCATACTGTCTGCCGATGAGCCGCTTGGTGGCGTATACTGTGTTCAAGGGGTTTGTGACAGACTGCAACAACAACCACAACCCAAGTCAATCTCTTGCATCTGAAATCAGTACTCGCCATAGATTCAGTCCGCAGTATGTCTGCAAATTTTGAAGACGAGAATTGCTGAAATGCAAAGTAGGACGCGCAATATGCAATGCATTGGCACCAACACATCAATACAACACGCAAGTTGACAGTAACAACATTTGCAACAGACAGCAATGGAGAGTGTGGTGATTCACTGTAACTGAGACCAGATAGCTATGGGCAAAAATGTGCAAGTCTTTTGTATCTTGAACTGAGACCACACAGCAACAGGCAAAAGCATGCAATCCTCTTGCATATTGCGTCTGGAGCGAAAAAACCAGCTACAGGCACAAGAATGCATTACCTGTCTCTTGGCTGGCAGACCGACTAGCCTCTCACCCTTGTCAGTGAATGCAACCACTGAGGGTGTTGTGCGAGCACCCTCTGCATTTTCAATCACTTTGGGGTTCTGCATTCCAACAGCATATCATGTGAGGCATTTTGAATAACTGTGAGATTCTGCATCCCGAGCTGTGCAAGGCACAGACGCATGCAAGTCCCTATCACTTTGGACTTTTGCATTTCAACAGCATGTCATGTGAGGCATCCTCAATCACTGAGATGTTTTCTGGGTAATCTAGCAATAGCAATATAGCAACTGGCATGCAATCAGCTAGCCTGTCAGTACAAAGGGTTTCCAAAACGGTGGGACTTGCACTAGCCGTCAGTATCAGCTGCAGACTGTGCTGAAGCTGCTCACCTTGCCCTCCATGACTGCCACACATGAGTTGGTGGTTCCCAAGTCGATGCCGATGATGTCAGATCCGCCAGCTGCATGGCTGGCAGAGCTAGCACTGCAGTTGTACAGGCAGAGTTTGAGCTTGATTGCTACATAGTAACGCATGCACATGGCCTTGTCGGTGCTGACCTAAACGCTCTCAGGTCAAAGGGTCCAGCTTTCCAAGGTCGCGATGCCTCCGACAACTGCAGCGAAAAGCGTTCAGATCAACAACTGCCGCACACGAGAATGACGCAAGTTGCTGAGATCAGTGTGCAGTCTTACTTGGTAAGCAGCCGAGCTGGCTCTTTTCGCCACGGCAGACCCAATGGCCTGTCCCGCTGCTCGTCCGAGGCTTGACAGAAACATCGCTGCGACTTACTGATCGCACAGCTTATCGCCCATGCGAAGCCGCCTGACTTAGTGCTCACAACGGCCAGGGCCACAACAGGCAGTAATGTCGCAATGATGTCGACACTTCCGCGCCTCGCAAACCTTTATGAAACGCCATTAGCAACCCTGGACGTTTCTCGATTTTGCATGGCTGCAACCTGCACTGCAAGAGCGTGCATCACCCTGCTTGACTCTAATGGCTCTTTTGCACTTGCTGGTCACCTGGTCATCTGAAGACGTAGCTCAATCATGTAATGTGGACAAAGATCATTGCCTCTGCATGCCTTTATGTGCAATGCAGTGCACTTGCGCGAGGTCTACCACAATGATTGTCTTGTTGGACATGGCTGACCACTTGCAAGGCATGCGTGGTATGTTTCAGACGCTTCATAACATAGCTGCTGCAAGCTCTTGCTGTCATGAGATGGGCAGCAGAATGGCACGTATCAAGACTGCGCATACATGCATGTCTGAATCATATGATGATCAATGTGGTCACACAGCAACATTGCAGCAGTGTTCAAATCAGCACCTTGCCATCTAGCTAGCAATGCTTTCAATCCCACATGCGCTGTGTAACAATGGTCTAGGAGCGCTTATGGTATAAACAGCATTGCAACAGTGTCACTGCCGCAAACATCTGAAATGAAAGTGCCTCAACTTCTATATATATATATTTGCAACACTGACCACTGACCATAGGGTATTTCCAGTGTTATCCAGTGTTATGTCATGGTCATAGGGTTTGGCGTTACAGATTGGGAATGGCAGAACTCTGCAATTGCCATAGGGTCTGTTTTAAACATTCAAACCATGGTAGGGTTCCTG